>CM055404.1:91808307-91818523 GCA_029228625.1 Pseudolycoriella hygida
AGAAATTTCTTTAACAACTGAAAACTTCCAAAACGACTGATATCACAACAAAAACCTTTTAAAAGGTAAAGTGTGACGCAGTCCCTAATGTCTACTTCCAAATTTAATGATATCAGTGGAGGTGACGCTTGCGCTGAAAATACGCATACATTTCCTTGACGACAACGTTACCCTGTGTTCAAAAAATCGCGTCACAAATGCCAGACCCAACGACGAAATATTTTTTCTGTACTTTCAGTTTTTACGCTGCAAAAATCTTCTCCGATTTTCATAATTTTTTTTTGTTTGAAAGACCTGAGCTTAACCGACAATTTATGAAAGAAACTTTTTTGAATTTGAGGCCTTCGAATTAGCTAGGGCACTAAAATCGAGTCTCTGCTAGGGCTCTATGTGTTTTTTGTCCATAACTGGGGCAAATCTTTTCCGATTTTCAGATTTTTTTTTTGTTTGAAAGATCTAGGCATAGGCTCGGGCAACACTACGATTGTGCCGCTAGAAATATCTTTTGAATATCACGTACATCAGATATATAATACACCGAATGAGAAGCTCGATGTTTTTCTGTATAACGTTGGAAACTACGAAATCAGCATTTAATCAGCTGGATGCAAAAGGAAGCGTGGGCCAAGATGAAATTTCACCAATTGTAATGAAAAGATGTGCAGATGCTTTGGTGTGGCCGCTTTGGATTCTTCACCAGAAAACAATGGAAAGAAAAAAGGAAAGAAAACCGATGTGAAAAACTACAGGTTCACAGCAATCAGTTCGGTGATCCTGAGGATTTATGAAAGTGCGTCCCTGATTAAGCTCCGAACTCACATCGATCCACAGATATCAAATTCTCAACATGGCTTTAGACCGAGACGTTCCGTTTCAACAAATATGTTTAATATGTCAATGGCAGTGCATGAAGCTTTCGCGAGAAATCAGCAACTGGATACATTCTACGGTGACTTTGCAAATGCATTCGATAAATTATCGCATAGGATCCTCATCGCAAAAATGAAGCTGTTTCGAATCGGAAAGAAAATTGCTCGATGGTTATTCGAATTTGACAACAAAAGGAAATTCTTCGTTAAAATTGAAAACTTTATATCCCAAACATACGAATCAACGTCGGAAGTTCCGGCTGGCAGCATTCTCGGACCGTTGTTATTCCTTATTGACATCAATGACATTGCAGAAAGTGTGGTGTATTCGCTCAGTCTAGTATAAAATGGGCGATCATATCATCGAACGAAAGCAAGAGGTGAACGATCTGGGTTTTCTGGCTGACACACGTTACACACTGATAGCACATATGGAAAGAAGTATAGCAAGATCAATACAGTCAATGGGGTTTATAAAGATGATTTCAAAAGGTCAGTTCGACACAAGAGCACTGGTCGTTCTATACACGTCGTACGTACGTTCGAAATTAGAATTCGGGTCGGTCATTTGGGACCCATACCAGCAGAACTACAGTGATGACATCGAATCTGTTCAAAAACATTTCGTAATGTATGATCTTGGTGATACAAATCGACGCCCACCGTACAGACTATTGCCCTATGAAGAACAGTGCGCACAATTGGGATTGGAAACTTTATCGATTCGTAGACAAGACGCGGTAGCTAACATGGCATATGATCTGTACAATAAAAGAATCAAAGACAGCAACATCGAAGCAAGACTTCATTAATGATTTGCCAAAACACATGCGTTGCAACACTCTAGGTTTTGCAGATGATTTCAAGGTCTTCAGACGCATATTATCAAATGCCGATTGTGTAGCCCTTCAGTCAGACCTCTAAAGTCTGAGTAATTGGTGTAACTCGAATGACATGGAGCTGAACGTCAACAAATGTTCAATTATCATCTTTACGAGAAAGAAAAATGTAATAAAATTCGATTATTACATTAATGGGCAATTATTGAAAAGAGTTGATGAGATTAAAGACCTTGGTGTCGTGTTTGACTCTAAGCTATGCTTCGACAAACACATAAACTATATTTTCAGCCGTTGCAACAAATTACTTGGATTCATTTTCAGAGCATGCAATCGATTTAGATCCAAGAAATCCCTCATATTTCTTTACAACTCACTCATCAGATCGATATGTGAATATGCCGCGGCCGTCTGGAACCCGTTTTATAAAATATACTCTGACAAGATTGAACGAATTCAGAGAAAATTCATTTTTTAAAAACACAAAATCCAAAAAGCGGAATATGCGGTTAGGTTATCGGTCCTCAAAATGCAAACATTATCTGTCAGAAGAGTTGCCATAGATGAGCTCTACCTATTCAAAATTATCAATAGACATATGCATTCGGACCTGTTCGAAAAGATTGAATTCACAGCCAATCCATATAACTTACGAAAACTACCAACATTTAAATTACCCACTCCAAAAACTAACATTCGCAATAAATGCCCGTTATATCGTCTTCAGTGTAACCACAACCGATACATGAACCAAATAGACATCGTCAATAACCTGTCAGTTGGTGCATTCACAGCGATTATGAGAGAGGAGTTGTTTTAATTTTTCATAGTGTGTCTGCCATGCTTTTCGACAAATCCCTAACATTGTAGTGCCGTTGAAACAAATACCACATAATCTCAGTCAATTGTTTTATTCTGAAATCTCAGTCAATTGTTTTATTCTGAAATTCCTAAGCTGCTCACATTGTACTTGATAAAGAGGCATCCAAAATTTATTTTTCCATTTTTTCTTTTTCTTTTCTTTATTGTGCTTTTGAACTAATTTTTGATTTTTTTTTATAGACTTTTCCTCTTTTTTTTCTTCTACCTACTTTTGATTTTTGGAAGTTTATTGGGCGCTATCAAAAGCATCTACTCAGGGAGCAAGGCTGCGGTAAGGATAGATGGTGAAATTAGTGAGGCTTTCGAAGTTAATGAGGGAGTTCGTCAGGGTTGTTGTCTCTCCCCTCTTCTGTTCATAATTTTTCTGGACAAGATTATCAGGCAAGCGAATTTGCAAGGGAATGTGAAGGTGGGGGAAGTAATCATGAAAATCCTGGCCTATGCGGATGACTTAACTCTATTAGCAGATAATGCCAAGGATTTGCAGGAGAATTTAGACTGCCTGACTGCTGCATGTGAGGAATACGGCATGAAAATAAGTGTCAGTAAAACTAAAGTTATGCATATTGGCAAATCCCGGAAGGATGTAGTTTGCAGTTTAAATGGGGAGCAGTTGGAACAGGTCTCTGAGTTTAACTATTTAGGAGCCATTTTTTCGGAGAATGGCAAGTTAGTTAGGGAATTTGAAGAAAGGAGAAGAATGGGAAATGCAGTGGCCAGTCAGTTGAGGTCGTATGTGTTCAACAAAAAGGAGTTAAGTAGTGGCACAAAGCTAGCTATTCACAGGTCAATCTTCAGACCAACGATTTTATACGGTAGTGAAAGTTGGGTGGACTGCGGATACCTTGTGCATGACCTGGAGGTTTCTGATATGAGGGTTCTTAGGAGCATAGCAAAAGTAAATCGGAGGGAACAGTGGGACAATCATATTAGGAACGACGACATCAGGGAAAACTTAGGGGTTACATCAGTGGAAGAGGCGGCCAGGATTAGTCGTCTGCGGTGGTACGGGCACGTTCAGAGGATGGGTAATAGCAGGCTACCAAAGAGGATATTGGATGCTCAAGTCCCGGGTGTGCGTCCCAGGGGTCGGCCAAGGAGAAGGTTTATAGACTCAATTAAATCCGATTTAGAAGTTAGGGGACTTTCTCTAGGCGAACAAACCATCTCCTTGGCACAGGATAGGGGGGTATGGAGAAGGGTGGTCCATGATCAGTAGTAAAGACCTCACACCGAAAGGTACAAACGGTCTATAAAGTGTGATGATGATGATGGACTTTTGATTTTTTTTTTTTTATTTTTTTGTTTTATACATTTTCTTTTTCTTTACTTATTTTTGATTTTTTTCATACTATTTAACATATATACGAGCAATTTCAATATATGTAAATTCGCGCAAGTGTAGAATTGGGAGCAATCCTGTTCACTAGCCTATAAATAAATAAATAAATAAATAAATAAGACTTAGGCCGCGTATGCACCAGCGAAATTTGATAAACCGACGGCCACTAACTGAGACGATGTATAGCAACGATTATGGGTATAACCGACCCCTAGCGAAAACGATAAGATTGATCAACGAAAATAGTGATATAATGACAATGCCTCGGAAAGTATTTATGACAAAATTCAGAGAGAAACGGAAGCGGATAGTGAATTAAGCTCTTAATTGTGATAATTCTCTTACTTTTATCTGTATTGATTTTTGTAGCTAATTTTTTGGCGGAATAAATAATAATAAAAAAATCTTTTCCGATTTTCAAATTTTTTTTTGTTTGAAAGATCTAGGTATGACCGACAGAGGCTCGGGCAACACTACGATTAAATTTGTCGAGGCTGAGCAACACTACGACTCGTCGGTGCAACGACAAACATTTTTTTCTCAATATTTAACATGTCTATGTAAAAAACACTCTATTGCCCCTTCTGAATCAGAAGTTCTCATGTAATGAAAAATGTTGAAAATCTTTTTTTATCTGATTGGAATATTGTGTTTTGGCATACAGTCGGGAAATAACGTCATCTCTCCTAAGGAGTTTAAAAGATATCATTAAAGGGGTCGAAGTTTCCGTACTAAATTTCTTTCGTGGACCTCATATCTCAGAAAATACTGAACGAAGTACTTCTCATCCTTGAGTTCTAACAATCGGAGTAAAATGTGTCTTAAGGGGCGATTAAATTCTAGGAATTAACCTTTAGAGACATCAATCTCTATCTAAGTCTCAAAGAGAGATCAAAAAACAGAGGGAATATGGAATTCTAGGAAC
Organism: Pseudolycoriella hygida; assembly: GCA_029228625.1. Lineage (NCBI taxonomy): Eukaryota > Metazoa > Arthropoda > Insecta > Diptera > Sciaridae > Pseudolycoriella > Pseudolycoriella hygida. The sequence goes on from CM055404.1 coordinate 91,813,165, forward strand.
TGACCTCTACGGACCTTTCACCTTTCCTCTGGTGAAAATGGGGGAAATCGTCTGAAACGCACATTAATTCTCACATTTTTTAAAGAAAAAATTGAACAGGAAATTACTAATCACAGGGCTGTGGCTCCTGACCCTTTGATATATCAGAGCTCGGCCAGCTATCTTTGATATCGTATGCCTTTCCAAAACGTCCTGGATATCCTGGACCCTTTGCAAAAAAGTTGTTCCATGGATTATAGGTATTGAATCAAAGTTTCCGAAACCGTCGAGATCATCAAAAGATTTTTTTTGATTAGATGCATTTATTTCAAAATAGTAAAAATTTGTTACAAATTATTAAATATTGTAAATGTTGAGATAAATTTACAGCCTATAAAGACTTTATCAAATTTATATGACGAAATTTCTTTATGCCAAGCGCAGTCGCCTGATAACTCTGAGTTGTTATCATTTATTTGTCGAATTTAGAATTTCATTGGAGGTGCTAATTTCCCTTTAGATTGTAAAAATTTTTTTAAAAAGCAATCAATATTCATAATTTTTTTACTTAAAATTAAAACTTAAACCTAATAAAACTTAAACTAACTTAACCTAAGGAGACGCAACACGATTCATAGCGTGCTAGGTCATTCGGCTAAGAATTAGAGAATGCCGTAATGGCGCAATCATCAACATCAAATTAATTCAGATAAGTCAAGCAATGCCTCTGTCTATAAAGATAATAGCTTGGATTCGCGACTCCACAGTAAGGAGTGTGAAGATTTGTATATACCATTGTAAATCGATTCATTTGCGCGGCTACTCAGCCCACTAATCAACACTTTCATGCGTATAAGTTCTGCTGAGCATCCTTTTTGCTAGGTCATATAAATATTTATTCAATCTAGGAGTTTTGGTCAGTTCATGTAATGAATCAGTAGATATATACTTGAAGTTACTTCTTGTCCTTTTGAAGTTAATTGCCATGCGAAGGCATTTGTTTTCAAAAACCTTCATTTTTCTGATTAGATACTTGGGCAGAGCGTGCCATATAGCCACGGCATAGGTGAGTACTGGTCTCAAAATAGTTACATAGGCTTTAACTTTAACCTCATGTGATATACCGTTATTCGACCTCATAATAGGATAGAGTCTATGCAATCCAGAGTGTGCCTTAAGAAGCATTCTTTTGATATGCTCATTGTGCTTCATATTTGATTGCACATGGTAACCGAGGTACCGGACGCTTTCCTTGTATTGGATTTTCTCGCTATTTAACTCTAAGTCAGGCAGACTTTTATTTCCACGGCCCCCAACATTAGATTTCCTAATGTAAAGTGCCTCAGATTTTCCCACATTGACTTTGATTTTCCACTTATGAAAGTAGTTTTGAAGCTTGTAGAGATGGCTCTGAAGGTTTGATTTAGCTCTACTCGGCGACAGTCTAGTAGAAAAGGCGTTCGTGTCATCAGCAAATACGGATAGTGTCGTGTTAGTGTAAACAGAAGAGGTCCAAGAATAGAGCCTTGTGGGACTCCATCATTGACTGTGATAGGATTTGACAGATGGTTTTCCAATTTCACTCTATATTCTCTGTGCTGGAGATAGGACAGTGTAATCCTTATGAGATAGTCAGGGAATTTCATTCGTATCATTTTGTAGATCAAACCTTCAACCCACATTGTATCGAATGCTTTCTCCATGTCTAGGAAAGCAGCCACCGTGACTTTATTATCCCTGAAACCCAGGAGGCATTCCTCACATAGTCTCATGAGAGCATGTACCGTAGAGTGTTTATTTCTGAATCCGAACTGATTATCAGGCAGTAAATTCATCTTCATGCAGTAATCTAGTATTCTAGCATGAAGGACCTTTTCTAGAATCTTACTCAGGTTTTTAAGGAGGCTGATAGGTCGCAAATTTCTAGCTTGGTTCGCAGGTTTACCAGGTTTGGGTATTGGTATAACATGAGCCATTTTCCATACTTTTGGAAAGTAGCCCTTCAAGAAAATGTTATTTATCAGTTGCGTCAAAAAGTCATGCGCTAAGCAGGAAAGCTTTTTTAGAGCAATATTTGGTATTGAGTCGGGCCCATTTGATTTTTTATTTTTGAGGGTTCTAAGAAAGTGACTAATTTCCTTAGAGTTGGTCAAATGTAGGTCAGTAGTATTGTAGTGGCCGCTTGGCATCGTCAGAAAGGAACATATTTCAGATTCCACTTTCATATCGAATTCTGGGTCACCCATGTCATGGTTTTGCTTATGGATTTTATCATACTCGCTCGCTATGACATTTGCTTTGTCTACAGGATTGATAACTACATCATCAAAAGATATTCAGATTTGACGGAGATATTTGAGTTTGAAGTTTTACATAAGACAGGTTTTAACCGGCTATTACCGGTCGATGAGGTCCAAGAAAAAAAATTAGTTAGGAAGCTTCGTCTCCACAAGTCGAAATTCATCTAAACTCTCTAGCGAGCGAGACGACTTTTTTTGACATAGTGCCCTGTACTCATATCACTATTTTGAAATAAATCATACAATTTCGTGTCCGCATAAATCTTTCAAATTTTCCATTAACAAAATTCCAATTCGTGGGTACACAGCCCGCACGGTTCCAATTTCAGGTTATACCAAAGTAGACATAATCTTCTTGTAGAATCCTTTTACCTATAGCCCGTTAGACATGATGATGCTGATACTAAAAATCATTGTACCTGTAAGCTTTAGTTTCGTATGACCTAGATTTTACTCGTCCCGCGATATATTCGGGCAACACTACGAAAAAATATAAAGCGGCGCCCCTGTGTCGGTCCTGTGCACCATGTCGGTCCTAAGGTCGGCCCCAGCCAAAAAAAATTTTTTTTTGGTATGTTGCAGAGGAAATTGAGGGAAACATTTTTGGCTATGGAATTGTGTGTCCGAGGCCTCTACTTAGGGCCCTAGGTCGGTACTAAGGTCGACCCTAGCCCAAAAAATGGTTTTTTCTATGTTGTAGAGAAAATTGAGTAGAACATTTTTCTATATTTGGGGGTCAATTTTGTGCTTTCGGAAAGGTTTTTTACAACTTTTCTTCGGATGGGATTTTCAATATTGCCCTATCGGCAATTTCCAATACAACTTAATGTGGACGTAATTTCATACTTTTACGAGTTAAGGCAAAATTTACTTAGATACGTTCGAGTCTCTTCGTAACATCAACTCTGTTTGCCGCATCTATTCTGATACGTACGGGTCCCCTGCACGTTTGTATGGTCAAAAACCAATTTTTTTTTGTTGAGAGTATTGCCACTTTGGCTATATATTGCGGGGAATTTGCTTGAAATGGATCAAAATTTTTTTTTTTTTAGACCAAGGAAAACGTTCTTCTTCTGACCATTTATAGTAAGGCAGCCTGGTGCCAAAATTCTGTTTACGCCCGCATCTCGGTTTTACCGAGAAATATTGATTACAAAAAGTTTCAACTTGGCACCAGCCTGCTTCCCTGAGTTCTAGAACAAAGAATACCGAATCCGTATGACAGCTATAGGAAGGCAGTCTGGTGCCAAAATTCTTTTTACGCCAGACTCGACACTAACAAGGATATTGTTCCCAAAAAGTTTCAACTTGGCACCAGCCTGCTTCCTTGAGTTCTTGACCAAAGAGTGAAATCTTGAAAATATTTTTGATTTTTTTGAAATTTTTTTCTAAACACTCAACACGTCTTCAGTCACACTGATATATTGTTTTTAATTTTCAGAAGTTTGGTTCTCCTCAACTCACTTGTTCCCACGGGAGTCAGAAGATTTTTCGAACCGAAAAGGAAAACCGTTTGTCCTTTAATCTTTTCGATTAAAAACGAAAAAAAAGAAACGTCAAAATATTGAAAATTGTACAAATTAAAGCCCAAGCCGCAAAACCTTACAAAAAATACACTGTGGCGACGTAGGGCCCTAAGTAGAGGCCTCGGACACACAATTCCATAACCAAAAATGTTTCCCTAAATTTCATCTGCAACGTAGAAAAAAAAAATTTTTTGGCTAGGGCCGGCCTTAAGACCACTTGAGCCCTAAGCACACGCAAAAGTTTCTCTTATAAACTGTTTGGTCATGCCTAGATCTTGCAAACAAAAAAAAATTTGAAAATCGGAAAAAATTTACTCGAGCTATGTACAAAAAACACATAGAGCCAAAAAACACACTCCGAACGTTTTCGAAACCGATGGTTCCATCCTCAGGGAGGTTGTCATACTAATATGCAGGTGATAAAATTATTCAATCAATGTTCTGATTGTCGTCATGAGTGATGATATTACATCTCGATCAGATGTTCGTCAAAATAATTAAAATAATTAAAACTGTTCGCAGTTCGAAATCAACAAATTATATTAAAAAGTTCACTTATGATTTCAGGGGGTTTTGTGTTCATGAGTTTGTCCCTGAATTTGTACATATAAAACGATTCATATGAGTCCAAATTGTTTTCACGATTAACGTTTTTAACAAGTTTAAATTTTTCTTTGTCCAATTCATGTCGCGTGTTAAATAGGAAATGTTTAGCTACCACGGATTTTTCAGGGCAATTGTTTTTAACATTTCTTATATGCTCTTTCCATCTCTCTTTAACGGCTCTTTTTGATTGTCCTAAAATCCAATTGATGCAATTTAATTCCGAGACTTTGCACATCAGCTCTAGCAGTTTCAATTTGTTTGATGATTTCTTCCTTAGTAAGTATCGGTGTCGGTTGCGATTGGTCCATATTTCTTTTTTTATAAAAGCGTAGAAATTTTATTTAATCTGAGTAATTATTAATTATATCAGCTTGTAGCTGGATCTTGTTGATTCTGTTTATAAACTCCATCATTGTTAAATTAACTACGTTAGAATACATGGACGAGAATAACCTTGCCTGCCTGGACAGCTCACAAGGTTGACGACCCTGTTAATATAGAAATTACTCATACTCGGACTCATAGCTACGCGAAAGCGAACTCGCAAAATTTTTCCTAATATGGCATCTCCGAGATTGATTCATAATTCATACTTTTAACAGGGTTCAAAAATCAAAATCAAATAAAATTTCTTCTGAAATCAAATCAAAATTGATCATCAACGAAAAAAGCGTGATCATCAAATCAATTGTAATACACATACAATTTTTGCGCAAACTTTTAAATTGCTTGTAAAATTACAAGAACAATTTTTATACTCAAACGTATTGATCACTTTTTTGAATTTTTGTTTTATTTGTGTGGTTTCGTTGTGTTTCTGAGATTTTTGGGATTTTTTGAAATTTCTTGGGATTTTTGTGATTTTTTGAGATTTTTTGGCATTTTTGTGATTTTTTGAGATTTTTTTGTGATTTTTGTGATTTTTTGTGATTTTTTAGGGATTTTTTT
>CM055404.1:91819023-91832626 GCA_029228625.1 Pseudolycoriella hygida
TCCCGGCTCGAAATTGGGGTGGTTACAAACGTCGCGTCGTGGCAAACGCATAAAACCTCTTTTAGAAGAACTTCGTTCTTCGTACGGGTCTAAAAAGATTGAATTCTCTGATTTTACGAACTTTGTATTGAGAGAGAATAGAGTCTATTTCGACTTTCGTTAAATTTTGTAAAATGTTTTTCTGCCTACGATGACTGTATTTGCTATATGTGAATTCACAGATGGCAAATAATATAAAGATTCATCATTATGAATTCAATTTTACATTACAAATTACTTTCAATATGAACGCTTTTGCAGATAAGCTCTTCTAATTATCTCCATAACACAACTTTTCTAAATGTGTTAATGTCTGAGCGTCATATAATGACAAAATAATTCATAGAGCTTATCTGCATAAACGTTCATATAGAAAGTAATACGTAATGTAGAATTGATCCCCAGTTTGCAGGCTCCCGAAGTACGGCATTTCATTATGCTATCTTTCTCTGAAAACCTGAAAGACGTGTTCTCTTAAATTTGACTCTCTACAAGATTGCCTTTGGAAGCAACTTGCTAACTGCCATAGTTCTAGAGATATGCGTCAGCCTTCCTGATTCTAGAAGGGGCTAAATCGCAAGGATGGGGACATTTTTCGGGAAAACCCTGAAGCACGTGTTCTCTAAAATTGATTCTCTACAACATTGCCTTTGGAAGCAACTCTCTGACTGCCTAAGTTCTAGACATATGAGTCATCACTCCTGATTCTAGAAGTTGCTAAATCGCAGGGATTCCCTAGAATCTTTTCTTTGCACGTAGGTCTCTATATTTCATACGAAAAACCACCCCCATCTTATACGGCTGAAAAAAGAATTTTGTCCATTCCATGGATCCCAATGCCCAAACCACTCGATGGATTTCCACACCATTTGACACCCAAATGAACAGTTTCCGTGCTGCATTTGCCAAGATATTTGTGAAAAGGTTTCGCCGACTATCGAAAAACCACGTCTTTGGACACTCTTTCGACCATATCTCCGGAACTATTCAACCGATTTTGGTCATCTTCGAATTTGAACTCACTTTCAGGAAAGAAAAGTTTTTGAAAATCGGTGAAGATTTACTTGAGTTGTCGTATCCACGGACAGACAGACGGATATGGTTTTTTCATTAAGCGTCTCTAGGCAACAAACAAAGTTTTACCTTTATAACGGATTCGGATTCGCAATGTAACAAACGTGTTGGTAAAAGCATGAGACCCGTACAACCGTACAGCCACAATTTGATATTTTCGTATGTGAACTTTTATTATTTTAATGCATCATGCATGGTAATTACTTGGAATACTTATTTATTTTCGATAAATAAAAATATTCGGATTGTAATGAGTAATGACATTGCATTTTTTTAGAAATCGGTAATTCTTTTGCATAACAAAATATGAAGATCATATGGATTAATATGAAAATCGGTTTTTCCTTTTGAACAATTTAAAAATAAGTCGTTATGAGTTTGTCATAGCATTTAAGGTATTTAAAGTATTCGATACATAAAATTAAGTAAATGCCACATTCATCTACATTCGTCTACACGATATTTTCAATATTTAAACTGATGTCAAACGTTTCTGATGTTGATGACTTAGTCAATGTATTTTACGACACTTTGTTAGAGAAATTCATTCCGCTTAAAAACAAAATGGTTATTAACGATCCACTCTGGTATAATCAACGTTTCGCAATCTTAAAAATGGAACAAGCAAGGCTCACAAGCGATTTTAAAATGAAACAAACCTAGAAGAAAAACTGAAACATATGGCAAACAGAGTTGACGAAAATTCTCAAACGTATTTAAGTAAATATTGCCTCAACTCTAAAGTGTATGAAATTACGTCCACATTATATCGTATTGGAAATTGCTGTTAGGGCAATATTGAAAAACCCTCCCGAAAACAAAAAATTGATCCCCAAATAGACAAAAATGTTCTCTTCAATTTTCTCTACAAAGAGCGAAAAACCATTTTTTGGGCTGGCCTTAGACCGACCTAGCGCCCTCAGGAGAGGCCTCGGACAAATACTTCCATGGACAGAAATATTTCCCTCAATTTTCTCTACAACACAGCAAAAACAAATTTTCTTTGTCTAGGGCAAACCTTAGGGCCGAACTAGGACCATGAGGAAATGCCTCGGACACGTACTTCCATAGAAAAACATATGCAGAGACCCATCAGAATAGATGTGGCAAACAGAATAGATGTTACAAAAAGGCTCGAAAGTATCTAAGCAAATATTGACTTAACTCTTAAGTATGTGTGATTACGTCCACATCATATTGGACGGGAAATTGCCGAATGGGCAATATTGAATAACCCAGTACGAAGCAATGGCGCCAAAAACCTCTCCAAATCCTTAAAATATTTAGAGCCGACCTAGAGCACTTAGGAGAGGCCTCTGACCCATGCTTTCATGGACCAAAAAGTTTTCCTCTTTTTTCTTTACAACACTGCACAAAAAACCTTACCATTTAAAAAATATTCATGAAAAACCACCAAATAACGAGTAGGGTCGCGCAGCGTGAGTTTGGCCCACACTAAGGACACTACAGCCCGAACCACTCAATACATTTTCGCCAATGTAATTTTCGTGATTTTCTGTTGTCCACATCTTTCATTCAAAACTTTGAAGAGCGATTTCCGTTCTAATTTCGCAGAGATATAAGTGAAAAAGTTCCGCCAACCTTCAAAAAACCATGATTTTGACCACTTTTTTGACCGTAACTTCGAAAGTTTTGAACCGATTTTGCTCAAACTCAATCCTGATATAATTATTTTGATTATTTTTCAGGAAAAAAAAATTCTTGAAAATAGGATAAGATTTACACGACTTATGTAGAAAAAACACGTTGGGCCCTAGTAGAGACTCAGTTTTAGGCCCCTGGCAGAGTCCAATAGCTCAAAATCAAAAAAGTTTCTTCCATAAGTTGTGAGGCTTTCAAACAAAAAACATATGAAGGGACCCGTACGTATCAGAATAGATGTGGCAAACAAAGTTGATGTTACGAAAAGACTCGAACGTATATAAGTAAATATTGCCTTTCGTCCACATTAAATTTATTGGAAATTGCCGACAGGGCAATATTGAAAAACCCGTCCGAAGAAACGGTGTAAAAGAACCCTCCTGAAAGCACAAAATTGATCTCCAAATAGACCAAAATGTTCGCCTCAATTTTCTCTACAACTCCTTGGGCCATAAGGAAATGCCTCTGACACATACTTCCATACACAAAAATGTTTCCCTCAATCTGCTCTGCAATATGACAAAAAAATGTTTTTTTGGTTAGGGCCGACCTTAGACCGACCAGAAGCCCACTTGAGCCCCATGTACAGGCCCATATTTGTTTATGAATATAATTGGTACACAGTTACCTCTCAAATAGAAAAAGATTACACCTAATCGGTTAGGATTTGCCCGATTTATGTAAACAAAAACACGCTGGGCCTGGTTTCAGGGTCCCGGCTGAGTCCAAAGGCAATTTATCAATAAACTTTCTTCCATAAAATGTGAGACATTCCTAGACCCTTCGATTAAAAAATTTCCTTTGAAAGTCGGAAGAGATTTATACTCGAGTTTTGTACAAAAAAATGTAGGACCCTAGCAGAGACTCGTTTTTTGTAGAGGAATCAATTTGTTGAATTCCGCATACAAAATATTTGCGGATGTTTTACGACAGCGTCTCATGGAGTACTCTGAGCAGAATACTGGTGAATATCAGAGCGGTTTCCGCAACAATAGACCAGTTATTCTGCATCAGGCAAATCATGGAGAAATGCAGGGAGTTCAATGTTGCTTTACACCATTTGCTTGTCGACTTTGAAACAGCATATGACAAAGTTTTACGGAGAAAGCTATGGAGTGCAATGGCGGAGCTTGATAACCCCAAAAAACTTATCAACTTGTCTAAAATTACTTTGTCACATGTGAGAGCAAGGGTCAGAATTCGTAACAACCTCTCTAACGTTTTTGAAGTGCTGGAAGAACTGAGACAGGGCGACGGACTGGCAGCTCTATTCTTCAACATTGTTCTTGAAAAGGTGATACGAGAGAGCAACGTAGAAACCAGCGGTATAATCTTCAGAAAGTTGAGTCAATTGATAGGCTACGCTGACGACCTAGACTTAATTGAACGAAGCGTTGATATTGTTTAAGAGAATTTCACGAAGATTGAGGAGAAGAGTGCTGAGTTCGGTCTAAAAGTCAGTGAGAAAAAGACTAAGTACATGACGACGACTTCATTGTCTGGTGACAGACCAACGAACCATACTTTAGAGGTGAACGGAAAACACTTCGAAACTGTCGACAGCTTTATTTACCTTGGGTCGCAAGTCAATATTGCTAATGGCATCGGTGAGGAAATACGTGGAAGGGTAACGCTTGGTAACCGAAGCTACTACTGTATAGATCGCTGGTACGACCAGTTGTGGCATATGGGTCAGAAGCTTGGTGCATGACACAGCGAGATGAAAACACACTTTTGGTGTTTGAAAGAAGTATTCTTCGCTCAATATTTGGAGAAGTGATCGAGGAAGGATATTGGCGAAGAAGAATGAACCACGAGCTGTATCAGATTTACAACGAGCCCGATATAGTCAAATACATCAAAATTAATCAGCTGCGGTGACTCGGTCATGTACAAAGAATGGAGGAAGAGCGCATACCCCTGAAGCTGGTTAGTGTTTAACCCCGATGGTAACCGCAAACAAGGAAGACCAAAAACGAGATGTAAAGATGCAGTTGAGTCGAATCTGAAAGCACTAGGAGTAAGCGATTGGAGGACGTTGGCGCGGAATAGGACCGATTGGAGGAGGATGCTGGAGGAGGCCAAAACCAATAACAGGTTGTAGGGTCCAACTAACTAAGTAAGTAAATAAGTAATACAATTTTTGTCGACGCAAAAGATGGTGATAATTTCTGCATAAGAGTAAATTCAGATTGTTTCACTTTTTAAATCGGGGAAAACCGATTCCTCCACAAATATATTAATGTGGCGAGTCGTTAGAAAGCTGCAGGATCTATTTTCTAAAAAATAGTGTTTCTAGATCATTTCAGTAAGTCAAGAAATCAGACGAACTCGAAAAATTTTCCCGTTGGTGGTCAGTTTTATTTTGACAAAATCTGACTGACTCCAGCGCTGGCCATGTCAACTCTATATGGTTTTAGATTCTAGGGAACATGGTCTTGACAGCAATATAGATCATTGATGCGAACAGCGTTGGAGTTTTTTTTTAAATCGACTTCTAAAAAGTCCATTTTTTCGAAGAAAAATAGTTATACCACCCCATACACTGATAACTTCCGGGCAAGTGGCTACTCAAAATATTCGTCTCTATGAGGGCTACTAACCTGAAAAGTTTCAGACCAATGCATTCGATCTTGTTGAAGTTATTGATGAAAAACGATTTTCGACTATCCAGTGCAGACCATTTTCTCAGAAGTTCCACTGCTAAAGCTATATATTTTCGAGACAAATGTTCTTCTACGAATTTCTCCTATAGGTCCAAGGAATCAAATAAGCCATAGATAACGAAATTAGGAGATGGGTTGTTTTCAAGTTTCTTACAACTTGATCGAAGAATTGGCAGATTCATTCTTAAACCACCACACACCCTTTGTAAAATTTGGTTCACTTGATCCGTCCAAGTCAATGTATAGTTTATACATATTCTAAAGACCTTTGCCTTTTTAATATAGTGTATTTGGCTAATTCCATCGGTACCGTCATCTGGGTAACGAATTTCATCTCTTTCATTCTTTCATTCTTTCAATGTGATTTATGTTAACATGAGACAAAACACATTCGTTCCGCAGGTGACATGGTAGCGACAATGTATGGGTTACCGATGGAATTAGCCATTTGTTCATTGTTCATTAGAATTGAATTTTCAACAAGGGCGTGATGCAATGTACTAATTTCGGTTTCGGAAATTACCATTGCTTGGGACTTCCCTGGATTCAGAATTAATTTACTTATTTATTTCATCAATGGCCAAAGCCCCCTGACTAAATGCAAATAAGTATTACAAAAAACATAAATTACCAGCAGAACCGGAAGTGAGCTGCCGACCCAGTCGACCCGTCGGAGTCAGTAGCCACCTCTGCTCATCGTCATTATTAACAATTATACAATTCTAAGTTGAAGTTATAATACATAAAACAGGAATCAATTATTGGACGAAAATTGAAACTGAAGTAGAAAATAGCCCGACGTTCTATCAAGCACCAACGTCTCGTGCAGCCAATGGTCCACCTGAAACAAAAATGATTAGCGGAACCTAGTCGACTAGACTAGCTGTTTTTGCAAGTCGACGTGACTTCGAGTTACATTTGTTAAGAGATCAATTTCATTATCAGAGATCAATTTCATTATCACTAATAAAATTATCGCTGGGACTAAGGTCATTTTGTATATGTTTATGTTTTACTCACCGTCTATTAAGCCCAACATATTCAGTACTAATACCTACTTACAATCTCAAGCACATATCATTTGTACAGAGAGCAGATGACATGAAATGTAATTATGTTATTAAATAGGAAGAATAGAGGCAGCCTGGGCAATGTAAGTATTCCCAATGTAATGTTGAAAACTATGTTCAAGGAGGAAGATCATATTAATTTCTGTCATTTGAATGTGTCGAGCATTAAGCCGAAGATTGATGAACTTCGGAATACTTTCAACAATGTAAACGCACATGTAATATCGTTCAGTGAAACATGGCTTAAGAGTTACAACACCAATAAGTCTGTTGAAATTGGAGGTTACAAGTTACTTCGATGCGATAGGAGAAGGAAAAAGAGTGGTGGTGTTGCGGTTTATATAAAAAATAATATGAATTTTCGTATTTTAGCTTCTTCTGATTTTAAGTATGAATTGCAACCCAAAGACCGTTTTAAGACGGAATATCTGTTAATAGAAATAATTTTTCCAGACAGCAAAATCTTATTCGGTGTTTTCTATAAAGCAATAAAAACAAATGAATTCCATATTATTAGGGACGCCTTAACTAAGTTCGCGTTTAACTATGAGCACGTGATATTCGCTGGCGATTTTAATGAAAATTTACTCGACAATAAGAAAACACACCGCATGAACGAATTTAGAAATATTTTCAGGGGAAGTGATTTACATATTTTAAATGAAATCCCGACACATTTTTTTCAAACTGGAGCATCGTTGCTTGATTTGTTCGTTTCGAGAAATAGGGACTTTGTAAAAAGGGTTAACCAACTTGACAGTGGCATGTCCTCACACGATATTTTAGTAATGAGCTATCGATCTCCGGGTGAACAAAAAATGTGTCGGAACCTTAATGCGATTGACGAAGAGGCCCTATTTATTGATACGTGTCTACTACCATGGGAGGATATTTTGTTATTATCTGATACTGATTCCATAGCAGTTGCGTTAGCTGATAATTGGAAAGTCTTATTAGAAAAGCATGCCCCACTGAAACCCGTTCGGGAACGGCGACAGAACAATGAACCGTGGTTCAACATTGACATAAGAAGTTCGATTATTGACATTGCTTTGAGGCATTGGAGGAAAACCCGTACCACTGAGTCACGTCAACATTATCGAAAATTGAAGAATACTGGCAAAGAGAACTTATTATGATAAAATATTTAATAAGTGTAAGGACTCTAAATCGATTTGGCATAAACTACGCAGCCTTGGGATCGGAAAGGATAGATCTAGTTTAACTCCTCCATTTACTGCAGACGAGTTCAATAAATTTTTATGTAAAAACGAAGGAAACAGTGGTGATATAATCAATGTTATACCTACTCCTCCAAGTGCAGTTCCCGACGCTGCTTTAAGGGAAAGTGCTGTAGCTTCTGTAAGTACCTCGCCCTCATTCTCATTTCGCAGTGTTGACTACGATATTACTAAGAAGTCCATATTGCAAGTTACCTCTAATGCAGTTGGTTTGGACGATATTCCAATCAGACTCATTAAAATGACACTTCCTGTAACGTTATCATTTGTTCAACTCAGTAATGACAACATCAACTTATCCTGATCTTTATAAAAAATCAAAAGTTTTCCCGGTACACAAAAAATCAGCAAAATATGATCTCAAGGATCACAGGGGTATACATGTGTTACCGGCATTATCTAAGTCGTTGGAAAAGATAATGAAGTGGCAAATTACTGAGCATTTAAATGACTGTAACTTATTGTACGAATTTCAATCAGGATACCGCCCTAAACACAGCACAACAACGGCTCTACTGAAGGTTACTCATGACATTAGGGATAACTTACATAAGCGACATGACGGTAAAAAGTTCGTTTCGTTTTTACTTCTTTTAGATTTTTCAAGTGCATTTGACTTAGTGAACCACAATATATTGATTAGTAAATTACAACAAGAATTTTTCTTTGACAACAGAGCAATTAACTTAATAAGATCTTATCTATCAAATAGAAGACAAGCAGTGCAGATTGACGATTACTTGTCCGGGTACCTATGGACCGATATATAGGTTCCCCAGGGCTCCGTACTTGGGCCATTGTTATTTTCATTATTTATCAATGATCTACCTACTGTTCTCAGTTATTGCATGTGTCATTTATTCGCTGATGATGTTCAGCTCTACCTACATCATCACTGGTTGAATTGAATTTAAGGAGGGGGTAGAATTAATCAATGCAGATTTGAGCAGAATTTTACAGTGGGCTGGGAATAATAGATTGCTTTTGAATGCGACAAAATCAAAGGCAATGGTTATTTCTGAAACGGAAACGAATATTAGTGATTCTGTCTTCATGGCAAATCCAATTCTCCTTGACAGTGAGCAGATACATTATGTTAATAACGCGAAGATCTTAGGGATATGGATCAACAATACTCTCACATGGTCAAACCAAGTGAGTCATATTTTGAAAAAAGTCTATGGTGGACTAAGAAGTTTATGGAATTGTGGACCCCATATTCCATTCAAGAAAAGAACCATGCTAGTAAAAACATTATTGCTACCGCATTTCAATTATTGCGACTCCTTAATGTGCAATATTGACGCCAGATCTAAAAACTCGCTTCAGGTAGCTATGAGTGCCTGTATACGATTTGCGTTCAACCTCAGACGTAGGGACCACATTTCGACACAAGAAATCGAGGTTCTGGGATGCTCCTTTCCTAACTACAAGAGGTATAGAATGTGTTTAATAATTCGAAATGTTTTAACTGCTTTAACGTCTTTAAAGTGACGAAAAGTGAGCGAAATCCGTCATTGATATTACCAATGGCACAGAAGTCGATATTAAGGGATTCTTTCTTTGTCCGTGCTGTCTCTTTATGGAATTCTCTTCCCATTGATTTAAAAAGAAAAATGTCATCTGTCTCTTTTATTGATATGTGTTTGAAATATTTCTTAGTTAATTAATTTAGTTTTAGATATAGATATACCTTTATTTTTTATTACGAATGAATATTTAAAAGTTTAAGTTACCTACTCTCTCTCTCTCTCTCTCTCTCTCTATCTCTCTTCTCTGATTTGAATAGATTTAGTTTAAGACTTAGTTTTAAGATTTAGTTTTAAGATAGATAAATCAATTTATATATTTTGTACTATCATTAACTTCGAGATCACAGGTAGTGATAAGGCATTAGCCTTCTGTGAATTATTAAATAAACATACATACATACATTTGAGGGTCGTGAGACCCGAGTTGACTAATCAGCTTCTGATTAGAGAGAGTTCATTTTATGAAATTCTGGTCTTACCATAGTTTATACGTAATTTTCAACTTCCTGATAGTCATCTTGAACGATACACGTGGTATGTTTAGAAACCACAGTAGTGAAAAGCGGTTAAATGTCATGCACATGTTATTGATTGGCTCATAAAGGCCATATTTTGTCCTATGTTCGTCGACAACGAGGAAGTCATCAGCACGAGTGGGTCTAGAATTACGAATGACCTTGCTTTTAATTTGAGGCGCGTCGATATTGCCATTCATCACATCGGATACAAAAAGTGCGCAGGCATTAATTCTGCGTCGGGTGAGTGTTTCAATGTTGATCGAATCGCATCTCTCAATATATTGAGGAAGCTTGTGGTTTTTGTCCCGTTTCACCGTCCGCCTCAGTGCGTACATAAAAATTTTTTTCTGAATAGATTCAATTCTGTCAACAAATGTGTCCTGATAAGGATGCCAAACAACTGAAACATATTCTAAGTAAGGACGGACATAAGCAAAGTATATACTTTTTAAAGTTTTTAAAACTTGTTATCTTTAATCCATCTGTGAATTTTGTTTAAATCATCATTAATTAAATCAACTCCTACTTTGAAGTCATACCAATTGTGATGCCGGTAAAGTTGTACATCGTCGGCAAACAGATGACACTTGCAGTGAACAAGAACGCTTGAGAGGTCATTGATGAACAACGAAAACAATACTGGTCCTAACACGGATCCCTGGGGAACACCTTTATTTGTACGCAAATAATCTGACAGGAAATCATCAATCACTGTCGTCTGACATCTATTTGTCAAATATGAATAAATCAAAGCTGTAGCCCTTTCACCGAAGACGAAGTTATGACGTAGTTTCCCAAGCAATAAGTCATGATTTACTAGGTCGAATGCAGGGCCGGACTGGCTATCAAAAGGCGCAGGTGTGCGACCAGTCGAAAGGCGCTTACGTGAACAATAAGATCTATTGTAAATTTAAAAAATTATATTTCTACTACCGGTGAAAGCCCCTGGTTGCCGAAATTGAGTTTGTGTTAACACAAAACTTTCAACGAGAATGTGAACATTATGTAAGGTGATTGTCGCGAGCATAGCGAGCGAATTTTTTTATGTGTAAATTTCCTCATTACAAAAAAATTGAACAGTGACTAGCCTCAGTTTAATCTAATTTTATACAAAATTAAAATTCGTTGTATAGCAAATAAAAAGTGGCGCCGCAGGCGAAATTTTTTTGTTTTTGAAGCCAAAACCCTAGAAGTTTAGGTAATTCTTTTTTAGGATTTCGGCTAGAAAAAATGTGAAATTTCTTAATAAAAGCGTAACAAACTGAATAATCGCTCTTCTCTCACAAAGCTGAAAGAAAAGAAGGTCGTATTAACACGTTAGTAGTTGTTTATCAGAGACACCACTGTACTAAAGAGAGCACGTGTGCATCGACGTGCAGCATTCAAAACTCTCTAAATTCTAAATTACTTGATGGAGACTTTTTTCAACAAAAAAGCGCATCACTGTACTTACGATGAACACAAAGTACACATCAAAGCCGTCTGACAAAAGCGCTATCGACATAATATCGACTTTCGATAGTGACGATTTTGTATTATTTTTTCGAAAAGGCGCAAAAACGGCAAAAGGCGCGGGTGTGATTTGCCACCCTGGCCATATGCCCAGTCCGGGCCTGGTCGAATGCACTGGAAAAGTCTAATTGAAACTAAAACGAGATGAATCTCTCCCCCTTGACCCTCTTGTGTAAATTTTCACGCATGTCATGAGTCACTTTCAACAGAGCCGTCGTAATACTGCGTTTTGGACGATAGCCCGATTGAAATAGACACTTTTAGTCTGCTCGACATTTGAATTTTAATTGAAACTTGAAGAATTTGACACAAGACGGGACTATAAAAATCTATTGTTTGTGTGCTGATTTTACGCATATACCGTAGGAAGTTCGATTGTAACGCAAGCAAAAATTTAAAATTGAACCGCGCTAAAAGCGTCTTTTCATAACAGATTATGAGCACTTAGATGTTCAGATATTTGCCATTTCATTACCTTTTCTTGAGATTCCGACAGTGCTGGCAGAACATGCATCCACCTTTGATCTTTCAATAATTCATATTTCGTTGGGTTATGGGGCCGTGCAGAGAACACGACATTTGTGAAACTATAATGGGGTGGACTATAGTAATGCTTCGATCGAGAATCGTTAATTTATACCTAGGAAATGTTAAGGTCAGCGTCATAGTAAGTAAGGGTTGCCCTCAAGGGGGAATCCTTCCTCCACTAATATATTTTTTTTTAAATATATTGTTTAATCAAGGATAGCTTGCTGAAACTGTTGAACAACTCCGGTTACTACGCACAAGCATTTGCCGATGACTTGACAATACTTATCGTCGGCAAATTCACATCAACACTATGTGAGCTAATGCAATCTGCACTAAATCTAGTCGAAAGGTGGTGCTCATCGCAAGAGTTGTCTGCTAACCCTGATAAGTCAAAGTTAATCCTAATCTCGAGGAAAAACTCAATCAGTGGATTCACGCCGCCTGAATTCTTTGGTGAAGAGCTCAAACTGTCACCTTCAGTAAAACATTTGGGGTTAATTCTGGACCCTAAAGTTAATTTCTCGCTGCATCAGGCCTATGTTATTCAGAAGGCTACAGCAACAATTTGGCACTGCAGGAGAGCCTTCGGCCTAACTTGGGGTCTGAGCCCAAAAATCCTGCTGTGGGTCTACACAGCTATAGTTATCCCTAGATTATGCTACGCTGCAATAATTTGGTGGCCACGGTGTGGACTAAGAACAGCTAAGACGCAGCTGTCCAAGATTCAGCGTTTAGCTCTAGTAGGAGTTACAGGGGCAATGCGCACCGCACCTACAGCGGCTTTAGAAGCCTTACTACATATCCCGCCCTTGCACATTAAAATCGAAGCAGTTGCGAGGTCTACAGCGCTTAGGTTTAAACTCTCAAACTATCTGCGTATCTCGAACATCGGACATGCTAAAATCTGGGGTTTGATGGTGAAATCCAATCCGCGATTTGAAATGCTTTCTGATGCGATCATACCGGAGTACAAATTCGACAAAGCTTTCAGAGTTCACATACCATCAAGGCACGATTGGGAAGATGGCCTAACCAGCCCACAGGAAGGTATAATGAATTGGTACTCTGACGGCTCTCGCTTAGGCGGGGGCTCAGGAGCGGGGTACTGCTGCCCACAGATGAATTTAGAAAAATTTTTATCGCTGGGAAAATGGATAACTGTGTTTCTTACAGAAATGGTGGGCATTCAAGGATGCTGCGAAGAAATCCTCTCAAAAGGACGATGTGGGGACACAATAAATATCTACACGGATAGCCAATCAGTGCTTAAAACTTTGGATAGCTATAGATTCTCTTCCTCATTTGCGCTGAAGTGTAGAGAATCTCTCCAGCTCATTACAACTCGAAACCAGGTTAATTTGATCTGGATTCCTAGCCATAGCGGCTTCATAGGCAACGAAATTGCAGATAGACTGGCTCGTCAGGCGTCAGTCAATGGCCTAGAGGGTCCGGAAACAGGCATTGAGATTTCTATCGGAACGTTCCAAAGGTGGATTAACGAATGGAAAGACGCCTCCTTTGCGAATTATTGGAAGTCGACAGGAAACGCGAGACAGGCCAAGGCCTGCATCCTATTGAGCAAGGCCAGAGCAGAGGAAGCTCTATCCCTGAGTAAGAGGGACTTGAAACGGGTTGCAGGGGTTCTAACAGGCCATTGTCACCTTAATGCTCACCTCCAAATTATGGAATCACCAACAACGCGAGTTGTGACCAATGCGGCGATACTGAAACTGCTGAGCACTTTCTATGTAAATGCCC
>CM055404.1:91842475-91864859 GCA_029228625.1 Pseudolycoriella hygida
TTTTAAATTTTTCGAAATCTGTCTTGGTATGTCTACTGATCTTTGCTTTCTGGCACGGGATGCACACTTTTGCCCAATGATTTACATCTTTATTCATACTAGGCCAAAAATACCTTGAGCTTATTAGCTTCCGAGTGCCCCGTGTACCTGGATGTGACAGGCCATGCATCTCTTCGAATATCGCTCTTCTCAGGCTTTCCGGTACGTAAGGTCTACTCTTACCTGTACTAGTCTCGCACCACAGTTTACCTTGCGATAACGGAAGTTCTATTTCTTGAAATTTAATTTTACTCGCTTCAACTTTCTTACTTAATAACTTCTTTAACTCTTCATCATCTTTTTGAAGTTCTACTAACGTTTTCATTTCGAGTGCGATTTGGACTGAGGTTTCATTGATCTCCCCAATTCTCGACAAAAAATCTGCTACTAAATTTTCTTTCCCTTTTATGTGTTGTATATTGGTAGTAAATTGTGAAATAAATTCAAGATGCCGCGTTTGCCTCGGACTTCTTTCGGTTTTAGATGCCATTGCGTTAGTTAGAGGTTTGTGGTCCGTATAAATGACAAAGTCCCTGCCTTCCACACTATACCTAAAATGCTTGATCGATAAATACATGGCTAGTAGTTCTCTGTCTAAAGCTGAATATTTTTGTTCTGTCGGCTCCAATTTCTTGGAGAAAAATCCTAACGGCTCCCATGTACCTTTAACTTTGTTGTACTGTTGCAAAACTGCACCTACTGCGAAATCCGATGTGTCCGTATTCATTGCTAAACTAATAATTGAGCCTTCATTTGGGTGAACTAGTAAAGTTGCTTCCGCAAGTAACTTTTTTGTTTCGACAAAAGCTTTTTCACACTCCTCCGGCCATGTAAATTTTGGCCTTCGGTTACTTACTTTTCTCGACAAGTATGCTATGTGCTTGTAAATGGGAGCTAAAATTTTTGCTGCCCTTGGAATGAATCGGTTATAAAAATTGATAGCACCTGTAAATCGTTGCGCTTGCTTAAGCGAAGTAGGCGACGCTAGCTCAGATATAGCTTTAACTTTTTCCGCAGCTGGGGCGATACCGCCTGCTGTTATTCTATGTCCTAAAAAAACTATCTCTCTAACACCTAGTATGCACTTCGAAGGTTTGATGTTCAATCCGTATTCCTCTAGTCTTTGAAAAACTTGTTTCAGGTGTTCTTTATGCAATTCTGAACTTTTACTGAAAATCAAAATATCATCTATGTAGACGAACGCAAAGTCTAAACCTCTCAGAACTTCGTTCATGAATCTCTGAAAGGTTTGTGCTGCGTTGCGTAATCCGAATGGCATTCGGTGAAACTCAAACAACCCGAAAGGCGTGGTAATCGCTGTTTTATGCACGTCCTCTGCCGCCACTGGAATTTGATGATAGGCCCTTACTAAATCGATCTTGGAAAATATTTGACAACCATGGAGTCTCGCGTTAAGATCTTGAATATGTGGGATTGGGTATCTGTCCGGGATAGTTACGGCATTTAAACGTCGGTAGTCGCCGCAAGGACGATAATCCGGACTATTTGGCTTCTTAGCCATCAACAGAGCTGAGGAAGTTTGCGACGAAGAAGGTCTACAGATTCCTGCTTCGTTCATATAGTCAAATTCTATTCTAGCTGACTTTTCTTTATCCGAATGTAGACGTCTAACTTTCGCAAATGGCAACGGTCCTTTTGTGTGGATGTAATGCACCACATTATGCTTAGGTTGAATCGAAAAATTTGGGGGTGCGCATAAGGATGGAAATTGTTTCAAAATATCTCCGAACTCGTTTTGTATCGAATATATCAATGGCGTAGGCGTTCCGCAATTCGACGCTAACATCGCTTTAACCGACAGCGAAGTGAGTGGGTCGATTAAGCGTCTGTTCTTTAAATCAGGGAGTAATCCGAACTTTGACAAGAAATCTGCGCCTATGATAGGTTTATTAATGTTAGCTATCACAAATTCGTGCGTAAATTTTCGTCGTAATCCGATATCTATCTCAAGTAATTTAACTCCATACGTATCAATAATAGAACCATTTGCTGCTGTTAGTTGGAAATGAGGTGTTAATTTTAAACTTTTTTGGAAAATTCCTTTAGGAACTACTGAAACGTCCGCTCCAGTATCAATCAAAAATTCTAGCTTATTGTTTTTATCATACACAAAAAGACGGCGGGAAACTGGTTTCGTCCTTACACTGGCCGTACAGATGTTCGGACACTCTAATTTTTTAACTTCTCTGCTTGGGAATTACTTTGGGAGCTGTTGCTCTTAAAACTGCATGGGCGATTGCACGGCTTGTTACACTTGTCGCCGAACATGAAATGATACCAACAATAAGAACCGTTTTCATCGTAATTTCTCCTACTCCTGGAACGTCGTCTAAATGCCGCTGGACTATGACTGCGCCGCGAATCCGCACGCGCACTCGGTCGTGAGCGATCACTATTGCTTGCAAATTGTGCAATGGCCTTTCTCAATTCACTTATTTCTGCCTGCAAGGACTCGACACTCAAAGTGTTCGGTGTCCCCGGTTGGGAATATTGACTATTGCTCGCTCGGCCCCCGCCACTGAACGAGGACACGTTCGACCCTTGCACCGCTTCATGAATTCTATCAGCTATCTTGAGTAGTTCCTCTAATTCTAACTTACTTTGAGAGATTAAGGCTACACCGATAACGTTGGGTAAGCGGTCTAGCCAAAGTTTCTTCACTAGTTCTTCACCTACTGTTCCACCGTCTCCCGCTAGGGCTATTAATCTTCGATAAAATTCCGATGGCTTTCTATCTCCCATCATCTCATCTGACACTAATTTCTTGGTACGCGTTTCTATACTGAGTGAATGTCTTTCAATTAACTTTTCTTTAATTTTCTTATACGCGTCTTCTTTCGGTGCTTGTTTCAAAAGGTCGGAAATCGAATCTGCTATATCTTTCGGTAAAGCTCTAACAACATAGTTATATTTACTAAGATCATTTGATATTCTACTTAAGGTAAATTCCGCTTCCGCTTGAATGAACCAAGTCTCTGGTGACTTAGTCCAAAAAGTCGGTAACTTAACCTTTATTGGATTAATCTCGCCGGAAGGTCGGCTTTCTTGCTCACCTTTGTCTGTCATTTTACTTTTTATTTAAATTGATAAATTGTTCGCGGTTAAATAATTTGATTGCCAAAAATATATAAAATAAATCAACACAAATATGTACTCACCGATTTCCTCAATCAATCCTAACCCTAACCTAAGAAAATACTTTGACTCAGATAAAATTAATTTTATCTTAAATATCTCTCGGGTTATTATCGAAATTGAATCAAAATTTAAATTTTATCTAAATTGAATTTGGTTCCCGGCGATTAATAAATAGCTTTAATACAATTGTTTTTAATTATAACTACGGAAGGATTGATGATGATAATGCGCTGCTGGTGATCTATCGATGATGAACTCTTCCCTCGCTTTTGATGTAACGGTATGCGAATTGCCTCTGAATAACGGTCGCTTGCCTTTGGGCCAACTTAGCTTTTCTCGTCCCAATATGCGAATCAAATAATTTCCTGTTATCCCCACAGGGCTTATGTACCTGTGGAGATGTCCAAAATACTGCGCCTTGTATAATATATGACGAAAATTCCAAACTGATTTTTTTTGTTTTCCAATTTCTGCTTCTCCGTATCTTAAGATGAAATGCCAACTCGTTTCTTTACGGCTTTCTCTGCTTTATGGATTCGTTGAGGCTGATTGTATGGCCAAAATTACTTTTCTCCAATTTTATGACTATTCCAGCACCATAGATAACCATTAACTTAGACACTTTTAGACTAAATATTCTGTTGCAATTCCAATAATTGAATGATTACGCTGCACCACTGTAAATGCGTGCTGCTCGTTTGATCAAATCGTTTGTTTTATGAAATCCTTTCTTTGACGCCTTTGCAATGCCACAGTTGTTTTAATCGAATTAATGTTGACGATAATTCGATATTTAAATGCTTTACTTTTTGCATTTGTACTTTTCACATCACTTTTAAATACTTTAACTAGGTTTCACAAAAATAATTTCAACGTTCGGGTCACCAATATGGTTTATAATGTATGGTGCTGGTGGAATAATAATGCGTGTCTCTTGTAACAAGGTTAACAAACGAATGAATGTATTTCTATAAACTTAATTCTAATTACATTAGCTGCTCGCGCGGGAAAACCGAGTACTAAATATGCTAGGACTGTGTTGGTGAATCGGTAAGCTATGTGCGTCGATGTCTCCGACAATCTATATTTTAATATCTAATTCCCACGAATTGATATTGACGCTACAATACCTTTATGGCTAATTCCATCGTTACCGTCACCTGGGTAACGAATTTCATCTCTTTCACTCTTTCAGTGTAATCTATATTAACATGAGACAAAAAAAAATCGTTCCCCAGGTGACATGGTAGTATGGGTTACCGATGGAATTAGCATTATACATTTTGTGTTGCATAAATATTTTTATGTATCGATAGGCTGAAAATTCGCTTGCTCTACTGTAAAGTGGACATATTTTTAAAAATAGGGTATGGCTACTGTAGAGATACCCTCACATTACACTCTTGTACATAAGACACATACACGCGTTCGCTTCGCTCACTTGTTCGTGTCTTATGTACTCGAGTATAATGTTTCGGCTACTCTACAGCAGCATAATATATATTACAGAAAATGTGTGAACTAAGATCTTATAAATGAATATTAAGTGCACTTTGATTGCATATTTTAACAAATTCGAGTGATTTTTGGTTGTAGTGGATATTTCGAATTGTATTGGTAAAGAAAGGGAAAAAATCTTCAGCAGTAGCCTCCCTGCAGTTTATTCGAAGATCTTCTGCTTTTATTTGCTTGAAAGACGCAAGTCATTCGAAACGGTTTTATTCTGGCTGTAGGATGACATTACTTAATTCTGGGCAAAACATTTGTTCACTAAAGCCACCATTTCGTTTTCAATAAAAATGAAAAAACTTGAATTAAATCTCGATACGAGATTCCATAGACAAAAAAATATTTTACTCGATTTTCTCTATAAAATAGCAAAAAACAATTTTTTTGGGCTGTGGCCGACCTAAGAACCAATCTAAGGCCTTAAGCAGAGGCCTCGAACACTAACTTCCATGGACAAAAATATTCGCTTTGATTTTCTCTACAACATAGCACAAAAAAATTTTTGGGCCAGGGACGACCTTAAGAGTGATTTTGCGAAAACTTCGAACGATTTCGTACACTTTTGGGACAACATATCCTACTTTTTCCCGATTAATGTGTCATTCGATTCCTTGTTCTATAGTAAGAAAAGTAATTTCTCATTTGTGGAAAATTTGATATTTTGGGGGAGTTATGGTGTGCTAAGTAAGTGCATGTCAGGGGGTGGTAAAAATGGTTTTTTGGCTATAACTCGTGTGAAACGAAATGAAATCAAATGAACTTTTATGGGATGGTAAGCCACAATGATACAAAGGTTTTTCATCATTGGATTCCTTGGATTTTACCCCACTCCTGAGTTACTAGTCATTTTAGGTGAAAACTTCGGGAACGCTTTACTGCTTGAAGCAGCAATGAACCGAAAAAGTGAGTATGGGGTGTTCTAGTATACTACCCTTACTATAAGACCATGCAAAGACTTCTCCGGTTTAAGGTTGTTGCACCGGTCTGGCTTCGGTGGATCAGTGGTTAAGCGCACAGACTCACCATCACAGAGGTTGTGGCTTCAAATCCCACCTCGACATGGTCTTACGCTTCGGTTTTTCCTTAACCGTGTTAGCTCGTCTGACACAGTTAAGGGACTCCATATACCCTCTCCAACTTAATATTCCTCCCTCAAATCAGTCGAAAAAAAATCATCTGGAAAGCATAAAGAATGCGTCATTGACAATACCGCCATACAACAGATGACAACTGGAAGTTCCGTTGATTTATCAGAGATGGCGTCACGACACTGCAAAGTTACCGACGATTTCAAAAATCAGCGCGTAAACGATGGCGGCTCGGAAAAATTCACACATATCGAGCGCACGCACACAATGTTCTGTTCCTAGAACATCAAATATCTCATCCTCCCGGTTGCCGAACCAGTTGGTATCACCGACCTCCCGGCAGACATCTAAGTTACAAAAACCAATTATGAATGACAAAGAGTGTGAACTTAGAATAAGAAATGATTGTGATATGATAATTAGAAATAAGCCCAAACCTGTCCTAGCCGACCTCTTGGTCTGCTAATTAGAATTAATACACGAAAAAAAAAGATTGTAAACAGATTGTAAGAACCAAACACTAAAATAGCCGGTCTGGAACAACTTTTGTAAGAAAGGTCAATTTTTGACCGTTTTTCTTGACTATTTTCAGCTGAAGAAGTCTGTATAACTGCCCCGAAGATCAAATTATAAGTCCAACAAACTCAAAAATGTCTGCTTTCCTAATTTCAGATTCTTATGTTTCGATTGTTTCTTATAATTCAATTTTATTTTCATTTCTATATAAATTTTAAATTATATATAATAACTTTGAATAGAAACAAAACGTAAGATCAAATTGTAAGTCCAACTGTGAAATCGTTAACTTCAAAGATTTATATATCAAAGAATGCTAATTGATTTGTACAAAAACTAGTAGTCTTGCCTTTAATTTCTTAGAGAAATTTTACTATAAAAGCCGTGTAATATTCTCAAATAAATCAATCTAAAACTAACAGTCAAGTTCACTTCTTCACTAAAAATTAGAATCTTAAAACATTCTGCCGCTTGCGAGCTGGGAATAATATTCCACCAGAATAAAGTACTAGCGACTGCGGTCTGGGGACAATATCCCACTAGTCTAAGGCTTGTGTTGGCCTGGTAATAAACACATCTAGTTTGAGGCTTATGTTGGCCTGGTAATAAACACATCTAGTTTGAGGTTTTTGTTGGCCTGGAAGAAACACATAGTGAAAAGAAGTCGTTTACATTTTTACAAATAGGTAAAAATCCCTGGACGCAAAATCCGGTGACCCCAACTGGCCTTGGTCCGTCAAGAAATTTGTGTGGTTCAAAAACACACAGTTCTTCATCAAAGAATATTGTTTGATTACGAACTTCGGTTCGGGTTGACTAAGTCTACGGAGCTTTCCCGGAATCGGCCTCATCCGAGTTGTCGGGTTGGGAAGTGGTAGTACCAACAAACAATTCAAAATTTTTCTTCGTTGTCATCGAACAGTTTTTACTATCAAAAACATTCAATTGGGCAAAAATTTCGTTGAAGAAAGGGTCAGAGTACGCAAGTGTACCAACAAGACCGACATCAGAAATTGTCCAGCAAGTCGCCAATTTCCTAAGAAATGGACAAATTGAAGAAAAAACGTTCCCCTCTTCGTACAATTTTAACTCGTACAATAAATGAAATAGAAGCAGAATTAAGTGAAGAAAATGTTCATATATTATCAGTGTTCAACAACAAGTTCAAGTAGTCGACCAACAGATTTTAGATCATTTATTGGATGAAGGTACTGACGATGGACTCTATGAAGATGAAATTATTAGCACTCAAGAATACATTGATAGAGTTACAATGATTAAGCTGAAGGTTGATGATTTCATTTTTTATCATACACAAAGAAATAAAACACCAAGCGAAACAGGTGATTCTATGCAAACAGTTCAAAACAATTCATCCAAGAGACAATTCAAGCTGCCAAAAACCGAGCTGAAAAAGTTTAACGGAAAAGTCATCGAGTGGCTAAGTTGGTGGTCTCAATTTGAAAAAATCCATGAAGACATTGAGCTTCATACATCGGACAAGTTTCAGTATTTGATTTGAGCCATGGAACCACACACCAGAGCATATGACATTGTACAAAGTTTCCCTGCGTCCGATGAAAATTATCCAAAAGCCATCGAAGCATTGACTGAAAGGTTTGGAAAGAAAAAGTTACTAACACAGGTATACATCCGAGAACTATTTAAATTGGTATTAAAAAATCTAAATAAAAATATGGAATTTACATCAATGTATGACACGTTAATCTGCCATATTCGTGCACTCGAGTCACTGGGAATAACAGTTGAACAAGCAACAATGTTCTTGTATCCAATGGTAGAATCAAGTTTACGTGAGGACATTTTAATCGCCTTGCAACGTAGTATATTATACGAAAAAGATGGCAGTCAAGAAAATCCGCCGAAAGGTGAATTGGACAATTTGCTTCAATTCCTTCAACAAGAAGTCGAACGACAAGAACAACGATCATTGGTTTCGGAGTGGCATAAAATCTAAACAACAAGGCCACCAAATCGAAAGAACCAAAAGAATCGAATCTTCCGACAGCAGCCAATTTATTTAACGGTCAACAGGTTTAAAATAAAAATTCGAATAGCATCTTCTGTGAATAACCCCATGAAAGTAAAGATTGTGAGGGATTCTTTTGAAAAAGCGCCTGCCGAAATCGGATGCATCTCGCAGCGGGTTTTTTTTATACTTTCCCTAGAAGCCAAAAATATTTTTTAAAAAAATCGTCGATGTTTGTGTGGATATTGAGAGGTGTTCAAAAACCGAAAACATGCACTTTTCTTACAGAAATTTCTCCGGCTACAAAAAGCGCACATGGTCGAGAGGGGGCTCGTTGGAAAGGTAATTCCACGTTGTTTCGGGCCAAAAGGGTCTTGTTTAGCTTAAAATTCATCCACAATGAAGTTATGAGCAGTTGAAAGTCGGGGTAAAATTTTGATTATATCGGCTAACTTCAAACCATTCCAAAATATTGAAAAACTGTTTTTCCTGGTTGCTGCTGGTGCCAGCTTTCCAATAATACCAAACTTATGTTGGTACTGTCGCAGTGCCTATTTTTAAGAAATTTTTTTCGAGAAATTTTCAAGAAATTCAAGAAATTTTCGAGAAATTCGAGAAATTTTCGATAAATTCAAGAAATTTTCAAGAAATTCAAGAAATTTTCAAGAAATTCAAGAAATTTTCGAGAAATTCGAGAAATTTTCGAGAAATTCAAGAAATTTTCAAGAAATTCGAGAAATTTTCAAGAAATTCAAGAAATTTTCGAGAAATTCAAGAAATTTTCAAGAAATTCGAGAAATTTTCAAGAAATTTTCGAGAAATTCGAGAAATTTTCGAGAAATTCAAGAAATTTTCAAGAAATTCGAGAATTTTCAAGAAATTCACGAAATTTTCAAGAAATTCAAGAAATTCGAGAAATTTTCAAGAAATTCAAGAAATTTTCAAGAAATTCGAGAAATTTTCAAGAATTTCAAGAAATTTTCGAGAAATTTAAGAAATTTTCAAGGAATCTAAAAAAATCGTTGTTTAATGGAATCAAGGTATTTTTCCAACAACAATTTTTATAAGAACTTCCAAGCCCGATCACATTAACAAAATCATAAAGCAAATTTCGCCTATAATCGGCACTCTGAGACGATTAAGTTGGCTTGTTTCAAAATCAGTTCTGCTTAATCCAATCTGGAACTGTACTCCCTTGTATCTTTTGGATGATCTATTGAGCCTACAGAAGAAAGCTTTGCGTAACATCTACAAGCTGAAATGTAATGACTCGGTTAAAACGTACTTCAATAGTACCATCCTACCAATTGAATATTTCAATTCTTACCTGACTACGGTTTTAATTTTTTCCCTTAAAAACAACCTGATCAAACATGATATTCCAAACCAAGTAAACGCTGACCTACACGATCACTACACTAGAAACCGTGACCTCCTCCATACTTCCTTTTCCCGCTCTCTCTTCGGGCAAGGCTCTATCACAAACCGGGGATTCCGCTGTTTTAATAATCTGCCCTTAAGTCTGCAGAACATGACAGGATTGGGATCATTCAAGGCGAAACTGAAAACTTATTTGTTTGACCTATTTCAAACTTCTCTTGATTATCGATTGGCTTGGTGAAGCTATCAACTATTGCTTCGATTGATTTTTTTGAGCATTTTCTGTGTTCATTCTCATTTTATATAACTTTCTTTTTTTTCTCTTTTCTCTTTTGTTTGATTCATAGATTTTTGATTTTAAAAGATTTATTTTTGCTATTGAACTTTGTTATACAGTAAGTACGATTTAAATATATTCATTGATTGATTTATTGATGTACACACATAGACAGGCTTAGAGCCTATAATGCTTTTTTTGAAAATAAATAAATAAAAAAAAAAGCGTCGAGAAATTACATGGAAATTTTTATTTTTCCTTTAGTTTTACATTTTTCTTCTTTTGAGGTCATATTTCTTGTTCGTCGCCATCGGCAACTTTCTTTTCAAACGCGTTTTGTTAACCTGTGGGGCAGGAACCGAATTTTCAGGAGAGTGTGCAGCGGAAGAAGTTTCATTAGTCAAGTCTATTGCGACTTCTCTTTCTTGTAGTGGCAAGGGCTGTGTGGAACCTTCAATTGTTTCTTCATTTTCCTCATTTGGAAGAAGTGAAGCAGCTGAAGGGGAATGGTGCGATTTCTTTATATGATCCTGCAAACCTGCCAAGCACCATCGTGGTGGAGAAGGGTTCTGTTTTTCTGGTGATTTCTTTTTAGGCGTATAGGGGCTCTTATGGCTTGTATAAGAAATCTTGAATTCTCGCTGACAAGTCTTTACTGGGCAACATGCGATCAAGTTTGTAAATGGAACCCAAGTGTTATTTCTGATATTAAAAGTACTATTCATTCCTAACATTTCCCTTAAATTAGTTTGCCACTACCTGATGTAGTCGTCGCGGTCTGGCGCTAGGAAAAGTTAAGTACACTTTGTTCTTCAATGGGCTCCCATGATTCCGACAGCGTGCGGAAACTCGCAGTAAGTCAAAAAACGTTCTCTGCGGACTATTCTGGACGGATTTCATTAAACTTGCCTGAACATGCCTCCTACCCTTATACAAGTTTCGTGCAATTTCGCAAAAGTCTACGTTTTTCACTGTTTTTGGGATTTTTTGACTATTTCAATTTTGCGGAACCCCTGGATCACTCCGCAATGAGTTTCATCCATAGAAACTTTTTATCAGCCATTTAGATTCGTTTTAACGCTGGTGCCCCAAACTTTTCGACTCTTTAATTTTTCCACACATTTTTGGACCACCCTAGTGTGTAGTGTATCGGGATGACCGCCAAAATTGCGGAAAATAGGCGGGGCTCAAAAAAAACTTTTTATATGTTGTAGAAGAAGAAGAGGGGATCTTTTTCGCCCATGGAAGTAGGTTTCGTTTCGGTTTAACGGCGGCGGAGGCTCAAAAGCAAAACTTTTGATATGTTGTAGAGTAAGTTGAGGGGATCATTTTCGCCCAAGGAAGTAGTAGCCGCCCGTACTCCATACATCGCACAAAGCAAAATTTTTGGGGTGTGAAATCTGAAAGTGCAAAAAAATTATTACGTTGGGAGAGTCCAGTATTTGTGACGGGTATTTTATTATCAAATGTGAAAGTATTTCAAAAGATTTTTTTGCGTTCGAAGCTGTTAACGTGACCCAAATTGATATTAGTTGTTTTGGAAGAAGGGACGAGGACTTGCGTCACATTTCCTTTTTAAAAAGAGTTTTTGTTATGATATTCAACTTCAATAATATAATTTCTATCATAATTTCGCTTTAAATAATCTCAGATTATTAATCTGAATTACATTGGAGAGTGTAAAATTTGTGAAAGAAAATAAAAATTCCGAATAGAAAACTTTCATTATTCTGATTCCCTAATTTGATGATTCTGTGTTAAGACACCTTAGAATGAATTAAATATTTGAATTTTTATTCTCACATAAATTATAGATTTTGGTGAATATAACCAGTTTTATTCATATAAAATTTAAAACAGTTTAAGAGAATCAATTCAATCGGCAGAAATTTGTTTTTTCTTAATTTTATTTTACACTAAATACGACGAAAACTGAATTCAGTTAAGGTCAGTCATTAACCTTTCAGCACTTAGCAGGAACAGAAATAGAAAGATTTATGTAGCAACTGTGATCAATGTTTGCCTATATTTTCACATAAAATTTGCATTAAAGAACTATCTCACAACCATGTGGTGAGTAAATTGAGAAAAACTTAAAGTAGAATATTTATTTGCTGATAATTGAGTCGCTTCTGCGGGTTTTAGTAGTGAAACATTTTAAAACCGTTTTTACGAATTCGTATTTGTCTCGGCCGCTCACAATTGCCATTTTGGATTTAGAGTCGTATTACTTCACAATATTTTTGGTTGGACTCGTAGGTAGTTTACTGCATGAGTCTATAGCGAATCCTTCGAATCAAACCCAACATACAGAAGTATTTGAGTAACATGCCCACAACCCACTCGTCAAAACAACAAATTAACAAGCAACAACAACGTAAAATGTACTATGACTTCGAGGTATTTTTTCGTGTTAATATTCCACTTAAACACATTGCTATGTGAGTCAAAATAGCAGCTTCAATTAAATATGCAGAGCGAGCACGAGGCTTACACTGGTAGGAACTATTTCATTACGAACACCCGAGACGCAAACCAAAATGTTCGTAATACGAACATCTCGATTTTGATTCTTTGGGAAGCTCGTATTACGAAATTTAGTAGAATTAGTTCAAAATGTGTATTACGAAGTTTCTCGAGTCAATAATTTTCTTTTAGTTTCAGTTTCAGTAGCCATTTGGAAAAATAACTTTCATTGTAAATAGTGGAAAGCTGATAGTTCCATGATGATTGTTGAAATACATTTATCTAGCATTTTGGTATTATAATCGGTAGAGTAAAATTAATTATCAGGCTTTTTGCATCAATGCGTTAGTTCAGCTCAGCGTCAGCTTTTGCACAATAAAGATCCTGTTAATAATTACATGTCGCACTTTCTTTTTTATTACTGCGCGAGGTAGCTTTTGCAAAAATGATGAGCTGCTTATATCAAGACAAGATTCACAATTAAAGAGAAAAACCAAATAAAACTTCCTACATGAATTGTGAATGTGCGAGAAAACTAATTCTTTCGCTTATCACAAATACTTAGCGCTTATGCAAGAATTAGTTTTCTCACACATTTTCGTTCCAAGTTTGTGCAATATAAAATGCAAGCGCTCATCACAAATACTTAGCGCTCATGAAAGAATTAGTTTTCTCGCATATGCACAGTTCATGTAGGAAGTTGTGCATGGCGGCACGTGGTCGACACGCGTTTTTTTTCCGTTCTCGAGATTTTGGTTTTTTTCATGTATTTGTTGACCATTTTTTTATATTTCTTCGCTTTAAACTTGTGATCAATAGTGCTATAAATGAAATAATTGTCGTTCAGATATGAATTGAAAGTTCGTTTGCCAGTAATAATTGGAAAACATTTTTTCATATTGACCTTATTCGGTTTATGCTTCCCTTTATGTGAGAGCAGCTTATTGTCATCGGTCTTCATCATTCAACATTGTATCTATTCAGATCGAATATTGACATACAATCATGAACAATTTCACAGTATGTGATGGCTGTTTCCGAAGTGACACTCCGAATAAAGTAATCTGTGATGGAATGTGTCGTCAATCGTTTCACGCCGAATGTATTGGCTTCGGCAAGAGTGCGTTGTTATGTTATAGAGAAATGCCAAATCTTCAATGGTTGTGTGACAGCTGCATCGTTCAAACGCGCTCTATCAACATATCATCTCTCCCATTGAACAAATTCAACTCCGCCGCCGTTATTCCAACCTCATCGTCTGCTTACACAAGGCGTCCGCTCATTGCTGCCAAACGTAATAGAAATCGTAATCCGTTCCCAAACGCAAGATCCAATGACAGTTCCGTATTTTTGGTATCCCGATCGCAAGACATCAACAACGCCAATGTGTCAATGATCAGCTTTCCATCAGTAAACGAAATTCAACCAGGGAACCATTCAGTCGAAGATCATGGCGTAAGTGGATCCAATTTGCTGACTTCATCTGTAATCGCTCAACCCGATGACCCTCAATTCGAAACGCTCGATACTTCCGAAGTTTTCAAAGACAATCTCAAAGAAGAATCAGAACCTACAACTCCACCTGCTAATTCTGGGTCCTTTGCTGATGTGTTGTCAAAATCATCAATTGCTAAAACAGTTTGCGACAAAGTCGAAAACTCAACGAAACAGAAAAATGATTCAACTCGAAGTAACTTGTCTCCGCCATCCGAAACACATAAGGTGGCTTATTTGTCCAATTTCGATCCGTCTGTTACCGAAGAACAAATTGTTATCTACTGGGGAAGAACGTCATATCATCAGCTGGGGATGTGTCATGCAAAAAACTGGTCTCGCCTCATGTTAATATGGACAGCATCAAGTAGCAACTAGATTCAATTTATTTATGTCTATACTTATATTTGTGTTGTTGTCAGTAGTCAGGGGGCTTTACGGCCATTGACGAAGTGAATATATAAATAAATAAATAAAAGTTTTATTTGGTTTTTCTCTTTAATTGTGAATCTTGATATAAGCAGCTCATTCATCATTATGAAACTATCAGCTTTCCACTATTTACAATGAAAATTATTTTTCCAAATGGTTACTGAAACAGAAACTAAAAGAAAATTATTAACTCGAGAAACTTCGTAATACACATTTTGAACTAATTCTACTAAATTTGAAAAAGTTCGTAATACGAGTTCCCCAAAAAATCAAAATCGAGATGTTCGTATTACGAAAATTTTAGTTTGCATCTCGGGTATTCGTAATGAAATAGTTCGTACCAGTGTAAGCCCCGTAGAGCGAGCGATACTTGCTCATGTACATGTCAAACTGGCCTTTGATCTAGAATGTCTATAAAATACAGGAAGAGAATCACAAGTTTCAACTATTTCAACCAAAAAACGAGTTTTACACGAAAAATAGTCTTTTATTTGTAGAGTCCTTGTAGACGGATAAAAGTTTTCAGCTCCAACGTGTTTTTGAACTTAACAGAAGAAGAATTTTCGTAGGACAGTTTAAAAAATGAAATTGTGGGTTTTGAACTCTTCTTCTCTTTGTCTCTTACTAGTAATGACAATATTTTTGTATCGTACAAGATGAAAAAGACTTACAGCGATGAACTGACAGCGGGTAATTTTTATTGTGCATGACTGCATTTTATTTTCACAAAAGTAAGTTCAGCGGGTCAATTTTAGGTTTTTGTTGTTCCAGCCTCCATATTAATTCTTAAATATTATTTTTGTTGTTAAAAAATCTCATTTTCAAAGCGAATCTGTGAAAACAGCATTTTCGCCAGACCCTATTTTTCCATGTTTTGTTGTACAATATTATCAATTTTTCTGAAAACCATAGTTTATCAAAATCTTTTTTCCCCGAATCGATTATGTCTTAAAAGCGTTTTAATTAGACATAATAATGAAAAAAAAATCTATCGTTGTCTACCCAAAAACTGACTTTTTGTGGAAAAGCGGGTATGAAAAGTTCACTTCATTAAAACTGAGCGCTTCACGAAAAATAGTTTTCGACTCTTTCCACATATTTTCTTATTTTTCTATATTTTATTGGATCTAATAATATCTAAAAAATTAAAACCATTCATAAATAATGTTGTAAGTAGTCAGGGGGCCTAGGCCATTGACGAAATATATAAATAAACTATAAATTATAAATATCCTAACTTATTTTTTATGTGTATAATTGAAAAAAACGTCCATTTTCAGCATCGCGCTCAATATAAGGACCTCTTAAATCAAACCACATTTGCGTTCATTGGGCAAAAACGCCAGTTTTTCTCACCGAATAGCAGAGATATAAAATTAGCTGAAGTCTTGATTCTATGTGTCACATTATCATCTATATCTTCATTGTCGTTTTTTCTTTATTTTTGATTTGTGTAGAATTAATGTCTTTCAATTTTTCAATACTTTCAGTTTTTACACGCACAAATTTAAATTTACCAGGCCGTAGTCTACGCAATAAGAAATAAAAGTCAAATTCTTGCAGCGCAAAAACCTCGGCAAAAACAGAAAGTACAGAAAAGTTATTTCGTCGTTGGGTCCGGCATTTGTGACACAATTTTTTTAACACAACGTAATTTTGTTTTATAAGAAGCGCTGTAATTTGTTCAGTAAATTAAAACTTTGAACACAAGGTTCTATTCAAACAAACTCCTGCGTATTATCAGCGATAGCGTCACCTCAAGCGATATCATTAATTTTGGAAGCGGACTTACGGACTACGTCACACTCTACCCTTTAAGAGGTTTTTGTTGATATCAGTCGTTTTGGAAGTTTTCAGTTGTTGAAAAAATTTATATAAAGAAACTTTTCTTAGAAAAAAAATTTCTCCGAAAAAAAATTGTCTTCGAAAAAAAATTTCTCCAAAATTGTCTTTGAAAAAAAATTGTCTCCAAAAAAATGTTTCTCCGAAAAATAGTTTTTCACAAAAAATTTTCTCCCAAAAAACAAAGTGTAAAAATTTTTCTCCAAAAATTTTCTCCAGAAAATCTCGAAAAAAATTTTTCTCAGAAAAAAAACTTTTGCAAAAAAATCTTTCTCAGAAAAAAAATTTTTCTAAAAAAAAAATTTCTTTCCGAAAAAAATCAGAAATAGTAATCAAGAAGAAGTTTTAGAGACATTACGCAAAGTGACCGATGATATTCTCACATCTGACCACAGGTGCATCAGATTTGACATCGATGCAGACAAAGTAGGAAAAACGAAATTCAGAAACCCAGCAAACACTGACTGGGATTCCTATCAAAATAAAGTGAACATTTCTTTAGCACCTATGGTTGACCGAATTCACTCAAAAGAAGGACTAGATTTATTTATTATTATCAAAAATTCATTACAATACAGTTGTATCTTAAAAAATCTATTGTAAGTGGTCAGCATGTCTAGATGATAAAGCCGCTGTACTGCTAAACTCAATAATTGAAAGCTATCATGAATCATGCCCCCTAAAGACCTACAAGGAAGGCCGATCCCCTCCATTTTTCACAACTGAAGTCAAGAGTGTTAGAAAAATGGTCAGGAAAGCTTTCAACCAAGCGAAAAGCAAAGAGAGAAACAAAATTGAAGCTAGAAGATCTGCCCAACGAGAATATAACAAATTTCTGCGAAGAAGTAAAAGGAAAAATTGTCAACAATTTTTACCAAACGTTCACTCAACATCAGTTGCGTCTCGATTATTCACATCTCTGTCAGAGAATTCAACCAACCCACTGGGATCACTAAAACTTCCATCTGAGGAGTATACTGAAAACCTAGAAGCTACTCTCCAGCACCTACTGGAGGTCCACTTTCCAGGTAGCACTTCTCTAGAAATACAATTTTCAAATACACTATTCCACAATCCCTCAACGGATGCTGAAAACCTAGCCGTAGCTGCATCGATAGTATCCAAAGATAGAATAGCCCGGGCAATATCAACATTCTCTCCATACAATTCGGCAGTAGAGGATGAGATTTTCCCGGCTTTATAACAAATAATTCTGATCGTATTATCGCAACTAACTGTTTATGGGAAGCATTCGTTTCCAGCACATCCCAACCAGTTGGAGGGGAGTTCGTGTAGTATTTATTCCAAAACTCGGACAGTTATCTTATTCTGTGGCGAAAGCTTTCCGACCAATAAGTCTAACCTCCTTACCAGGATGAGTTCGCTTTAGGCTGCTTCATCGACATTGACGGGGCATTCAACAACATGATATTCAACGCTATAAAGCTTGTCTCGATCACGAAATTGACCATACAATTTGTAATTGGATTATAAAAATGCTTAAGAGCCGAATCGTAACCTCTTATCTAAATTCCACAAAAGTTAGATTATTAAGGATATTATTAAGGATTATTATTAAGGATGTCCACAAGGGGGTATGCTCCCTCCAACCCTCCTTTACTTTACTGCTTAGTCCAAAATAATTTACTAACCCTACTCAACAATTCAGGATACTATACTCAAAGTTTCGCTGACGATCTAACAATACTCCTAGTTGGAATCAACTCTCTGTAACCTAATGCAATCAGCACTACACTAAGTTGAACCTTGGTGCCTAGCAATGAACAAACTGCAAATCCACACAAAACAAAACTTATCAAAACTGTTCAATAAAAAAACAAAAATTTTAGGGTTCAGAAAACCTGTACTGTTTGGAAAAGAAATAGATTTATCTAACTACGCCAAATTCCTATGAGTCCTATAGGAAGCCTAACTCAAATGGAACATCCATTAGAATCATGTAATTCAACGAACAACTACCACTTTGGTAATGCCGACGACTCTTTGGCAGTAACTGGGGACTGAATCTTAAAATACTTTATTGGATTTACACATCTATCGTAAGGCCAAGACTATGCTACGCATCAGTGGCCAAGTTGTGAGCTGAAAAACGTTCAAAAGAACAACCGACAAAGGCTAGCATTAGTGGGTATCACCTCAGCCATGAAAACGACTCCGACAGCAGCGCTTGAAGCGTTATTAAATATTGAGCCATTACATACACATATCGAATCTGTGGCCCGATCATCCCTGTTAAGGCTTAAAAATACTTCCTTCCTAAGAAATCACACTAATTTTGGTCACTAGAAGCTCTGGGCAACTATGATAAAGCAATTGCCTGAACTCGAAATGCCTTGTGACTCGATCACTCCAGTTTATAGATTCGATAAATCATTCGCTATTAATCTGAAAGTTCTAAAAGGAACCAGGATCAAAATATGTACTGGTTCACAGACGGGTCACGCCGAAATAACTCCGCCGGTTCAGTAATATTTTGCCCAAACGTAAAAATGGAACTTTCCAAACCACTAGGAGAGTTTATAACCGTATTCATCTCTGAAATCCATGGAATAACGGTATGCTGCAGAGAAATTCTGAACCATCATAAAACAAATTTTTTACCTTTCTTTATCTTCTCAGACAGTCAGTGGTAAACTGAACAGTCCATGATGTGACCAGTGCGGTGACGTGGAAAGTACAAAACATTTTCTATGCCAATGTCCGGCCTATATAAAATACAGATCGCTCCACCTCGGATCATACACAATCAACTACAATTCAATTTGGAGCATAGCTCCCTGAGATATCCTTAAATTCATAAATAAAACTAAAAGAATTTAAGTAACTGTGGGGAGGCACATTTGCGGCTTAGGTGCAGGAGTAATCCACCCACTTAATCTAATCTAATCCAAATCCATGCCTTGCTGGTATTTAACGCCTAGTAATTTACGTTGACACCGTCTTTAAGCAGAAAACAAACGATAAATTATGAATTGCTCATCATCATCATCATCATCACACTTTATAGACCGTTTGTACCTTTCGGTGTGAGGTCTTTACTACTGATCATGGACCACCCTTCTCCATACCCCCCTATCCTGTGCCAAGGAGATGGTTTGTTCGCCTAGAGAAAGTCCCCTAACTTCTAAATCGGATTTAATTGAGTCTATAAACCTTCTCCTTGGCCTACCCCTGGGACGCACCCCCGGGACTTGAGCATCCAATATCCTCTTTGGTAGCCTGCTATTACCCATCCTCTGAACGTGCCCGTACCACCGCAGACGACTAATCCTTGCCGCCTCTTCCACTGATGTAACCCCTAAGTTTTCCCTGATGTCGTCGTTCCTAATATGATTGTCCCACTGTTCCCTGAATTGCTGGGATGAGCAATTTCGTTGTATTTCGATCAATGTTCAGAATCGACAACTGGCAACACCGATTTCGGAAAATTAGAAAGTTTTCTAGTTCGCGTCAATTAATTGCGATTCTCCTGTCAAAAGCACCCACGTATTTTCATCATCGTATTTCGATGATTCTTATGTCACAGAATTGCTGAGATCGACAATTCAAATTGCTCGTTTGTTTTCTCCTTTAACAAAATATTTTTTTTAAAAGGGGGAGATGTGTTATACAGTAGAAGGCGCTGCTTCCTGGCGCTCACAATCATACGAATATTGGACACTGAACGGCGATAAAATAGTTTCATACGCATCAGCATTGAGCAAAGACATTGTT
The DNA here is from genome assembly GCA_029228625.1 of Pseudolycoriella hygida. NCBI lineage: Eukaryota > Metazoa > Arthropoda > Insecta > Diptera > Sciaridae > Pseudolycoriella > Pseudolycoriella hygida. Next base: position 91,862,403 of record CM055404.1, read on the forward strand.
TACAATAACACAACGATAACTCGAGTAAAACTTGATTGATTTTTAAAATTTTTTACTCGTTGACCCACCGAAAACTTTTCATTACATGTATGTGTGCACCCGACTGAAACTATTCATTACATGCCATTTATTACATGCTATTCATTGCATGTAGCCTCCACCGGAAACTTCTCATTACATGTATATCTACATGTAATGACGCGTTTTCGGTTGGGACACCGAGTAAAACAGCATACAGTGGGGGATGCTTAATAAGTCATCCATTCTGGATAATTTCGTGACACTCGCAAACTCGTTCGTGTATTTTTAAGCAACTCGCTTTAAAAACTGTTTTTTGACTCTTGTAGTTGTATACCTCGCCTTCGGCTCGGGAAACAAACTCTACACTCGTCAAAAAACAGTTTTCAAAGCTTTTTGCTTGAAAACACCCTCTTGAGTTTGGCTCATTTCACAAAATTAATCCCTCATGTAATGACTTATTTCCGCATCCCCCACTGTAATCTACTATTTTTCTCGAAAAAGTGATTATAGAAAATTTTCGACGTTACTGTCGAAAAAGTTGTCAAATTGGGTGAAACTTTTGGCTTATATCTCCCCGAATTACGCACGGTAGCCAATCAGCCAATCAGCATAGCCAATAAGCGTGGAACGATTCGGGATTCTTCACCCAAGGGTACTCGGACGACGTAGCAACATTATTATCGGGCGCTCACATACCCACACTGAGGGACCTCATGAAAACAGCGCTAAAAATTGTGGAAACTTGGTGTAAATCCAATAAGTTATCCGTAAATCCGATTAAGACAAAAGTAGTACTATTGAGCAAGAAAAATTCGGAGGAAAACTCTGTGGTGGGAGTTTTCAATCTCTTTGAGACCGAGATAGTACCAGTCGCGTCGGTAAAATACCTCGGGGTGACGATTGATCATAAAATGACATGGGTGGTCCACCTAGAGGAGAAGATCACCAAAGCAATAGGGATCTTCTGGTTGTGTAGGAATGCCTTTGGCAGAAACTGGTGTCTATCGCCACATGCTATAGTGTGTCTGTACAGTACACAGCGATAGTAAGACCAATTCTCTGCCATGGATGTGCTGCAGGGCCTATTTTCGGGAATTCGAATTCCCGAAAATTCCTGAAAATTCCCGAAAAATTTCCGAAAATTCCCAAAAATTCCCGAAAATTTCTAAAAATTCCTGAAAATTCCCAAAAGTTACTGATTTTTCTTCTGAACTGATGACTAAGTACTGGTAGCGTAAAGCAAGCTTATTTTAAGAACACTTCTAAAAATTGAAGAACATTTCTAAAAACTACTGAAAATGACCAAGAATTACCAAATAATAAATTCGGCAATTTTATTTTTTTTTGTTAATTTTTAAAAAATTTCTTCAATTCATTCATTAATTTCATTTATGGCTTAAAAAATCTGTTATGTATATTGTCGTTCTGTGTTTGAAATTAATTTTGCGAGCATTGTAAACATCTTTTTGATGGTGTGCTTCTGGAAAAAGTTTTTTAAACCACTCGTGTTGAGCTTTCTGGGGTTGTCTGTTTTTTTGATACATCCATAGTAGGCATGTCCAGGGTTCGGAAATCAAAATCAAATCATTTTTTGAAAATCAAAATCAATTTGAGCATCAACAAAAAAAGCGTGATGCTCACGATTTTTGAGTTAAAATGATTAAAAAATCATGATTTTCGAAAAAAATGATTTTCTGTAAAAGTCAATGTAATGAACTTAGTTTCATCTGAAACGAAAAATAAACCAATAAAAAAAATTATTTTTTTCGTAATTTTGTGATGCTCGTTTTTTTATGAGCATCATTTTTTATTAAAATCATGATTTTTCGAAAATCAATCAAAAAAATCCGAACTCTGGGCATGTCCGAAAAAAAAAGTTTTTTCAAATCGATTCCTTAACCTCACACAAAATATTGTTTGACCTAAAAAGCATCAAAAATATTTTTTTTGAATTTTTTGAAAGAAAATTGTCGGTGGGAAAAATCAAAAACCTAATTTTGCACTTTAAAGCGTCGTCAGCGCCACCTATTTTGCCCAATGTTTCCAAATTTATTTTTCTTTGAAAGGCTCGTTCATTACCTTTCCAACGATACCCCACACGACGAATTTGATGGAGAAATGAACTTCATACAATTTTTTTTGTGCAAGCATGTCACGTGAATTTTCTTCAGAATTTTTCATTTTGAACTTTTTCAAAAGCAAATTCATGATTACATCACAGTGGAAAATCGATCGAATAAAACTCATTTCTCCATTAAATTCGTTGTGTGGGGTATCGTTGGAAAGGTAATGAATGAGCTTTTCAGGAAAAAAATAATTTGGAAAAATTATGCAAAATAGGTGGCGCTGACGACGCTTTAAAGTGCAAAATTTGAAAAAATGAAGTTTTTGATTTTCCCCCCCGACAATTTTCTTTCAAAAAATTTAAAAAAAATA
>CM055404.1:91875402-91891390 GCA_029228625.1 Pseudolycoriella hygida
CGTTCAACATCGGACCAGCTGTTTAATATCAGACAGATCTTGGAGAAGTGCAAAGAGTACAACGTTGAAACACACCATTTGTTCGTTGATTTTAAGGCAGCCTACGACAGTGTTAGAAGAAGTAAGCTATGGAGAGTAATGGAGGAATTTGGAACCCCCAACAAACTGATCTCGCTACCCAAGTTAACTCTGAACGAAGCTAATAGCCGAGTAAGGATGCGTAATCAACTGTCAGAGATTTTCGACCAAGAGGAAGGCCTACGTCAGGGAGATCCTCTCGCGACGCTGCTTTTTAACCTGACCCTTGAAGCAGCTGTGCGAACCATGGACATAGATTCCAGCGGCACCATTTTCACCAAGTGCAGTCAGTTGCTAGGTTTCGCAGACGACCTGGACATACTTGGACGAAAAATGGATGTTGTTAAAGACAAGTTTATGGCATTGGAGTGGAAAGATACCTTGGGTTGAAAGTTAATGACAATAAAACGAAATACATGATCATCCCGCCTTCGAATCAACACCAGGAGGAAACCGTAACGATCGACATACACATATTAAAAATGGTAAACAAATTCGTATACCTTGGATCGGAGCTGAACACTAATAACGACATTGCGGACGAAATTAAGAGACGAGTAATTCTGGGCAACCAGAGTTATTACGGCCTTCTGAAAATCTTAAAGTAAAAGTCAGTAAGCCGAAATTGCGCAATATACAAATCTGTGATCAGACCGGTGGTTACGTATGGTTCGGAGTCTTTTTTTTTATTTCATTTATTTCTAATTATTTTTTTAAGGTTAACAAACGTTTGCGTGGTGCTTGACACAAAGTGACGAACAATCGCCGCACACGTTCGAAAGAAAAGTATTGCGGACAATATTTCGACCAGTATTCGATCAAAGGCAGAAGCGATGGCGCAGACGATTCAATCATGAGCTTAGTTAGCTTTATATAGAGCCGGACATAGTCAGAACTACCAAAATAAACCGACTGCGTTGGCTCGGTCATGTACAACGAATGGAAGGTCATCGTATTCCGATAAAAATCCTTAAAACCAGACCGGAGGGCAAGAGAAGTGCAGGGCGTCCAAAATCCAGATGGTACGACGCAGCTCTTGCCGACTTAAAAACTGTGGGAGTATCCAGCTGGGAGACGTTAGCTGCGGATAGGTCCGGTTGGAGAAGCATGTTGCAGAAGGTCAAGACCCTTAATGGGTTGTAGTGCCGGTTAAGTAAGTAAGTAAGTAAGTATTAGTGAGGGAAAGCTATTCGAAAAAAATTGTAGTTTAACAGGCGTACGCATTCGTTTACTTCATATATGTGTACACTTACTCGTAGGATTTCATCCACATTCGAATCCATTCCAACTGTGTTTGGTTGAATTCGTGATATTTGAGAAGCGCTGTCACATATTTTCTATAGAAAATTTTGTAAACATGGCGCTGTCACATGTCTTCTACACAAACAATGTAAACAAAATGATTTTTTTGGTGTTCAATTAAAATTGTTCTGGAATAATTTTCGCATCGAACATTAGTTGACGGAAAATGATGAAAAATGTAAGCGAAATCAAATTAGATCTGAAAAATAAATGGTGGCGTCGGAGCCGGGAATCGAACAACGGCATTTCTTCGATCTCCGAGCGATGCTCTTAACCAATTGAGCTAACCCGACACATTTAATTTTCAGATCGAATTTCGAAACGTTTTTACATTACGTAATGCATATGTACCTCGGACGATACTTTGTCATACACTTCACTTAGAATCTTCAATGAATTTCAATCCAGGCTTTCAGAGCGAAATGGGGTGTACTTGTTTTGAGAAAAAAGGTTCGTAATGGTGTTTGCTTCGTTTGTTTTGTTCTACAATATGTGTAAATTCGGGACAGTTTTTTTTATTTTTATAAAATATATCGGAATCCCGTGTGAATTCCGTGCACGGCTCGGCTAAGAAATAGGTTAAATGTATAGAAGAATTGTTTAGTACGTGAAAATGATTAGATATGGCGTATCAAAATTGGTTTGAGTTTCTGCTAATAATAATAATTGGTGCCTTAAGCACGAACAAGAGGTTAATACAGGAAAAACTAAGCTCGTCCAATTCTCTAAGAAAGGAAAAACCGAAAATTTTTGGCAAAGAAATCTCTCTATCTGACTCTGCTGAAGTACTAGGCTTAGAGCTAGACATGAAATTAAACTTCAAGGCTCATCTGAAAAATCGCTATGGATGTGTCGTAGCTCGTTTGGAAGAAACTGGGGTCTCAGCCCCAAAGTTCTCACACGGATATATACAGCAATAGTCAAACCGCAAATTTCCTACGCAGCATTTATCTGGTGGCCTCGCTGCAATATAGGCGTCGTTCAAAAACAATTAGCGAAAATTCAAAGACTACCTCTAATTAGCATAACTGGAGCACTGAAAACAACACCAACATCAACTATGGAAGGACTTCTGAATATAGAACCACTACACATACATGAGAGTCTATTGCCAGGGCCACTTTCACAAGATTGCAACGATCTAATCTCCTGGTTAAAGCAAACTACGGTCACGCTAGACTGTGAAACATAATGGTCAAAGAAGCGCCTTGTATTGACATGCCCTGCGATTTCATTACCCCTACGTACCGTTTCGATCATAAATTTAACGTAACCTTCCCCACTAGGGAAGACTGGTCTAATAATTCAACCATCCCGGCTCAAGCCGACCAAACGAGGTTCTCAGATGCATCGAAATTCAAAGAAGCAGCCGGTGCTGGCATCTACAACTCTACGACTCAAACTTCCATCTCTTTCAACCTAGGGAAGCACATGTCTATTTTCCTAGCTGAAGTATTTGGAATCGCACGATGCTGTAAAATAATGCTAGACAACAACATCACAAATTCCAACATTTTTATTTGTTCAGACAGACAAAGAGCACTGGATAGCATTAAGTCATTAGTTCTTGATTGTAGAGAGAAAGCACACTTGTTAGCTCAGAACAACTGTCTCACTCTGACCTGGGTCCCAGGCCACAATAATATCGAGGGTAATGAAGTAGCTGACGGTTTAGCAAAATCGGGGGCGATGAATGAATTTATAGGCCCGGAACCATTCATTAAAATCCCTCCATCGGTTGCCAAAAGCTATATCGCAGAATGGAAAATCGAAACATTTCAAAAACACTGGAAATCTATCGACCACGCAAGACAATCTAAAAATTGCATAAGTATTAGTGTGCGTATTTCCCGATTCTTTCTATCACTTAGAAGAAGAAACCTCAGAAGAATGACAGGAATACTCAAAGGACACTGCCTCAACAAGCATCTTCACACCATCGGTGTCATCAACAAACCCATCTGCGCCCAATGTGGTGAAATAGAATCAACAGTTCCTCTGCAAATGCCCTATATCTCGGCTAGAGTCAAAACTATCGGTGCATATATATTATCACATCATATGGAGCATACCGCCAAAGTACATTTTAGATTACCTTAACCGTACCAACAGAATTTAGGTAATCACATGTGAGTATGCACAACAGGCCCACTGGAGGCTTAGGTGCGGGACTTCGGTCCACCCACTCTAATCTAATCTAATCTTCTGCTAAACCAGTTGCACTTTAATTACGAATAATTTAATTTAAAATCCAAATAAAAATTTTTTTAAACAACTAATATCAGAAAAGTCATAAATTTAACTCAGCTTTAGATTAAAGATAGCGCTTCCCATTGGCGAAAAATATTCGCCTTGACAAATCAAAAACGTCTGCTGAACACTTTCACATTATGAAACAACAAAAGTTTGCTAAACGTTCTGGTTGAACTTCAATCCGAAAAATTGAGCATCAAATATTAGGTATTAATCATCAGCCCTACGAATTATTGACTAATGAATAAAAATTGACTCTGTCACTCTGACATAATTGACATAAATTTGTCTCTTTTACTCTCATAACCCATCACGCGTGATGGATTCTAAATCCATTTTTAGTTCATTTTATTTTCACTGGGAGATATCTGAAATTGATGTTTATTTTTTTGCACTTAAAACAATAAAAATTGAACTTCAATTTTTCGTGCTGAACTTCCGATTTGTGGTTTTGAAGTTCAATTTATTTTGTCCAACGAAATTAAATGATTTGATGTTCACGTTAGAGAACCGTGATCATCATTTGATTTGATTTCACAAAATTTTGATTTTCGAACCCTGAAGGAAACACACTATCAATAAATTATAGTTGCCCAACTTAGCAATTTCGTGGCAGAAGAATCAAGCAGAAAACAAACGATAAATTATGAATTGCTGGGATGAGCAATTTCGTTGTATTTCGATCAATGTTCAGAATCGACAACTGTCAACGCCGATTTCGGAAAATTAGAAAGTTTTCTAATTCGCGTCAATTAATTGCGATTCTCCTGTCAAAAGCACACACGTATTTTCATCAGAGGGGGTTCACTTGATATAAAAATATTCATACTGTCTACGTCAATTTTTTCGCGTCTTGAAATTTCTGGTATATTTTATAGATACCGTTTTTTAATTTGAAGCTTGTTATAGGATTCGGCAACATCGACAACTCGCGTTGCATGACCGAATCGAGTTACAAATCGAGGTTTCTTTTTCGGCAATAATGAACTTTTGGATGAATCTTTTTATTGGAGTGACACACACGTATTTTCATCGAAATTGCAAATTCGATGTCATATATATTACGATGATTCTTATGTCACAGAATTGCTGAGATCGACAATTCAAATTGCTCTTTTGTTTTCCCTTCAACGAATTCTCACCAAAAATCAACAATCGGAATAATAGGTGTGTTCGTTGATGATTTCTCACACATTGAAAATGGTACATTCTTCACCGAATTTGTAGACATCTGTCCATTTTAGCCAATATATTTTATTCACATCTCAAATATGTGTAAATGTGTATATATGTATATGTAAACATTCTCATCAAATTCACCGATTGTCAACACAGAATTGCTGCAGAATTAGAAATTTTTATAATGGAACGTTTGCATAAAAACATTTTTTGTAGGAAATATTATTCTGAGGAAAAAATTGTTCCACGCTATAGTAAAATTATGACGTTTTGCATTTTTAATTAATTATTTTTTGATTGCAAAGATTTGTCACACACGAAAATGACTATACTCGATTATATCTCTCTCTTTTCTTCGCACGTAATTTTTAGGGATTCTCTCACGAAAAAGACTAATTTTGCTTGTCAAGTGCTGCCTAATACAAAATCCGAAATTGGAAAGTGTACTGAAAACGCATTTTATAAACTAAAATATAAAATCATCAAAGAATTTTCGATGCATGTCGTAGAACAATTTTTTGGTTTAATTGCATTTTTGCATCGTTTAAAAATAACTTTCGAAAATGCAAACGTTCCATTCTCGAAAATCGGCTTCGACAATTGCTGATTTCATAAAAATGACGAAAATACAACGAAATGCTGAGATCGACAACGCATAATTGCTGTGTTCAAGCCATAAAGTCAAGTCGAAATTTTTCGGTTACTCAGATACGTCTCATACGACGAGAAAATGTGGATGATAACCAATGAGATAATAATAGAGGGGTCCTCTAAACACGAAAATGAACACGAATTGAAGCAAAAGTAAAATACGAAATGTAAAGCAGTTTGCGTGTCCACCTAAATTTATGTGGACTACGTATCGTTTACGTAATTTTTAAATATGGGCGCGCTCGCAATGCGCACTTGCAATTTGAACATTTTATTTATCACTGTGTTTTTAATATTTTTCTCGCATTCAATCAATTGATGTTACGTCGTTTGCAACGTCATGCAAAAGTTGTAATGAATTTGCATAGGAAATAAAACACAACTTTTGCAGCGTGTCGCTCAAGTTTTTGAGTGTGTGTTAGTGAGAAATAGTGTCTTACATGCGGTTATTTTTGCTTCATAGAAAATTTACGTAAATTCAATCTATGTCATTGGCGATAACACACAACATTCCGGCCCCATCTACATCGAAACAAATTTGACTCTGTAATTTCTTTATTCTTGTTCTGCAATTCATCATAAGTTCCAACTGAACTCTATATATCATTCGAAATTAAACTCAACAAAAAAAAAAAAAAAAACAACTTGCAAGCATATAAGTATTATTCGAAATTAAACTCAACAAAAAAAAAAAAAAAAAAACAACTTGCAAGCATATAAGTATTTATGCCCGACATGTAAAACTTTAAGAAATGTCATATACGTCTAAAGAAAAAAAGTCATGAAGTTTCTGTGATTGAAATGATAATTTCCGAAATCCTAATTCACTTCTTTAATATACCACTCCGGCAGAAAGGAATATTTATTTTTTCCTCTGTAAATGGTGCACTGAATAGTGTCCTTAACCTTGTGATCATAATCAAATTTGTAAACCGAGTGCGGATCCTGTTCGCTTCGACATACTAAATGAACATGGTTCAAGAATGTTTTCAACAATTGCAAGCAGCTGTTTGGCGTCCAATTTACCTGAGGAATGAAAAAACTTCGGTCACCTTGTTTGTTTAGCGAAAATTTAGGGTTTTTGATAAGGCCGAAAATATAGAGTCGACGACGGCGACGGCTAGAAACTCGGCTCAAGCCAGCTTGAAACGGCGGCAGGAAATTGCACCAACAACGAATAAAACTGAAAAAAATTCCTAAACACAAAAAAACACACAAAAGCCGTATAAACACAAGCGGGTTTTGGCTGACCTCGCAACTAACAGCCGAGGCTCTTGTTGTGGAGTTACCCCCTTAAAACCGTTTCTCCCACAACGAATAAGTTCCCAGGGACTACGACAAGCACGAAAAACAACTCTTGATACAGTTGCACATCTGGTACATTTTAATAGTCATGTGGACTACACGTGCGATAAGGCAATGAAAGCAACCGCAGCGCTGGCTCCTAGTAAGAGTCACCCTATCAATATTGCACTACGGGGCACCAGCGTGGATACAGGCGCTAGATACGAAGAGAAATCAGAGGAGGCTTAATAGAGCCCAAAGGCTGGCAAGCATAAGAGTAGCAAGCGCATACCGAACGATATCGTTAGATGCGGTATGTGATATAGCCGGGCAATGCCCATATGCAAAACGCTGACGGAAGACAGTGAATGTCATAGAAAGAAGAGAGGGGAGTGTAAAACTACCAAAACAGTAAGAACGCAATTAAGAGCCGAATCAATGAGACAGTGGCAGCGAGAGTGGGAAGGTGGACCCATAGACTCATACCAAACATAAAGACATGGGTACAGAGGAAACATAGAGAGGTTAACTTCCAATTGGCACAGTTTCGTCGGGCCACGGATGCTTCAGGATACCTGCACAGGTTTGGATTCACATTGTCACCTTTCTGCACGACATGCGAGGGAGAGGAAGAGACTGCGGAGCTCATGCTATTTGTCTGTCCCCACTTCTAACAAGAGCGAGGTGAGCTGCTGACTGTAAGTAGGTTAGATGTGGTCGATGAGGAGGTGTGGAGAGTAGTGGATAATGGGTAAGCTGCAAAGTGCATGGAGTTTGAGAGCATACAACAACAGGAGTTTCAAAATTGTCTGCGATTTAATAGCAAATTTACGGTGAGAACGTGGAAGTTAATTGCAATAAAGTGTTGTGAGTGCTAGGCTAACGCATATTAAACATCGTTTCGGTGAAGTTTTTGAGTGAAAGCCCCGAAAAATTGATAAATTAGCGTTTTGTTTTTGCTGTTGATTTATTTGCAAAGAACAGTCAATAAAGAAGTGGCAACTAAAATACAATGTTTTTTTAGCACAGAAGGCTGACCGTTCGGAAGGTGTTGTTGGTCGGTCTGTTGAATAGAAAACGAAGAATTTTTCTCAGTGACAAGGGCAACCGATCATGGAAAATTCTTCGCAACTCACCATGTCGGTGGATGACACATCGAAAGATGTGGACGTTAAAATGGATAATTCCACAGAATTGGGTGCGGGTCAAGGAAATGAGGGAGATGATGACGTGCTGCTGCTGAATGACGGTGATGGGAAAATGTCCTAGGGCTCGACGGACAGTGTTACTGTCGTGCTGAACCTCGTGCGGTGGCAACCAGCACCGAAATAACAGCTCGCTTTGGGTCCGTTACCTGAAAAAGGGCCCGAGAAAGAGTCGGGAAAAACGAAGAAGAAGAAAAAGAAAAACAGGTGCGGCTCGGTAAAGAAACGTTGGCGTAGGGAAAACCAAGCCATGGCGAATCAGGTTGGTTCAATTTCGAATTCACAGCAGAGTAAGTTGAAGAGAGCAAGAGGCAAAAGCCCGGGTGCGGAGGAAAGACTTACGCCCCCCTCGAAACGACCTCTGAACAAAACGCCACCAACGAATCAACAGGTTCCGAATTATCGATCGGCAGTCTTAGAACAGCATTATTCGTGAGTTAGAGCGGTTCATTTGATCGGGAACGATGGCTCCTACTTTGAGGGTTGAGTGGCTAAAATCGATCGTACCGAAACTGAATAAAGCGACGTTAAAAGTTATAACGAAAAGTGAGTGGGAAGTAGAATATAAGCCCGACGCATGTTAAAGATGAGCGCCATTGTCCTATGGCGTGCAACGGGTACTTATTTTATGAATATCCTGCGATGCAACAAAAAGTTTCTCAAGACGAAATATTGGGAAATTAAGCACGACTGGGGCGACAGAAGTAGGATCGAACTGAAAGTGGACGAAGCGTCGGCTGAACTGTTATGTGTCAAAGGTCTTAAATCATACTGGCTTCTGGACGAAATACAGTTTAAACTTGAAAATCCGGTCGTCGCGTCAAACCGTGGCAAAAATGAGCGAGGCTCATCGCCGGTAGGCGAAAGGGTCGAAACAGCGTCGAATGCTACAGCGATGGCAACAAAGTCTGAGACGGTCACTGAAGAGGCTACTGGTCTAGCGGCGGCAACTTCAATGGCTAACGCTTCGACAAAGGCAGAAGAAGGTAACTTGACGAATAAGGTAAAGGTCAACCGAGCTAGTCGTGATCGAAAGATCACAAAGGCGACGTCGGCTTTTTCAAAAATTCGGATAAACACAGAAACTGTCACCAAAGATGGGACAACAGGGGCTAGTCAAAAGACCGGTACCTCGACATCCATCGGTAGTAACAGCAATGTACAACTGAAAGAGGACTCCCCGGTCACGGGGGGTACTCCTCCAGGTAAAAATTAATTAATTAATTAATTGATTAATTACCTAATTAATTAGTTAATCTATTGGTTGATTAATTAATTGATTAAAAAAATCTTTCTTATGTCACCATGGCTAAAGAAATTGAATTCACACAGATTAACTTGCAACACTGCGAAGATGCCACGGCGAACCTTTGCCGGGACATAGCAGTGGGTCACACAAAACCTTGGGTAAACAACTCTAAGATAATGGGCTTTAAAATAGAGTCTTCAGTGCCGGCAACGGAGGCAGAACTAGGGCGGCCATCTATGTGGCTCCTACACTGCAAACGTTGCTAATGAGGCAATTTTCTGATAAAGACGCGAGGTAGTGAGGATTACTCCAGAAACAGCTCATGGAGGAAATCTACTAGTAGAGTCGTGTTATATGCCCGATACGGCGGAAACGCCATACACAGAGCTATTAATTAAAGCGATTGAGGGAAAAAGATGTACCAATTCTTTTAGGCTGTGATGCAAACTCGCATCATACGGTCTGGGGAAGTACGGACATAAATCCCAGAGGAACTCTCTTGTTGCAATTCATAGCGGATACGAATCTTAGCATTTTGAACAGAGGAAACATTCCAACGTTTGTCACTAAGAATCGTAAAGAAGTATTGGATATGACCCTCGCCTCGGAGGACTTAACGGAACAAATTGATTCGTGGAGAGTGTTTCTGACTCCCAGCTTCTCTGACCACAGAACCATAAAGTTCAGACTGAGAGGTTGGGCGGTGAAAATGGTGAAATTTAGGAATCCCAGGAGAACGAACTGGGAACAGTATAGGAATTTTCTGATGCAACAAGTGGAACATAAGCTGGGTATGGTATGCCGAGGTCATCGGCAGAACTAAATAAAGCAGTAAATGGTATCACGGAGTTGCTGACGAATGCCTATGAAAACTCATGCCCAGAGCAGAAGGCTGTGCGAAAGAAAGACAATAAGCTTTGGAACGTTGAGATCGAAAAGCTCAGGCTTTGTGCCAGAAAGGCATGGAACAAGGCCATGAGAACGGCACTAGACGTAGACTGGGACTCGTATAAAAACATATGGAAGGGACCCGTATGTATCAGAATAGATGTGGCAAACAGAATAGATGTTGCAAGAAGACTCGGACGTAAAATATTGACTAACTCTTAAGTGTATGAAATTACGTCCACATTAAATTGCATTGGAAATTGCCGAAAGGGCAATATTGAAAAGTCCGAAGAAAACGCGCAGAAACCTCTCTAAAACCTTAAAAAAATTTCAAAATTTAAAAAAAATTGCACTGTGGCCGATCTTAGAATCGACCTAGAACACTTAGGAGAGGCCCCTGACCCATACTGCCGTAAACGAAAATGTTCGCATCTATTTTCTCCGCAAAACCGCACAGTTAACCTCATAGTTAAAGAAATATTCACGAAAAATCACCAAATATCGTATGTGGTCGCGCAGCGTGAGTTAGGCCCACACTTCAGCCCGAACCACTCAACAGATTTTCACTAATTTAATTCTTGATTTTTTGGATGCTCACATCTTTCATTCAAAACCTTGAAGAGTGATTTTCGTTCTAATTTCGCAGAGATATAGGTAAAAAAGTTCCACGAACCTTCAAAAAACCACGTTTTTGACCACTTTTTCGGCCGTAACTTCGAAAGTTTTCGATTGAATTTGGCTAAATTCATTCCAGTAATCTTCGTTCTTCGTACGAGTCTAAAGAACCCGAAGAAAGGCTTTTAGGAAAGCGGTTCGGTGGAAAGCTAAAGAGGCGTGGAGAAGATTCTGTGCAGAAATGGATTACATCCCAGACTATGCCAGAATCCATAAAATTATCGGAGGTGTTATGGAAGCTTCACTGAGAATGGTGAGTAGACGGCTAAGCACTTGTTAGTGACTTTCCTGACAAATAGTGGAGTCGCATGTTCATTATGCAAAAGATCCTTTCATTGGAAATGCGGCAACATCTCGGATAAAATTTCTCAAGATAAAGGTGTTTTGGTTAATTGGAAGTGCCAACAGTGCGATAAACGCAACTCGTTGGAAGTCAAGTCAACTGCTTTTGGTCAAACAAATAATTCGCCAACACATTCTGACGATGCAGCTCCAGTAGACAACTTACTTAGCATTCAAAAAATCAACGATACTGTGAATATGAAAAAATATTTTGAAAATAAATTCAACGAACTTCAAGAAGTGACGAAAGTATTGAAAGACTATGGCTCTCGAATTAACCGCATTGAAAATGAATCTACAACTTTGACATTCAATACCAACAATCTGGATGTGAGGCTAAACAACCTTGAACAAGCTGCCTTATCTCATGCTGTAGAAATCAATGGTGTTCCGATGGATCTCACGGAAAATCTGGCGGAAATTATCGTGAAAATTGGTGGCCTTATATCCTTCTCAACTGCTCCAGGTGATTGGTTGAGCTGTTACAGGCAGTTTCGTAAGACCAACCAGGACAGAACTCCATCCATCATTATTTCATTCAAGCAACTATCAAAGCGTGATGAATTTTTGACAACTTCCAAAAACCATCGTGGCATTACAACTTCGAAATTAGGTTTTAAGGGAAGTGATAATTTAATTTATATTAATGAACAATTAACTAAGCAAAGAAAAAAAAAATTTTTTGCAGCATTCAAAACCAGAAACAACTTTAAGCATTTGTGGACAAAGAAAGGGAAAATATATCTGAAGAAGGACTTTTTTCCTTGTTTTTTTTTTTGTAACTTTTTTTAATATATAATGAATGACGACTTCGTTAGACCCTCATTTAAAAACGATGAGTTTACTTGCGTTGAAAAATATTTTGATTCGGTTTGTGCTAATGGTTTTGTTGGATTGCGTGTATTCCAATTGAACTTTCGAAGCGTGAAGGACCTTCAGAGACTTGATTTATTCCTTGACTATTTGAATAAATTTCCTCACACCTTCGATGTGATTGTGATTAGTGAAACTTGGATTGAACCGGATGAGCAGTGCCTATATAGTATGATGGGATACAACGGGTTTTTCACATGCCGCGGGGGTTTCGCAGGTGGCTTGGCCGTGTATGTGCGGGATACATTAGACTTCACCGTCAATCAAATCCATGCGTCGACCTTCTTTTATATATCGGTGACGATCCGTGTGCCGGTAAATATAGTCCCTAATAATGTCCTTAAAAAATTTAGCCGCGTGGTATTATAAAAATTTTACGCGTGGTATTATAGGCCACCAGATGACTAACGTTGGTGATTTCTTGGATCACCTCTCAGTATCTATCGACGGAAATCAGTTCGGCATAATGGCAGGGGATATTAATATAGATATGCTAGCACATAATTCATCGAGAACGCGAGCTTTACGTGATCGTTATGTTGACATAGTTGAAAGTTGCAATTACTTTGTCGGAAATGATAGAATAACTAAACCCGTGAGTAAAACTCTGTTAGATCATGCTGCGTTTAACTCTAAGGACCCTATAACCATCCACAACTCGACTATCAAAAACCAGTTGAGCGATCACAGTGCAGTCATCTCTTTAATTCCACTGGCTAACGTTCAAAAATATACATATGCTACTAAGACGAAAATTGATTATGAGAAAGTTAATTTGAAACTGATTGATCTCCTTGATGAGGATTGATGAATGTACCATTGCTGAATTTTCCGTGACAAAAACGTTTAAGATCAAATCTATTCACTTGAACTGTCCTTACTTTAACGATCACTTGGACTATTTGGTTCACAAGATCACTAATCTTAAGAAAAAAATAAAAAAAGAGACGGTTAAAACGTGACTGTTCATATTTGGAGAATAAACTTTCAGTAGTCAAAATCGAATTTCGTCGATACCAGCTTCAGTTACAACGATCAATTCAGTAACTGTGCCGATCCTAAGGAAGTGTGGAAGAAGATAAGGCAGGTTTTGGGTAGGAGAAAGAACAAAAAACAATCTGTTTCGCTGAATCTCTTCATCTGTCATCTCAGATCACTTAGTACCGGATTACTTTATTGAGTTTTTTGGCTGAGGCTATCCCCGAAGTAGATGGTGATGACTTGAACGAATTTGACACATTGCCCTCTAACCCCATGTCGATTTTCCTTGAACCGGTAACGGTAAGTGATGTTAGTGAGATCATCCTATCAATTAACGTTAATAAGTCCGTTGGCTTCGACTGTATATCTGTAGAATCGCTAAAGTGCTGTGTAACTGTCATTTCGCCTTTTTTATGTGACCTATTTAACCGTTGTCTTTTTGTTGGAGTATATCCTGAAGACATGAAAGTCGCTAAACTTATTCCCATCCATATGAAACATTCCAAAGAAGATGTCAGTAATTATAGGCCGATCTCTATTCTGCCTGCAATAAACAAGGTTCTAGAGACTATAATCCAGAGGTCGATAGTGAGGTTTCTGAATCGTTGTGGTTTCTTTAATGGCAGACAGTACGGCTTCAGGGCAGGTAGTGGAACGCATTTTGCACTGTTTGAATTAATTAATATGCTCAGTCAGGAAATTGGTCATCAGAGAGTAGTGTCTGGACTTTTTTTAGACTTGTCTAAGGCCTTCGACACAATTGTGCATAAATTATTGCTAGTAAAACTTGAATGTGCGGGTGTTCGTGGAGTTGCCTAATCTCTGATAAAAAGCTACCTGAATGGAAGGAAACAGTTTACTGTATGCAACGATACATCCAGTGCGATGTAACTGTGGGGTTCCCCCAAGGTGGTGTGTTTTCCCCTTTGTTTTTACAATATTCATTAATGACTTTTTTAGGCTACCCATAAATTCCACCCATTCTGCTCACTCAAATTTGTTTGTGTCATCGGATATTGTTTCTGACAACATCATGAAACTCACGAGCGACTTGAAAATAGTAAGCGAATATTTTCGAATCAACAAGTTGACCTTGAATTTAGAAAAAACTAAATTGGTTCACTTTCGGAAGAGTCATGTTAAGGCAGACTGTCTGCTTACGTTGAGTTTCAACGGTACTCTGATTCTAGAGACTTCATCTGTAAAACTGCTTGGTCTTACTTTGGATGAGTTTATCACTTGGGAAGAGCACACTGCTGGTCTCGGTAGGATAGTGTCTAGCAGGACGGGGGTGATTAGAAGATTACATTTTCTGCCCAGAAGGATTCTACAACTTATATACTTCTCGACTGTCCACTGTCACCTTACGTATTGCGTTGGAGTCTGGGGATCGGCCAATTCGATGAGCTACAGAAACGCATAAGCTGCCAGCACGCTTTCCATTAGAACGCCTCTTTGAAATCGAATTTCCGCATATGCTGACTATACCGAGAATGTACGAGATGGCAGTGTACAAGTTCGTGTTTTGTTGTATTAATGATCTGACACAACATTCTATCTCATTCTTTAGCAACACGAATCGATACGCTACCAGATATTCCTATATTTTAAGGAAACCTAAAATATGTTCTAACTACGGTAAGCGATCCCTGGTGTTCGCTGGACCTACCTTATTCAACGCCTTGGCTGCCGAAATGAGAAATTCAACGCAAGTAAATCAATTCGTTCGAAAGTTGAAGATTCATTTGTTACTAACTTCGTTACATTAATTCCACAGAGTCTATCTAGTCATATCGATTTATAAATTCATAGACCAGTACTACTCGTCTTTCTTTGGAATTTTTCCCTCCCGTAAACGTGTTTCAACACAATGATTTTTGTTTTTATTTGAGCTTCCTCATTATTTTCTGGTTTTGATGGTGTTCTACTTGAAATTTAATTTTCATCACAATTTTTTTTCATTAGTCTTCCATTTTTTCTTTTTCTTTTTAACATTACTGAACTTAATAATTTTGAAACTACACTCACGGAAAAGTGAAAACTGACACATTTTTGCTTTTGTGTTTCACTTGAATTTGTGAATTTTTCCTTGTATTTTTATATGGAGAAATCAATAGAGTCAGTAAACCACAAAACACAAAAGTGTGTCGGTTTTCACATTTCCGTGAGTGTACATCACCACTTATATAATTCTACTCAAGTAGCTAGTTCGAACTGTTCTGGTAGCAGACTGGAGCTACGTAGCCTTATTTTACATGATGTAATTTGAATGTGTTGAAATAAATTGAAATTGAAATACACAGTCAAACCATTTGGATCCCCCACCCCTAATGGCTACACAGGCATAAGCATTCTCGGTTGCTACTTAGCAAGGTGCATAAGGGCTGTAAAGTTTGATGTAGATGAAGAATAAATAAAATTTGGTATTGTTGAATTTACAAAAAAATTCCCGGAACTTTTCAAGCGTTGACGCCGATAATTTGTGAACAACAAAGAAACAAAGTGACAAAGAAACAAAGATTTGACTTTTGATTATTAATACCCTATCCCTATAGTGCCCATACTCTTCGGATTGATAATACTATTTGATTGCCATTTGAGGGGGACAATCGAGGCTTGCCGAGGTTTCTCTGCTTTATTGCATAAGCGAAAAAGAGAAAATAAATTTAGGGAGAATGACAAACGTCATTGTCAGCGATTAATAATTAGTAATTATAAACGTCTAATGTCCGTCTGTTTATCTATCTATGTGTCTATCTATTTATACGCCTATTTATTTATGCGTCTATTTATTTATGCGTCTATTTATTTACTAGTAAATACCCCCGCCCCTAGGGGCTACGCAGGCTTTATCATTTTCGCTTTAAAATTAAAGGGTAGGTTACGTAGTCGAAACCCCCGCCCCGAGGGGCTACGCAGGCTTTATCATTATCGCGTGTTGTCTATTCAGAGAGCCAGATTTTTTTCGTTTTAAATAATGATGCGTAATGTTTCAACTTCCCCCGTACTCCACTTCCTCCGTGGAACG
>CM055404.1:91897390-91908449 GCA_029228625.1 Pseudolycoriella hygida
CCAATGTAATAATTTTTCTACGCTTGCAGCTGTCATACGCAAAAATTTGATTTCCTGTTCAAAAATACGCCATACATAATGACAAATTTTTGCGTTGTGAAAGCTGAAAGAACAGAAAAACTATAACATTGGGGGGTCCGGCATTTGTGACGCATTTTTTAATCAAAAATGAAAACATTCCAAAAGAATTTTTGGGTTTCAAAGCTTTAAGCGTCACCCCAAATTGATATTAGTTGTTTTGGAAGGAGGAAGAAGGACTTGCGTCACATTTCCCTTTTAAAAGGGTTTTTGTTGTGATACTAAATTGTATGCAGCAATGAATTAGCAAAAAAACAATAACTCGTACATTCAAATGACAAGAACCAAAAATAACTTTAATTAAATTTCAGTTTGTCTTCAATGAGAAAATACATTACATTATTTCTCAGTCACTTAAACTAAAAAGTCAAAAATTCCATTAATTTTAACAATTTCCCGCAGCTCCCAGCGCAGGAAACAGGTGGTGAAAATAAATTCCATCGAATCGGATCTAATACATTTTTCGTCTGGAATTGGTCAGGGCTCCGTGTTGGCTACTATATTTTTTGTGGTCTTCTTCAATGATTCTGATTGTGCCACTCACCCTACTAAAGACATCAATTTCGCTGATGATAAAAAACTTGTTCATAACAGCAACTCATCAATTGACGATACGATCTCAATGCAAGACTCAATAGACAAGTTGGTGAAATGGTGCTCCGTCAATAATTTTGAATTAAATTCTGGTAAATGCAAAGTAATATCTTTCACTCATAATCGTTCACCCATTTTGGCTAACTACGAAATGAATGGTCAGCCGATAACCCGTGCTTATAGTACCAAAGACATCGGAGTTAGCTACAATGACAAGTTCTCTTTTAAGGACCACTATGAGCTGACCTGAAAGAAAGCTTCTTCCATGCTTTCATTTGTTAAGCGCTAATGCTACGACGATTCAACGTCAACGCTGCAAACATGCTCTTTTCAGCCGTAGTTCGCTCTCATATTGAATTCGCCAGCACGATCTGGGCACCTCACCATTCAGTCCACATCCAGTCATTAGAGAGTATTCAGAGGCAATTCGTTCTATACGCCAACCGTGATAGATACATTGACAACAATAACGAAAGTTATGCAGATAGATGTGCCGACCTCAACCTTAACTCACTTCTACGACGACGCACCAACGCAGCAGTATTCTTCATTCATGATATTCTGACTGGCAAATTGAATTCGAAGTTCCTTCGCAATAAGATTGCTTTGAACGATGGCTCGAGAGTATTACGTAAATATTCCATGATTCGGATATCCGGCAAAAACTGTGATTATTCACAATTCTCACTGTCTAACTTCGTAAGGCGGTTATTCAACCTTGCTGCTGCTCACGTACATCCGACGCTACCATCTCTTGCATTCAGGAAAGAAGTTCGTGGACTTGACGACTCGATTTTTGGCGCATTTGGTATGGTTGGATAGTGTTTGCTTGGTGCTTTCTTTTCACTTCTATTACAACTAAATCCGGTGATACCTTTCTTCTATTTCTCCAAAAGTTTAAAAAAAAACTAAAATAAAATTTCTTTTCATGTGGCCAATTTTTCGCTCTTCTTTTCCTCATTTCATCTTGACGACGCCTGTGGCTACTCTTGACGACTCCTTCTTGATTTAAAAATTGTTCAAAGAACGTAGATAGATAGAAAATTTCATAACGAATTCAGGAAAGCAAACTGTTTTGAAATCGGTTGACACGTGACTAACTCACACCTATTTCAGTGTGAGCATTAGGCGAGGCATTAAGGGGTCCAAAAAATAAAAGTGTTGTCAAAGTTGGCGGAGTTGGCTAAAAACAGACCTTTATGGTACCCTGATAAAAAGTCAATATGGTAGCAATCAGATCCGAGTGGATCTAGGGGTCGTTCAAATACAAAATGTGTGAAAAAAAAAAACACCAACATCAATGAAAATACAGACTTTAGCTAAATTGAACATAACTAAGAGATGAAAACATTTCTTATTAAGGGGAAATCATTGATTCCTGACGATGCTTTGGCAAATTTTTTTATTTATATACCTAGGTACATGCCGCTGGCACCCCCACCATCTAGCATCATATTATTTTATTACCAATTATTTGGGGCTGGTTTAGGGCTGAATAGGGCTGCAATCCTTAAGTTTAGGGCTGCCATAGCATTCGTGCCCTGAACGATTGAAGTGGTCGAACATGTTGTTTTAGCGTTTCTTCACCAAATCGAACCATTTTTAGTTTCTCAATGAATACAACATTTGGGGCTCATTTAGGGCTGGCGAATAAAACCGGTCTTGAGTTTAGGGCTGGTCGAGGGACAAAGATATTCAATTTTTCTTGAAAAAAGCATGTCATTTCGCATGTTCCAGTGAAACTAGAAATGTATGTGAGTAAAAATAGAATCTACAATTTACGACTAGTTTAGGGCTGACGAATGAAACCAGGCCTGAGTTTAGGGTTGGTGTGAGGGCAAAGATATTCAACTTTTCCTTCGAAAAGCATGTCGTTTCAGCTGTTTTAGCGATGGCAGAAGTTTTTTTAGTTCAAAATGTAATCTAAAATTTAGGGCTTGTTTAGGGCTGACGATTAAAACCGACCGCGAGTTTAGGGCTCATCAAGGACCCAAGATATTTGACTTGCACTTAAAAAAGCATGTCGTTTTAGCTGTTTCAGCGATGGTTGAAGTTTTTTTAGTTCAAAAAGTAATCTGATATTTAGGGCTAGTTTAAGACTGACTATTAAAATCGGTCTGTAGCCCAAGTTTATTATTAAAGCTCGTAGGCCTCTTAAATATAGTAGCATATTTTACCGATACGTTCACTAGGAACATGCACACAAAATCCGATCTACTCTCTCTTATGGTGAGGAAACTTCATACGAATAGTTTGGAAAGCTTACGTAGCCTTTCTAATCTACTAAACCCATAGCCTGGGAGCGTGTGCTTTAATAATATGACATTGGCATAATAATCTTTTTGAATTAAAAAACAGATAATCCGTGACGGAATACACCAATGTACTGTTCTGTACCATACCTTTAATCGCATAAACTCAAAAATTATAAGTTTTTTTTTTAACTGTTAAATATTTATTTATTTCGGCCAACGGCTATCGCTTACTGGCTAATGTAATACATTTTACAAATTTACAATGAACACATCTAAAAATAGTAAAAAGAAAACTTTTATCAAAACCGAAGATGGACTGACGACCCGGTCGACCCGTCGAAGTCGACAGCCATCTTTTGCATCTTGTCCAATTAATCACAGAGTAGCAGTAAATTGAAACTGAAAACTGAAGAACCCGTCGCGTCGATCCATGAGGCACCAACGTCTCGTGTAGCAATGGTCCACCTGAAACAAAAGGGATTAGCGGAAACTAGTCACCTTGCCTAGTTATTTTTCAATAGAGAATTGGAATAATCAATACCCTTCTTCCACTAGGGTGTAATCTGATTACTCTTCTTTGAGCCTAAAGGGCATTCCGTAGAGGAATTCTGGGCATTAACTCGAACTAAGACACTGTTTCGTCATACTAGGGTTTCACTCACTACAACTCATAAGTCAATGGCAAGTAGTGAGAGAAATTGTCCACGTACTTGCCACCGATAGAGTTCAACGTAATGCAAGTCAAATTTAAAGTCTGAATTACGTTAGTAGTTTTTGGACAAAGTCCGAAATGTCATTACACGTTTGTCTTTCATCTGACAATTGATCTACGACCTTACGTGTTGGTCAATCACACATGTAAAGCATTATCAAACATAAAAATCATCAATTAGTCATTTTCGACATTTCAGGCAATATAACTCTCATGTGAATCTACATCACCTCCCACTGGCTCTGCTCGTCATCGAATTTTCATTTACGCCTATTATCACTAGAAAAAATATTTACCTTACTTGGATCCATGATACGTTGATTCACACACTATGATTTTACCCTATGACAAAGGTTAGGCTGGACGGTTTGATGATACTAAAAAGTGGGGTGTTCTCCACTTGATTTGAATGATCCTTTGGTTCTTTACGATGGGATCTAATCGGGCGGGTATTTCCACATAAACAAAGGAAATTCTCTTATACCAGGTACTTACGGAACACAATTGTTAGAGACTCGCTCGAATTCAAAGTATCACCACACGTAACACGACTTTCCGCTGTTAGTCAACAAAAGGATGTACTTTTTCACGATATAAAGTGTTCGGCAAATATCTATTTTCCTAATATTTTACCCAACTCACTATTGAGTGAAATTTTCCGGTATTGCGTAAGAAACGAAATTCAAAAATCAACGGTTGCTAAACACTAAGACAGGAGCTAAAATAGAAATTTAAGTAGAAAGATTCACTAAAATCGTAACGTGTAAACTCGTTGTTTACAGCGTCTCACTAACATTTATGTACACATATTAAAAAATCTCTACCAGCAAAAACACGACGCATGAAAGCGAGTTGAAAGGAATAAAAAACTAGAGGCATGATCGGGATGATAGTGTTAAAAGGAAATGGCAGGGAGCAAGTTGGGACGATAGTGCCATAGAAAACGACCAGGAACGAAACTTTTATTTTTTTTTAAACTCTTAAATATCCCCCAAGGTCATCGAAATAAAGCATCGACAAACATTTTGATACCAGAACGATTTAATAAACCCAATTAACACAAACTACATAATATGCCAATATAGTTGATCGCGTACGGATATGACATGTATCAATTGTGCCTCCAATTGTTGTACCGAACGTTCCCATGGTTGGGTAAGACACGTGGTCGGTGATCGGAAGCAAATCGGTTACCGTCATTTCCAGTACCATTGCCAAAACGGTCCCACATCCGTTTCCTCCCTCTAAATCCCTTACACCTTTGGACACGCCCCGGGTAAGCTTGATCACCATCGCGCCGGTCAGTGAAGTTATGTTGGATTCTGCCAAATGGCTTCCGGTTCATGTCTACGTGGTGGCCTTTGATTGCTCTCTTTGTGTTTTTCTTATCCACAACACAGTCATACTCATCGTTAAACGATTTTTTATGCCCCCCTCCAGCAACCAATCCTCGTCTGTCGATATCACTTGAATGGCCAAATCTTGACTTCTTGTATATAACCCCCCGATGTTAATGTATGGAAGACATTCTGATTCATCCCTCATTCCGCTATTCCCTGGGATTCCAGGCTTCTGTAAACAGCTGTCAATGGTCATACTGCGTTCACCCAAATTTTCTGCCTGGTCATATTCTGATTTTCCTCCCACATCACTAGTTGATGTCTTGTCAATATCAGCTGGTATTTTATCCAACACTCCACCGCCCAGTCCAGCATCTTCGCTGAGAAAATCACTATCGTACACATCTCCATCCATGGATTCATTATATCCAGAGCACTGTGCGACGTGTAATATCATTACAGTGCTGATGGATAAAGCGAGAGGTAACCGACTTTAAAAAAATCCCTAAAAAATCCCAAAAAATCTCAAAAAATCAGAAAAAATCTCAAAAAATCCCAAAAATCTCATAAAATCCCAAAAAACTCAAAAAATCCCAAAAATCTCAAAAAATCTCAGAATCACAACAAAACCGAACACAGCCACACAATTAAAACAAAATACAAAAAATTTAAAAAAGTGGTCGATTCGTTTGAGTACAAAAATTGTTCGTGTAATTTTGCAAGCAATTTAAAAAATTTTCGCAAAAATTGTATTTGTATTACGACGGCAATTAACGGATTAGACAATGGTTCTGCGTTGAAGCTTTAAAGCATTGTATTCTAATAGTACATTATGCACCGCTGTCCAGGATGCTCTATTTTGACGACCATCCATCATCCAACCATCCTAGACAGCGGTGCATATATAGTTTTATCTATCGCGAGCAATATATCGAGTTAAACAGTTTTGCCTTAGGGAATTAAGTACGAGATTATTGCTCTAGATAGATAAATATATGTTATTTACAATTACGTGGCAAGTAAACATACAATATTATGTTCTCAATGAGTAAACGTTTAATGACAAAGGAAGCAAAACACAATGCCCGTAAAAATTTACCTTCTAAACAGTCTCAAATTCCTTGCTTTTAATGTAAACTCGCTAATTAGTCACTCTAAGAGAGTTCAACTCAATTCGCTTCTGAAGGCACACAAGCCCCACGTAGTCCTTCTATGTGAAACGAAGCTCAGTCCTAAGCATAAGCCAAAGTTCGATAATTATAATTTCATCCGCAATGATAGAGTATCCAACAAAGGGGGAGGTACCGGGATATTGATTCGCTCAGATATCAAATATGACTCAGTTAACACGCCACTTAATTTAGAGAAACTAGAAATTACCCTGATTAAGATTCATCTGAACGACAACCGCATACTTTATTGCGGGGCAGTCTATCAGGTTATCTTCTCTGAGGTTGATCTAGAAAGAATTCTTTCGCTTATAGGGTCTAACAACTTAAGGCATCCTTTCGTTTTGGGAGGTGATTGGAATTGCCGGCACGATCAATGGTTCGACGTAAAAAGTAACCCCAATGGCATCAAACTGAAACGCTGGCTTGATTATAACGCTGATAGGTTTAAGGCTCGTATGATACATAGTATGGTCCCCACCCATGATAAGAGCTTCATAGACTTCTTCCTGGTCCATCAGAGGTTAAAGATAGAATTTGCGCCCGGACATAGTGACCAATTCCTGAAAGCTTTTGAGCCGGGGATCTCAGACCATAAACCAGTTGAACTCTTACTGAACTTGGACTCGGGCAACCAGGGGAGGTGCCACGTAGAAAGGTCACAACCTAAAACAGCCTTTAGTTACAAATCGGCGGACTGGAAGCTTTTCCGGGACATCATTATAGATAACCTGTCTGGCTTCTCTGTTCCAAATGACAGAATCCTTACTCAGGGGGAAATAGATGTATCGATTGCCAATCTAACCGACATAATCCTCAATGCTATGAACCAAGCTATCCCTAAGTTCAAGGTTGGGAATTTTAAGCAAGTTGACTTACCCCTGCGATTAAGAGTATATTGAATAAGAAAAGGTCCCTCAGCCAGAAGCTCGATAGGGCATTTATAGCTACTGGAAGTAAGGACAGCCAGAAATGCATAAGGATAAAATCAGAAATTAAGTGTCTGAACATTATGGCAAGGAACTCGATAAGCTTACTCTACCAGTCCAACTTCAGAACCAGGCTGGCAAATATTAGAAAAGACAATATGTTCCTCAACATCAAATCGGCTCTTGGCTCTAGAGCCGATGAGAAGATCCCCAATTTACATGTCACAGCCAACACACTTACTTCAGGTATGTCAACTTCCAATGCCCAAGCCCATTATAGAGGAGGGAATAGTTCGGATATGATTCAAGTTTGCAATGATCAAGATAAAGCATTTCTGCTTGGTTGTTATTATGAAAATATACACAAACAGAATGTTGGCATAGGTGACAAGAATTTTACTAAAAAAGTCGAAGATGAAATACATGAGTGGGTGCAGAACTCATCCATCGGCGAGCAGTCAACTATAAGGGAACCTATGGTATACTTTGATAGCTCATCCCCAGCGGATTCTGAAACACCACGTTTCCGGCACTTCACTTCCCCTTCGAAGCTTAAAATTATGCTTAAGAGGCTAAGAAATAAAAAGTCATCAGGTCCCGATGAAATTTCCAAAGCAGTCCTGCGGAAACTGCCTCCAATTGCGATTAAGGTTATTGTAGTAATCCTAAATAACTGCATCAACGTATGCTACTTTCCAGAGCAATGGAAAATAGCAAATATTCTTCCGATTAGGAAGCCCAACAAAGTCCCAACAGCCCTGGCTAGCTACAGGCCTATCTCATTATTATCTAATCTCGGGAAATTATTTGAAAGGATTATTCAAGGGTGGATCCTGTATGAAGTGGAGATTAAGAACCTCAAGAATAGCTGTCAATTTGGGTTTAGGCAAGGCCACTCGACCAATCATGCTCTGCTTACTTTCTCTGAAGACATTATCAAAAGTTTAATCAACAGAAAATATACCATAGGCGTTTTTCTAGATTCCGAAAAGGCGTTTGACACGTTATGGATTAAGGGTCTTATATGGAAAATGAGGTGTAAATTTAATATTGATGACAACCTATGTCTACTCCTTCTCAACTACCTGAGCAACAGATCATTCAAAGTAACGGTAAATGGCTCATTCTCCCCAATTTTTCAAATGACGGATGGCACCCCACTCGTTGTACACACTAGATATCCCAAGGCAAAATTCTCAAAACAAACCCAAGTTAATCCAATTTGCTGACGACACTACCACATACGCTTCTTCAAGGTCTCTTAAAACCGCAGCCAAGAGGTTAAACAAATATCTCAATGAATTAGCCAAATACTATAGGCGTTGGAAGATTAGATTGAACCCATCTAAAAGCGTAGCAATTGTCTTCAGGGAGCCGTCACCAATATGAGGTAGGAATATTAACAAAAGAGCGAAAAATATTAAAATAGCCATAAACTCTGAAGTTGTGCCAATCAAGAAGAAGGTAAAATATTTAGGCGTTTATCTCAACTATCTTTGGAAATTTACGGATCATTCTAAACACGTAGTTACAAAGGCATATGCAGCAAAAAATTTGCTTTATCCGGTTCTGAACGCAAATAGTGAGGTTGACCCGAAGATTAAGCTCCTGTGCTACAAACAATTGATTCGCCCACTGATAACTTATGGTTTCCCCACCTGGTTCACTACTTCTAAAACCTGGATTAAAAGGATCAAAATCTTAGAACGTAATTGCTTACGCCAATGCATCAATTTCGTAAGGTCTCCTGAGGAGATTGAATTCATTATTAATTCTACGCTCTATGAGCGTACCAAAATCACACCCATCGACTCCTATATGTTCGGTTTATGCGAAAAGTTTGTCAATAATCTTCAAGTAGTCGATAATCCCCTGATTGAAAGAATTGTAGGAGGCCAAAACCGGTTCCACTATTTCGATCGTTGCCTTGGGTCCAGGCGTTATTTACCCGTTGGTGGACTACAGTATTATATAGACAAGGGCCTAATCTGGCAAAACGGCAGGGAACTCATGTTCTACGGGGATTGAGTTGTTGCTCCTAAATTTTTGCTATTTTTTATATGAAGGAATAAATAAATGTAAAAAATAAAAATAAAAAAAAATAAAATAAAATAAAAAAAAACACAAAATACAAAAAATTATAAAAAAAAAACAGTCATACAAGTTTAGAGGTTAAGGCATTTCTCTATAACTGTTCTTTTGACCTATCACTTCATATATATATATGCACCCAACACAAATATTATATTAAGTATACACTAAATAAGATCATCATTTGTAAAAATATTTAATTTGTTCTTAAAATAATATTGTTACCCAAAAGGGCGGCAACGATTATGGTTATCCATTATGTATATTACATGTATTATTGGAAATAAATGCGAAAAAAACAATGGTTCTGCGTTGAAGCTTTAAAGCATTGTATTCTAAATATATGTTATTTACAATTACGTGGCAAGTAAACATACAATATTATGTTCTCAATGAGTAAACGTTTAATGACAAAGGAAGCAAAACTAATATTTTCGAAAAGGTCATTTAGTGGATTCATGTGAGTGGATTTATTAAAAGTTGATAATATGAAATATCAGTTTCAGTTAAAATAATAATCACAACAAAAACTAGAGATGAGCGATTTGCCCGAAACTTCGAAAAACCCGACCCGAACCCGAACCCGAATTGTTTTTTTCGGGTTCATGGGTTTCGGGTTTCGAAAATTTTAATCGGGTCGGGTTCGGTCTGGGCCGGGTTCGGAAACAGTTCGGGTTTCGGGTTTTGAAAAATTTTATCGGGTCGGGCTCAGTCCGGGTCGGGTTGTTGTATCATTTTTTTCGGGTCCCGATCCTTTATTGACTTTTTGTATTTTACAAAACTCGTCTAAATTTTATCATCTTACATTACACGAATTTTGTTTTAGTCTAAGGTCCGTGAAGAATGCAGACGTCGGACCTTGAAATAATTTTTGCTTCGAAGTAATTTGGGTTGTGAGTTTCGATAAGCTTGAGTGTATGGTTCGGTCCGAGTCGAGTTTTGAAACAGTTCGGGTTTCGGGTTTCGAAAATTTTAATCGGGTCGGGTTCGGTCCGGGTCGGGTTTTGAAACAGTTCGGGTTTCGGGTTTCGAAAAGTTTTATCGGGTCGGGTTCGGTCCGGGTCGGGTTCGGTCCGGGTCGGGTTTCGAAAAATGGTCGACCCGCTCATCTCTAACAAAAACCTTTTTTAAAAGGGAAACATGACGCAAGTCTCTTTGTTTCTACTTCCAAAATGACTGATATCAATTGGAGTGGCGCTTAAAGATTCGATACGCAAAAAATCTTTTGAGAAACTTTTACATTTGATTGGAAAAAGCGTCACAAATGCTAAAAAGGGTTTTTGTTGTGATATCAGTACTTTTGGAAGTAGAGCCACTTCCTCTACAAGCCTCATTAAAAGAGCCACGTTAAAAAGGCCCTGGATGGTTGATGCCAACGAAAAAAGCAACCCTTGGGGATTCCTAAAAATATTTGGCGCCACGGCACCTCGCGCTGAATGTCTACCAAAATTAGGAAAGCTAAAATCAGAAATCAAAAAATCAGGAACAAAAAATCACAACAAAAACCCTTTTAAAAGGGAAATGTGACGCAAGTCCTTCTTCCTCCTTCCAAAACAACTGATATCAATTTGGGGTGACGCTTAAAGCTTGGAAACGCAAAAATTCTTTTGGAATGTTTTCATTTTTGATTAAAAAAATGCGTCACAAATGCCGCACCCCACAATGTTATAGTTTTTCTGTTCGTTCAGCTTTCACAACGCAAAAATTTGTCATTATGTATGGCGTATTTTTGAACAGGAAATCAAATTTTTGCGTATGACAGCTGAAAGCGTAGAAAAATTATTACATTGGTGGGTCCGGCATTTGTGACGCATTTTTTTAATCAAAAATGAAAACATTCCAAAAGAATTTTTGCGTTTCAAAGCTTTAAGCGTCACCCCAAATTGATATC
>CM055404.1:91908591-91925708 GCA_029228625.1 Pseudolycoriella hygida
CTCCCAAAAAGTGGGTTTTCATACAAATGGCTCTGGAACTAAGTAACTAACTAAGTAACTAAGTAACTAAGTAACTAAGTAACTAACGTAGGATATTTCCATTAACTTTGGTTTCTATGAAAGTGCACATTTTGTATGGAAAATGACGATTTTCTAAAGGTCATATCTCCGCATCCACTGGACCGATTTTAATGAGTGAAAAGACATTTCGCCTTAGAATTTTCCGTAGAATCCGGGGGGTACGTCGCAAGGGGGGGGGAGTCAAAACTTAGCTGTATATATGGTTCCGAAGTCTACGAAAAAAAAATTTCCGAATTTTTTGTTCGCATGGGGACTTGCCTCACGGGCGCATTGCTACCGCGCGCCCATGATCAGGAAATGAAAATCAGGAAATGAAAATCAGGAACCTAAAATAAGGAAAAACAAAAACCAGGAAATACAAAAATCAGAAAATACCAAATTTAGGAAAAACCAAAATTAGTTTTTCATACAAATGACCCTGGAACTAACTAACGAACTAACTAACTAACTAACGTGCTATTTTCATTTACTTTGGCTTCTATGGAAGGAACATTTTGTACCGGAAATTGCAATTTTGAAAAGGTCATATATCCGGAACCACTGGATCGATTTTAATGAATAAAATGTCGATTTCAATCAAAATTTTACGTAGAATCCGAAAAAGTAGGTACGATGCAAGGGAAAAAAGTCAAAACTTAGCTGTATATATGGTTCCGAAGCAGAACATTTTCGAGAAAATTTGAGAAAATTTATGAAAATTTTCTCAAGTTTTCTCAAATTTTCTCAAATTTACTTAGAATTTCTAAACATTTTTCTGAAAATTGATACAAATTTTGAAGCATTATTGATGTTTTTTACTCGAAAAATTGTTCAAACGACCTATTTTAGGTGTTTTCGAGCATTCTAGAATTATTTACATAAGTACTAAGTTCTGAATTTTCAGCCATCCGTTCATGCTTGGTTTCTTGTGGTTTTTTTCATCTGCACAACCTCTAATATGGTTCAGAATACACTTTACGTTGATTTTTAATAATTCTACACTCATTTTAACTTGTTTGAACGTATTTTTCATTAAAATAAAATTTGAGAAAATTCGAGAAAATTTAAGAAAATTCTTAAAAAAAGGCCCTGTTCCGAAGTCTACGAACAATTTTTGTCTGAATTGTTTGTTCGTATGGGGACTTGCGTCACGCCTATAATGAATAAGGCTTATTTTGTTGTTCAGATTATTATGGGTGACGAATCTAAATTCTGGGAGTTTATAGAAACGAGAAGGTACTGCTGCGTCCCAAAATACCTTCAAAATTTGTTACGAATGCGTGGGTTCGGAAACGCTGTGAGCATTAAAAATTTAACCCCAGAAGATATCGCATTCGCATTCCACAAAAGGTACAACTCTCTTGCCAGAGCTATTGCCTATTGCAGATGGTTTAGGCGATCAAGCAGTGGCTGAAGCATTTTTATTAAAAAATCTTAAAAAATCCCAAAAAATCTAAAAAAATCACAAAAAATCCCAAAAATCTCTAAAAATCAAGAAAATCCCAAAAAATCTCAAAAAATCCCAAAAAATCCCAAAAATCTCTTAGAAAAAAATAGTCGGTTACTCCTGGGGATTGTAAGCCATTCCAATATTGATTTGGTTTGGAACTCCTTATCCGCCACATCTCCTTATTTTCCTGAAGTCGATT
The DNA here is from genome assembly GCA_029228625.1 of Pseudolycoriella hygida. Classification (NCBI taxonomy): domain Eukaryota; kingdom Metazoa; phylum Arthropoda; class Insecta; order Diptera; family Sciaridae; genus Pseudolycoriella; species Pseudolycoriella hygida. The sequence continues at coordinate 91,910,301 of CM055404.1, forward strand.
CACATCATAAAACTATTTACCAAAAAACATAAATTGGGGCACGCAAAGCGATTGACGTTGAGGCTCTTCTTTTCGTCCTAAGTACTCTCAATTTGTTTATTCACAAATCGCTGAAAATAAAATTTGGGAAAACGTCTTTTCGTCCAAAAAATATAAAAATATAAAAAACGCGGAAATTCGAACACCAAAAATTTGAAAAATGTCTCTGTCACTGATGTAAAATTACAAACATGACATGTCACGACATATTCGACCTTTAAATCATTCAAAGCTCAAATGCTATAACCGCCGCAAACATAAATATTGCAGCCCGAATCATCCTTAAACCAGCCGCAAATAATTAGGTAAAATGCTATATTATGCTTGGGGGTGGGGGTGGGGGAGCGGTTTGCATATTCATGAGGCCTACGAGCTTTAATAATAATAAACTTGGGCTTCAGACCGATTTTAATAGTCAGTCTTAAACTAGTCCTAAATATCAGATTACTTTTTGATTACTTCAACCATCGCTGAAACAGCTAAAACGACATGCTTTTTTAAGTGCAAGTCAAATATCTTGGGTCCTTGATGAGCCCCAAACTCGCGGTCGGTTTTAATCGTCAGCCCTAAACAAGTCCTAAATTTTAGACTGCATTTTGAACTAAAAAAACTTCTTCCATCGCTAAAACAGCTAAAACGACATGCTTTTTGAAGGAAAATTTGAATATCTTTGCCCCCACCCCAACCCTAAACTCAGTACTGGTTTCATTCGTCAGCCCTAAACTTGTCGTAAATTGTAGATTCTATTTTTACTCACATACATTTCTAGTTTCACTGGAACATGCGAAATGACATGTTTTTTTCAAGAAAAATTGAATATCTTTGTCCCTCGACCAGCCCTAAACTCAAGACCGGTTTTATTCGCCAGCCCCAAATGTTGTATTCATTGAGAAACTAAAAATGGTTCGATTTGGTGAAGAAACGCTAAAACGACATGTTCGACCACTTCAGTCATTCAGGGCTCGAATACTATGGCAGCCCTAAACTTAAAGATTGCAGCCCTATTCAGCCCTAAACCAGCCCCAAATAATTGGTAATAAAATAATATGATACTAGATGGTGGGAGTGCCAGCGACATGTACCTTATATACCTTCTTCATTATTGTCCTTTTGTTTTATATTTATTTCCATGTTTCCATGTCAGCTAGTATATAGTTAGACAATAAAATTATTATTAAGAGGCCATATACCAGTATTGGGCCATATTTCCCCAAAACCCTAAAACACGTGTTCGCTTAAATATAATTCTCTACAACTTCGTCTTTGGAACCAACTTTCTAACTCTCACAGATCTGGAGATCTGGGTCATCCTGCCCAATTATGGAAGTGGCCATATGACAGGATTGTGCCACATTTCCCCAAAACCCTGAAGCACGTGTTCGCTTAAATTCAATTCTCTACAACTTCGCCTTTGGAACTAACTTTCTAAGTCTCACAGTTCTAAAGATCCGGGTCATCCTGCCCAATTATGGAAGTGGCCATATACTAGGACTAGACTATATTTCCCCAAAACCCTGAAACACGTGTTCCCTTAAATTTAATTCTCTACAAATTTGCCTTTGACAGTAAATCTCCACATTGTATAGTTAAGGAAATATAGAAGAAAAACTGTTTTCGTATATGGCCAATATTCTCAATTTCGTCCATTCCATTGGTCCCAGTGCCCAGACCCCTGTACCGATTCCCACAAAAATTTTTTCCCAGTTTTGTGACATCAAATGCTTTCATTTGACACCAAAATGAGGAATTTTTGTGCTATACTTGCTGAGATATTTGCAAAAAAGCTTCACCGACCCTCGAAAAACCATGTTGTTGGTCACTTCCTCGACCATATCTTCGGAACCACTTGATCGATTTTGCTCATCTTCGAACTTGAATCATGGGAGGCATGTACCTTTCAGGGAAAAAAGTTTAAGCTGATCGGTTGAGCCCTTTGAAAAAAAAAGTGGAGACGGACGGACAGACGAACAGACGAACAGACGAACATTTTTTTTATTGCTGATGTTGATGATGATGATAATAGATGCATCCCCCCCCTCCCCTCTCACCTCGATCTACCCCATGTTACAATAAAATTGTTTGTAGTAAACTTATAGGACCTTTGTACTTCGTACGGGTCCAATAATTAGGCGATATAAAATTAAAACTTCACATTGATACTGTTCGACTTCTCTATTAGATGGAATTAAATGGAAAGCGAAATTCTTTTAAGAAAACAAATTTTGCTTCTTTGAATAATATGTTTGAGCGTTAAAAATTTAATATGACTAGTTGCTTAGCGATAATGTAACGCACGCTAAAAAAAGCAGTTTTTTTACCCTTACCTCTCGCACTCATATTTTCATACATGGATGTTCTTACAGCACGTTCTTTCCTCCCCTTAGCCGTCTGTGTTGGTTTGGACCCTTTGGACACGTAAATAATAGCTATGACAAGAAGAATCTTGACCACAGGACATCGCAGGTACTTTATTTCCCTTGTATTTTAGTTGTACTAAGTCATTGCGTCTATCTGTATCTCTACACTCAACATAAAAAAATATTTTACTTAAATGTCTGTTGCATTTTTATCAAACACAATCCGATAAACTTCCGTTCAGAGAACATATTGCTCAGTAACCAAATCAAACAACTATAACGAAGTGCGGTTTAGCCGTATACGACTTACACGCGGGGCATATATTCCTACAAATAATAATCGCATTAAAATATTACTCCTATGTGTCGTGTGGAGAAATTTATTTACATGAACATAAAGCAAATAACATTGGCTTTCGGGATCGTATTTCATATAATGAGACACCACTAGCCGACAGGTACATATGTATTTTATGATTTATAGGCTATTGAACGAAATGCGCGCTATAATCATGCTGTGAGTAAAGTGGAGTCCTGTCTTCAAACATATTAAAGGTGCGGTTTATTGTACAATAAACTATTCGTCCTTTATTATTGTTGATAATATTTATCGCATTTTGCATATTTTACGTTTTAAATAAGTTTTATTTAATAGGATTAAGAAATTTGCAGTATACATGAAAACGAAGAAAAATATCAGCAAAAAATTAATTCGAAAATGTACTCGGAAATGTTTGTTTAGGTTTAAAAAATATGCGATTTGAATAAATATTTGCGTACTTGCGTGCTTCTTTCCTTTCACCGGAAAATATAAATGTAACTGCTATAGGTCAGGAATTTTACGGCGCGCGGTTTGATAAGACTATCAAACAATCTGCAGGAGGATACATGTTTATGGCTCAGCTTCAAATGCAGCATTATTAAAATCATTAAAACCCTTTGACGTCCTCAGTCGAACTCAGTTCGACACAATATTATTTAAAAATGAAATGTGTAGAAGAAGGCATATTGTTTGTTTGTTTGTTTTATTGATTAATAAACAGGCAACTGCCAAAATAGCATATCAATCATTACATATTTAGTACAAAAAACGACCGCCATAAAGCCTGTGGGTCTTTTTTCTATTTTGAATTTGATCGACATTGTTATAAATTATAAAATTATAAATTGACTGAGAGCACACATACGCTATAATGTAGTAAGCCACATAATTTGCTGTCACTTTTTTTCGCACAAATGTCAAATTTAAAAATGAGATAGCAAATGTATGTGGCTTACAACCTTATAGCGTAAGAGTGTCGTGATATAAATACGAGTGCTGACCGAGTAATTTCGTCAGTCGACTAGCGGCTCTCAACCGATAACCATGTAGTCAATATTCACTATAAATTAAAAATTATGTTTTTATTTTTCTTCGTAATTATAGTTTTATAATTAAAATTTTACAATTTGTAACTATAGCTTTTTTAAATTATAAAATTGTAATTACAAATTATAAAATTACAAATTGCTTAACGTATTTTTAAATTTAAATTTGTTTCAATGAAATTTATTTTTCTTTGAATTTGATTTTGTCGCGTTCTAAGGGCGATTGTAACGGACGGAAGAAAGGATCCCTTGTTGTTGTATTGTTCTATTTTTGATGAATTTTTAGAATTTTTCTGTAAATAGTGATGTGTGACAGAACGACTTACTGACGAGACTTACAACGACAAGCTAATTAATGATAAGAGCTGAGCCAGTAATTCGTCAATCGATCCTCAATTTGTTCTTGCGTAAACTTCTCCGTAATAATAAAATTATAAGTTGGCTGATATAAACACGAGAGCTGATCGAGTAATTTCGTTAGTCCATTCGCAGCGCTCAACCGATAAACATGTACTCATTAATGTACTAATGTACTAATGTAATGATTTGCTTGGAAAATTTTTATTATCAATTTGCGTCTTTCCAATTCGTTTGACATTTTGCGACTGAGAAACAAATTTTGTATGAAGTAACTGTTTCACATGTTTCTGACGTATATTCGATAGCCTACTATGATCAGAAATGTTAATTTTTTTGATCGGTTCAAAAGATATAGCCGTTTTTGTGAGAGCGATTTTTTTCTTGACCAGTCCTTATTTGCTCTACTATTGCTTCAACCCCCGACGTTAAGTGATTAAATGGAAGCAGGGATGCTGTTTTGACCTCGGGAAAACGTTGGCGGTCCTAGATCAGCGTGGTCTGATCATCATCAGTCAACTCCAATGTTCCCTTCATGAGACAGCAGTAAATTTTCGGTTTTGAACAAGTACCTGAAAATTTACAATCGAAAAAATTTACCATCTTCCGATGAAAAATTCGGGCTTTTTATGAACGCTACTATGAAGTTTCCCAACGCAGTGAAAAACAGAGAAACATTTTCACAAAAATAAAAATAAAAACTAAAACATAATCAAAGACCCGTACGTATCAGAATAGATGTGGCAAAGTGACTCGAACGTATCTAAATATACAAACAAGCAAGCAATCCAACGTTTTCTGTTCTTTTATAATTGTAAGAATTTCAAAGATCCATAGAAACTACCCAAGGAAATCAGAGGCGCCGACTTCTATTTTGGTTGTTGGCAGCGATGTAAAAAATAATTGAAACCAACAAACGTCAGAACGTTGAAAGTAAACGAACATCGCAAATGAAACTTTCTCGCTCACACTCGCAAGAATAAACAAATCGGAACCAGGGCCTGGACACAAGACCTCAACAGGAATCATGTGTTCTAAACGACGCGAGTGGAGCGAGCGAAAAATTTTTCGTTTGTAGCCTATGAGAAATGTTGAGAAACTGATATTCACTTCAATTTTTGTTTCTCCTATTATGTAGATTATTTATCAAATAGTTCATTTCACTTTTTTTTAAGTTATGTTGGAAGACGCCGCAGGCAACTTTTTAAGATTGTTAGACTATGCAAATAATTAAAATTAAAACATTTTCTTAGCTAATGCCTTGAAAGAACTAATGTTTTGTAACGTAGCTGGACTTGAAAAGTAAAAGACACAGGTCTAAATTCAGTACAATTTCTGCGCGTCAGCTAGGGCGGCCCTGATTGAAACCTTTTTGAATTGTTTTTTTTGAGACTTCAAACAATTAGATTGTAAGGAAAGAATTGAAGTTAAAAAAAAAATCCCAAACGTACAGTCACAGATTCTCAAATTTAGGATCAGAATGAAAGCGTGGAGTGTCACAGGCGATTTTTTTGGACTGTTATTAAGGGAAATATAATATATAAAAAATATGAAATACTTCGTCATGATTCCGTTGGCAGCGGCGCACCCAACGAAATCGTTTGTTGGCAGCGACCGCTGCCATCGATGTATAGAAGTCGGCGTCACTGAAGGAAATGTTAAAGGCCCTACCAAAGTACGTCTCAGACCATTCAAATCTAGAAAAGCTTATATCCAAGGACTAAGTCATTTTTCCCTAAAACCCTGAAACACATGTTCTCTAAAATTTTATTCTCTACAACTTTGCCTTTGGAATCAACTTTCTACCTCTCATAGTTCTGGATATTCGGGTCATCCTGCCCAATTATTGAAGTGGCCATATACCAGAATCGGACCATATTTCCCCAAAACCATGAAAAAAGTGTTCGCTGAAATTTAATTCTCTACAACTTCGCCTTTAGGACCAACTTTCTTACTCTCATAATTCTGGAGATTCGGGTCATTTTGTCCAATTATGGGAAAAACGTATTCGCTCAAATTTAATTCACTACAACTTTGCCTTTGACAGTAAATCTCCAAATTGCATACTTAAGGAAATACAGACGAAAAACTGGTACAATCCTGGTATATGGCCACCTCCATAATTGGGCAGGATGACCCAAATCTTCAGAACTATGAGAGCTAGAAAGTTGGTTCCAAAGGTGAAGTTGTACAGAATTAAATTTAAGCGAACACGTGTTTCAGGGTTTTGAGGAAATGTGGCACAATGCTGGTATATGGCCACTTCTATAATTGGGCAGGATGACTCAGATCTCCAGAACTATGAGAGTTAGAAATTTGGTTCCAAAGGCGAAGTTGTAGAGAATTAAATTTAAGCGAACACGTGTTTAAGTAATAAGAAATATGGCCCAATCGTGGTATATGGCCACTTCCATAATTGGGCAGAGTGACCCGAATCGACAGAACTATGAGAGGTAGAAAGTTGCTTCCAAAGGCAAAGTTGTAGAGAATAAAATTTTAGAGAACACATATTTGAGGGTTTTAGGGGAAAATGGCTCAGTCCTTGGATATAAGCTTTTCTAGATTTGAATGGTCTAAGACGTACTTCGGTAGGGCCTTTAACATTTCCTTGGGTGATTTCTATGGATCTTTGAAATTCTTAGTTATAAAAGAACAGAAAACGTTGGATTGTTTGCTTATTTGTATATTTAGGTCGTTCGAGTCACTTTGCCACATCTATTGTTTTTACCACATCTATTCTGATACGTACGGGTCTTTGGTTATGTTTTTTTACACTTTCACAATTTCAAAACAAAAACTTTCTAAAAGAAAAGAAAACCAAATTACACTTAAAATGAGATTTCTGCTCGGATTTCTGTCAATTTGAAAATTAACTGATTTCTGCGATTACTTAAGATTAAATGATCATTAAGGCGGGTGCTTTTGATAGCTGTCTTGTGATGCTTTATGTATTATCGTTCAGTAAAAACTGACTTTATTATCATATAAATTACACGTATAAGTTATTATGTTAATATCTCAACATCCTCCCTCTTAAGAATAAGTCATAATATTTCAATTGACTTATTATTTTATATAAATGTAGTTCAATGCATAATATTCTATCTTACTTCAATTTCATTGTTTTTATCATGCCCGGAGCGGTAGCGGATGGCGTGACGCAGTCCGCACACCAAAAAAAAAACGTCCACAAACCCAAAAAACTCCATACAAAAACCTTTGGGACAAGGAGCCATATATAGGCGAACTTTTGAGTTTTTTCCCCACGCCCCCTCCCCCTCCAAATTATTAAAACTACGTCACGTCAAACTACGTCATTAAACTACGTCACAGCAGCTTTCCAACGAGCCCTCACTCATCAAAATCGGTGGAAAATTGGCTGAGATATCGAGGTTTGAAAATGACATTTTTGTATGGAGAATAAATTTTTCTATTGTTCTCATCATTATGGAAACTTTTTTTCTGATCTGTCGGTTTCTATCTATCTATCTATCTATCTATGTTCTATGTTCTATCTATTAATAATTTACGGTCTCGAGAACTAGACAGTCGATCTTCCTGAAATTTTCAGGGAACGTCAGTCTCGGCCCCAAATGAAAAATTTCGTGTGCCGCTTTTCCGGGAAAATTCTGGAAAAGCCGTGGCATGGGAAAAAGTGGTCAATTTTGAGGGTTTTTTAGGTAATGCTCGGAGTTTTCGAATTTTAGCTCCGGAGTGACAATAGCTAGAGAAATGGTTTCTTCGGGAAAGTTATAGAGTTTGATCAGGAGAATTGTTTTTAATCTTAAGAAAATGGCTGCCAGCAGTCAAACCGGCGCCATCTTGAATTTTCCCAAGCAATAAATTAGATTTTTTTTTGGTTTTCGAATTTTAGCTTCGGAATGACAATACTTAGAGAGACGGTTTCTTCGGGAAAGTTATAGAGTTTGATCAGGAGAATTTTTTGGGGTCATAAGAAAAAGGCTGCCAGCTGTCATAGCGGCGCCATCTTGGATTTTCGATTTTACTTTTTCAGTTTTCGAATTTTAGCTCCGTAATGACACTACTTAGGGAGATGGTTTCTTCGGGAAAGTTATAGAGTTTGGTCAGTAGAATTTTTTGGGGTCATAAGAAAAAGGCTGCCAGCTGTCATAGCGGCGGCATCTTGAATTTTCGATTATACTTTTTCAGTTTTCGAATTTTAGCTCCGTAATGACACTACTTATAGAGATGGTTTCTTCGGGAAAGTTATAGAGTTTCATCAGGAGAATTTTTTGGTATCATTAGAAAATGGCTGCCATCTGTCATACCGGCGCCATCTTGGACTTTCGTTTATGCTTTTTTAGTTTTCGAATTTTAGGTCCGGGATGACACTACTTAGAGAGACGGTTTCTTCGGGAAAGTTATAGAGTTTCATCCGGAGAATTTTTTGGTATCATTAGAAAATAACTGCCAGCTGTCATAGCGGCGCCATCTTGGATTTTTGTTTATGCTTTTTCAGTTTTCGAATTTTAGCTCCGTAATGACACTACTTAGAGAGACGGTTTCTTCGGGAAAGTTATACAGTTTGATCAGGAGAATTTTTTGGGGTCATAAGAAAAAGGCTGTCAGCTGTGATAGCGGCGCCATCTTGGATTTTCGATTTTACTTTTTCAGTTTTCGAATTTTAGCTCCGTAATGACACTACTTAGGGAGATGGTTTCTTCGGGAAAGTTATAGAGTTTGGTCAGTAGAATTTTTTGGGGTCATAAGAAAAAGGCTGTCAGCTGTGATAGCGGCGCCATCTTGGATTTTCGATTTTACTTTTTCATTTTTCGAATTTTAGCTCCGTAATGACACTACTTAGAGAGATGGTTTCTTCGGGAAAGTTATAGAGTTTGATCAGGAGAATTTTTTGGTATCATTAGAAAATGACTGCCAGCTGTCATAGCGGAGCCATCTTGGATTTTTGGTTATGCTTTTTCGGTTTTTTCTGTACCTTCAGTTTTTGCGCTGCAAAAATTTGACTTTTGTTTTTTATTGCGCAGATTGTTTAAGGTAAATTTAAATTTTTTCATGTAAAAACTGTATGTGTTGAAAAATTATTCCGTTGGTGGGTCCGGCATTTGTGACGCAGTTTTTTTAACACAACATAATTTTGTTTTAAAAAAAGCGCTGTAATTTTTACAGGAAATTAAAACTTTGAACACAAGATTCCATTCAAACAATCTTCTGCGTATTATCAGCGATAGCGTCACCTCAAGCGATGTCATTAATTTTGGAAGAGGACTGCGTCACATTTTACCTTTTAAGAGGTTTTTGTTGTTTTAATTAGAAAGAAAGAAAGAAAATATATTTGAAATAGCGTTATTTACAAAAAAATGAAAAAAGAAAAAAAAAACCACCAAAAACTAAAAATATATATTTAAAACTTAAGAGTGATTTCGCGAAAACTTCGAACGATTTTGGGACAACATGTCCTACTTTTTCCCGATGAATGTGCCATTCGATTCCTTGTTCTATTGTAAGAAAAGTAATTTCTCATTTTTGGAAAATTTGATGTTTTGGGGGAGTTATGGTGTGCTAAGTAAGTGCATGTCAGGGGGTGGTAAAAATGGTTTTTTGGCTATAACTCGTGTAAAACGAAATGAAATCAAATGAACTTTTATAGGATGGTAGGCCCCAATGATACAAAGGTTTTTCATCATTGGATTCCTTTGAGCTTTCCCCCACTCCTGGGTTATTAGTCATTTTAGGTGAAATCTTCGGGAACGCTTTACTACTTGAAGCAGCGATGAACCGAAAAACTGAGTATGGGTTGTTCTAGTATACTACCCCTACTATAAGACCATGAAAAGACTTCCCCGGTTTGAGGTTGTTGCATCGGTCTGGAACAACTTTTGTAAGGAAGGTCAATTTTGGACACTTTTTTTGACTATTTTCAGCTGAAGAAGTCTGTGTAACTGCCCTGAAACATGATCTGCACCTGGATATGCGAAAAGGAGCTGTTCACAAGTGACGGTGTACTCTACAGAAGGGGGGGGGTGGTGGTTATTAAAGAAAGCGTGAAGATGTTGAGTTTCATATGGAAAGTTAAAACGTTTTGAACACTTTTTCTATGTGAAAGTGGGGAGAGGGGTGAAAAATTCTATAACATAGTGTGTGACGTCATTTGTGAATGAACGCCCACAAATATTTGATTTTAGTCTAAATCTGACGATCATAAAGGTAAAGGTAAGTGACAATTTTATTAGGGCAAGAGAGAAATAAAATTAACTTTTCGGACGCAATTACCTGATCCAAAATTAAAATTAAAAAGCGGCACCCTCGACTCATCAGCCATTTGAATTCATGTTCATTCTTTACGTGTACTTTTCATGTAATTTGTTTCTCCAGTAGTTGTGGTGTTTATAGTTGGAGCTTTGAACAAAAGACTACTACTGTTCAGCACTATTGTCTCCCTACTCACACACTACGAAAACAAATATGAACCAGTACTCACAATCGGTATTACATTTCAATTTGTGCTGTTTCAAAAAAGAAAAAGAGGGGCGCTTTTAGTTTTTTTAGAACGTTTTAATCATAGATGATCCTTTGAAATGCCAATTGCAGGCCTCATCGTGTAGGGACTATCTTTCTTCTTTTCTTCTTTGGATGCATTTTACTGAAGACATTAGACGAAAATGTGGCAGGGTGTTTAATGTGAACGATGGAATTAGAATTTTTTACACCACCCCCCCCCCCACACACACACACACATAGAAAAGTGTTCAAAACGTTCTAAATTTTCATATAAAACTCAAAATCTTCGCGCTTTGTTTGGTAGCCACCAGTTATAGCCAAAAAACCATTTTTATCACCCCCTGACATTCACTTACTTAGAGCACCATAACTCCCGCGAGATGTCAAATTTTACAAAAATGAGAAATTACTTTTCTGTCAGTATGATTTTTAACGACTGTTGCTGGTTTCCACTGTTTGTTGGCATGGTTTTGTACAAAAACTTTTTGCCCTATCTTAAAGTTTTCCCTATCCTTAGCTCTTCTATCGTAGTATTTTTATTGTTTGTTGATTTTTTTATCTAGCAATTCATGAGCGCTTTCATATATGAATAGCTAAATGCAGAAAGGTGTCATCCACAAAATCAAAATATCTCAGAAAGAAGTGGACTCTGGAATTCTAGAAGTGGCACCTCTCCTCTCCCACTCCCAGGTTAGATTGCTCACTTCGCCATTCTGAAAAAGTTTGTCTTTGGACCGAAAGTGAGATATTTTGATTTGGTGGATGACCCCTTTCTGCATTTAGCTATTCATATCTTGGGCTTCAACAACTGCTTAGATATATGTAGTTTGGTCCTCAATCTGCGATTAGCTATCAGTTGTGCTGGGGACAGGAAAAATGTCCTACATGAATACACCAATATCTCGATATTCCAAGAGCCCAACCAATATGTCTTCATCAGTCTTTGACTTTTTTAAAATACCCTTCACAACTTGAACGGCATATTTTTGATCTTCTTCAATTCAATCCATTTGCTGAAATAATCCATCACCACCAAATACAACTTGCCCTCATACTCACATATGTCACATGATACCTTGTTTAACGGAAGATCAGGAATATCGTGCGGAATCAAGGGTACCCACACATTGAATTTTGAGTACGTATTGCAAGCCAAACAGTTATGAAAGAATAGAAAAGCTCACGCGCACGAGTGCGAGTTTTATTTATTCTCAAATGTGATTCGTGAAGAAGATTCAAAATAAACGGCCTCAAGGACGATGGAATAATGATCCTATCGCCACAATACAGAATACCCTTCTCAATAAACATCTTATTTCTCATCTTAAAATAATGCCGAACTTCAACGGAAACTTTACTTTTCTGATTCGACCACCCATTAATATCAGGCAATATTTAGAAAAATTTTTCAGAATAGAGTCTTTTCCAGTTTCATCTCTAATCTCGTTTTCTCTTCAATTTTGTGCGTTGTGTCGCTGTTTCTGTACAAAATGGTTTTTGATGTTGTGTAGCTGGTATATAGAAACATCAAGAGGCTTGTTCCGATATAGTTCTTATTGCCAATAAGCAATATTGCGGAAAAGCTCTAATTTTGAGCAAACTGCTCTTTTTTAATCGAATTATTTAATAAAATTTTGAAATTACCAAAACACATTCTCCTATGGAACGGATCAATTCCAAATGCAGATCAAACCTTTTAATTATTAAATCCTTTTCTATTTTTTGCGTTAGACTGGTTCGAGTAAATGTTTGAAGACGTCAAGTCGTACTATCGTCGGAAGTTTGATACACGTGAAGGGGTAGGTTTCTCTTTCTCTCTCACTTGACACATTAATTGACAACACTGCTCCAGTGAAGTCCTTATCTTCTTCGGAATCTCCAGTATTTAAATAATTCCTACTAAGGTAATCAGCTATAAGTAAGGGAATATATTCTACCTTCAGATCATAGCTCAAAAGCTTAAGCCTCATTCTCTGTTACTTTGCTGACGGAATTTTATGTATGTCTTTTTCCATAATGAATATTAAGGGCTCATGGTCACTTTTCACCTCCACACTTCTTCCGTAAATCAGGTAGTGAAACTTTTTACATGAAAAAGTGATTGCTAAAAACTCTTTTTCTATTTGTGCATATTTTTTTTCAGTATCCGACAAACTACGAGATGCGTACGCTACAGGATGCCCATTTTGCATGAGGCAAGATCCGAGGCCATCTTTTGACGCATCAGTCTGAATTACTATTCGATCATTTGGAACAAACGTCCGCAACGTCTGAACATCAGCAAGTTTCTCTTTAATGGCCCTAATTGCATCCGAATGAGCCTCAGTCCATTTAAAGATTACACCTTTTTTTAACAAGTCTCTGAGTGGTTCCATGAGCTGTTCTAAATTGGGTATAAATTGACGCAGGTAGTTTATCACACCCGAAAAACCTTGAAGTGATTTCTTATTATGAGGGTCTTTTAACTTTTCAATGCGATCATCGTCTATACGCATTCCATCTTTAGAAAATACATGTCCTAAATATTTCACATTCTCAACCCGATATTGAAACTTTTCAGGATTGAACTTAACATTACACTTTTTCCCCGCTCTATAACTGTGTTCAAAGTCGCATCATGTTCTTCTACCTAACAGCAGTAAAGTTACCTACCCACCCTAAAGGTGGGACCTAGTTGTTCATTATACATAGAAGTTCCATGTCAAATTTCAAAAAATTTCTTACCTTTCGTTTAGGAGTTCGTGATTCCCTGGAATCGAGTAACTAATTAACAGGTAAAATTCTGAACAATGTTCCGTGTTTGGAAAATTCAAATATCTAGATATACTAAACATATTTCGATGATACTGGTATCGATTCGAACTGAAATTTTGGGCAGATTTTGAAACAATATTTGCAGAGAAGTGCGACATACAACTCGATAGCGCAGTGGTTAACACGTCTGCTTGCTACTACGAGATTGAGTTGCCAGTGCGTTGGTTCGAAACTCAGCCGCAGACGGATTTGTACCGATTGTTAGATTTGTAACGAAAACAAAACTGATTGAATCGTTCAAGTCAAGTGAAGTTGAGTGTAGTGACATCGTACGGCTTACCGGAAAAGGCATTGTTGGGAGAACCGGTATTCTACTCCTACTAGTTTCGCTCCTAGTTACATCTCATAGATGGCACTGGGTTTGTCGCACAGCTTACCACTGGCACAGTAAAACTTTCCGGTAATGAAAGATCTAAAAAAAGTAGAACCACAAACAGCGAAAACTGGTAAATAATGATCTAGCCTCTAACCCTTCATGGGTTGTAAGGCAAATTATTATTATTATTACGACATACGAAGGAATTTTAGAAATTGTCTGCTCTAGTTTCAGTACATTTAATGTGTATCGGAGGCGCCGACTTATATTTTTCCCATGTGTGGCAAGGTCTATTCGAAACCAAAAACGTTGAAGGGTATACAAAAATTCGATATAAAATGGTACACAATGAATCAAAGTCAGTTTTAATTTTCAAGTTTTCAAGTATCATTTTTGAAAGCGAAGGATGCTGTTCTTACTGTTGCTCGGGATATAAATTGATCAAACACCTCATCCAGATCAATCCGCAATTTCTCTATAAGCTGTCAGAATTGTCAAATCGTTTAATTTTCGTTGGCCTAAATTTGCTCTCAGGTATATTTTAAGGCGCTTCAATGAAGAGAGAGGCCATTGGGCAACACACATGGTCTATGGATAAGTAAGTAGCAGCAGAATGAACTTGTAATCCGAACAAAATTCACGTATTTCGGTCTGCTCTTGCAAGAAAATTTTAATATTTGTTAGGTTTGGGAACTTCTGCTTCTTCACCATCTCGATATCGAAGAACATCTCAACAAGTCGATATCGCGCGACGCACAGTCTCCTTTTTCAATCAAAAAACTGTTGATTTCCGAAATATCACAATTGTTCGTTGCGAATTTTTCCATTTTCATTAATACGCGGTACGTTTCCGAATCGAAACGGGTATTTAGGCTCGTCAAGAGTTGATATAAAACGGAGTAATAGATTTTTCTGCATTTTTCTTTCGGAGTTGGTGGAAAAAATGCTGTGGCTGTGCTTGCATCGAGGCGTTTCGGAGATAATGGTCTACGTGGAAGAACCGGCTCGTCAATTCCGTAACGTTTGGCTTCAGCTTCCGTTTCATCGTAAAGATCATCAAACTTTTTAACTGAACGTAGTTTCATTAAATCAGCTTTCAGAATATCAACTCGTCGTTTAACGCCTTTAAAATTTATCGATGTTGCTTGTAGGGTTTCATTTAATGCTTCATTTCGTTCCAGAGTCTTACGTTGTGTTAAAAAAATTGCGTCACAAATGCCGGACCCACCAGCGGAATAATTTTCCAATATTTTCAGTTTTTACACGCAAAAATTGAAATTTACTCTAAAAAATCTACGCAATAAGAACAAAAGTCAAATTTTTGCAGCGCAAAAACTGAAAGTACAGAAAAATTATTTCGTCGTTGCGTCCGGCATTTGTGACGCAATTTTTTTAACACAACGTAATTTTGTTTCAAAGAAAGCGCTCTAATTTTTTCAGGAAATCAAAACTTTTAACACAAGGTTCCATTTAAACAAACTTCTGCGTATTATCTGCGATAGCGTCACCTCAAGCGATATCATTAATTTTGGAAGCGGACTTACGGACTGCGTCACACTCTACCTTTAAAAAGGTTTTTGTTGTGATATCAGTCGTTTTGGATGTTTTCAGTTGTTGAAAAAATTTCTATTTTTTGAAAAAAAATTTCTCAGAAAAGAAAATTTTCTTAGAAAAAAA
>CM055404.1:91930721-91970632 GCA_029228625.1 Pseudolycoriella hygida
CGTATTCAACGTGCACCGTATTCCAAGTTCCCCGTATTCCAAGTTCCCCGTAATCCAAGTTCCCGTATTCCACGTTCCCCGTATTCCACTTTCTCGTATTCCACGTTCCCCGTATTCCACGTTCCCCGTATTCCACGTTCCCCGTATTCCACTTCCCCCTTATTCCACTTCCCCCGTATTCCACTTCTCCCGTATTCAACGTTCACCGTATTCAACGTTTCCCGTATTCCACTTTCCCCGTATTCAACGTTCCCCGTATTACACTTCCTCCGTAATACACTTCCCCTGAATTCCACTTCGCACGTATTCCACGTTCACCGTATACAACGTTCCCCGTATTCAACTTTTCCCGGATTCCAAGTTCCCCGTATTCAACGTTCCACATATTCCACTTTCTCCGTTTTCCAAGTTCCTCCGTATTCAACAAAGATTGGCACTCAAAAATTATCTCTACTTTGTCCAACAGCAAAAGTTCCCTAACAACAAAGTGAGGAAACCCCAAAGTTTGAGCAGTTTTCGCTGCCTAGCTCCTCCGAATGAAGTCGGATCAAAAAGTTTTCTTCTACAAAGTTGTAGGTCATCAAAAACTCTAAGACTTTTCTTCCCCGACCAAATCTCTAACACGATAAAAGTTGATAAGTGTATTTTTTTGAAAGCAGACGTTTTTTTCGGCCCTTTTATCAAATTTCGCTTGTTTTCTCAGAACTCCCTTCCACTAACATGCCAACAAATTCAAACAAAATTGACCCACTGACTGTTCAGACGCTACGCAAAAATGAGTTTGATCCAAGAGTGAAAAAGATGCTTTCTTCCAGGTATCCGAATCTGATTTACCATTTTTCCCGATATCCGCCAAAATCAGGCAAAATTTTCCGGTGGTAAAAGGTTATTTTCAGGTGACTGGCAACTTATGGCAAGGGCTTATTATTTCGAATTTCTTTGGAATCTTTTAAGAACTTTGAGAATTTTAGGAATTTTAAGATTTTTTAGAATTTTTTGAGAATTTTTTAAGAAAAACTTTTAAAAAACAGATAAGCGTGTCTGTGTGACTATTTCGATAATTAAGAAGAAAATATATTCAGAAACGGTATAATAACAGCTGCCTAGAATTTAATTACACGATCATGACTAGTTGGCTTCTTTACAGTTGCTTCTTCGAAAACTTCCTTATACCAAGAGTGTTGTTTCGCTTTCGAACTAGATTTAGGTCTTCGTTTTTTTTTTGCGACCTCCAAAGATTGATAGCCAGGGTGGGATCAAAATGTTCAAGTGAACAAGTAATTGTACAAAGCATAAGCGGATGAAGCAGTTCGGTCCCAATCCTTGAACTTGTTGTAGTCACCTGCAATACACGGAAACATATTTTATTACGCTAGACGTGTGCTATGTGAATTTACATAGCACTGCAGCTTCTTCAAAAGAATTTGGTATTCAAGGCGAACATGGATTCCGTTAAAACTCATTGGGACGGAAGCGCCTCGTTTCTTTTGAAATGTCCGGTCGAAGGCTGTGCACAACCCGGAAAGCGTATCCGACGTATTATTCATTAAAGAAAACCCCTGGAAAACCTTAAAAACTTGCCGCGCCTAAATGGTATTTATCGGGAATGCAGAATCATTAGTTAAGTGC
The DNA here is from genome assembly GCA_029228625.1 of Pseudolycoriella hygida. NCBI lineage: Eukaryota > Metazoa > Arthropoda > Insecta > Diptera > Sciaridae > Pseudolycoriella > Pseudolycoriella hygida. Next base: position 91,932,351 of record CM055404.1, read on the forward strand.
GTATTCCGATACCAACACATTGTTGGTTGAGACAGACGGTGCATCCACAGCTACAACTGATACAAACGGCAACGATGATCAAACAGCAACGAATGATTCATCTTTAGCAAATGAGTTTAATTTTACAAGTGACCCAGTGTCGACAAATCAGTTAGGCGATGTACAAGTTCTAAGCGCTGAAACCCAAACTACAGTTGTTAATCAACCTTTACTTATTGACCTTCTGAATGAAGCAGATGAAACATAGAGTCAACCAGACATTCAAACCGAAAAAGTAGATACAATTCGTGTACCAAAGAGTGGTACTACGAAAAGAAAATCGTTGCCCGTCCAACTGAGACAATACAGCAAGCGATCACGAAAATAAATGAATTTTTTCCTTAATTTTCACTTTTTGAAATAAAACATATTGAATTGAATGATTTGAGATTTTTTTAGAAGTTCTAAGAATTTTCAGAATTTTAAGAATTTTGAGAAAACAAAATTCCGAATAATAAGCCCTGCAACTAACGCAACTAATTTGATTGGATGATTTAAAATCTAATTGAGTGTGTTACAATTTAAGTTAAAGATTCAGGTCGAGATCAAATTCATTTCATGTTTTAAAAAGTATGCTAAAATGGATACAGTTCTTTTCTTAACGTCTGAAGTCATGAAAATGTATACGTTTTTTTAGAAATCTTAAAAAAAATATTTTCAATTAGCATGCGGTCGTATCAGTACCAGTTTTGTAAGGGCAAAAGTGATAAATGTTACTCTTAATAGAATTGCTATGATGTAATGCGAAAAATAATTGTGACAAACATGAGATTTCTTTCAGTGCGTAACGACCGAGTCGATTTTCCAACCTTGATGAGCTTTTTCGATTCTTGCGGGGATATATGCGAAAAAATTTCAAATCCTTTCGAAAAATTGCACATTTGTTCACTTTTTCAGCTTGTTCTTGAGATCCATGCAATGTAATTCCTGAAATTTATTTCCATAAGTTTCCTTTGACTTCATTTCCGTAATTAGAAGAGAATGAACTGAACAAATTTTGTTTATCTACTAACTTAGCGGTGATCCACATATACCTACGCATTACGTACGCTACATTTATTTCGAGATGTTTTTTCATACATTTTTGAGTACAGGGGAAGGGAAAATAATATTTTTTTGCGTAACGTAATATGCGGATGTCCCCTTAGCCTTCCTTTTGATTAATATTTCAGAAAAGTAAAGAAAAAGAAGTTAGCAAGTTATCTGAGTAACAGGCAAACATATGGATTTTTTTGCTGAATCAGCATCTCTAGACCATGATAATTGCCATAATCAACCTCACTATCACAAACTAGAACAGAGTGGTACACGTTCCAAAACAAAACCATAAGACCGTTTTTACTCGTACTGGTCTAATGATTCATCGACTGGGACTATTTTTTTAATTCGAATAAACAAACACACACCGATACAATAATTGTTAAAAAGAGATTGAAACCAGCTGGTTCAAATTAGTACGTACAACTGAACTCGCGTCAACTGTAGATACATAGATACATAGAGACATAGATAGATAGACAGATCGTTGACACACCACACAGGAATAAAATTGTTATTAATTGCAAAGCAGATTTGACCACTTTTCCATAAGAATTGGTCATCTTTGATTGGCGATATCTCAGCCAATTTTCAACCGATTTTGATGAGTGAGGGCTTGTTTGAAAGCTGCTGCGACGTAGTTTTTTTTAAGAATTATTTGGAGGGGAAGAGGGGCGAGGGAAAAAAACTCAAAACTTCGCCTATACATCGTGTCTTGTCCCAAAGGTTTTTGTATGGAGGTTTTTGGGTTTGTGGACGTTTTTTTTGGGGTGTGGGGACTGCGTCACGCTCTCCGCTACCGCTCTGAGCATGATTTTCTTTGATAGATCTCAATGAATTCAAGCGGGCACACCACCTTGTCGGACAAAATCCTCCAATCGATGATTTCTTTACGTAAGCGCCAACATCTTCATTTTCGCTCTCATTGTCATCATTTTCGAATTAAGGTTTGATGCTTGTGTACAGTACACAAAGCAGGAAACACTGTTAACACACAAATTAACAAAAGTGGACTCCACGCCTCATACATTAACCTAATGAAGCTACACGCCAATACCCCCCGAAATCAAAATAACACCAACACCGCGCCTACGTCTAGTATGTACCACTTCGACGACAAACATATGAAAAGTCACATATGACGGCAGACTACCTAGGTAAACACAGAATCAATGACTGACATGTATCCTATGTTTTGAACCGAACATTTGTAATTTTTTCTAGCCTGATGACGAACAAAAACCATGTTCGAAATATAGCTACAAAAATGATACAAAAGTTTATTTTTCTACTTGCCGCATAAAATTAAAAAACAAAACAAAACATTTAATTTACCACGGCAAAGAAACAAATAATAACATATACTTCTTCTCTCATACCAACCTTTAGAGACATACCACACTGTGGAGTACATAAAGTTGAGGTACATACCTGATAACGAATGTCAATGAAACCCAAGCTACCGCGCTGTTTTGTGTAACAGTTATAAATAGTCAGAAATTCCATTTTTCGCTCTGAACAATGAAGTTATGAACATTAGCAGCATAATAGTTACTTAGTCTTAAACTGATAGTTATCATGTCGTGGAGCGCGCAATGTAACTATAGCGTCTAAGTTCTCTGCGGGCATTTTGTTGACTGTACCGAGGTCTTTGTATTTGGACTTGATTAGAAGTGCAGGCAGATTCTTAATAAATTTTTTAATGCGTGCATTAAATTCATCTTTGGCTTAGGACGTAGGCCTCGATGCAACGCAGGCATTCACTAGGTTAATATAAGGACAAGATTCTTGGCTGTGGTATTACTGAGTACCTTGAGATGAGAGCGCCTCTTTTACTTCGTAAAGTTGTCACGAGAGGCACTCCTGCTGAAATTTTGCAAAAGATAATGACATGTCACTTAGAGCGCGTAATTTTCGGATACCGTTTACTGGTGTAAGTAAAACATACAATTTCGGGTAATGTAAAGGGTACAAGCACATCAGATGCTTTTGCTTTCGGGAAAGCGAACAGCGAATCGGAATAGAGTTTTTATGTCTCTGAAAGGATGGTCAGGGTCGTGACGCAAGTCATACTTGCCAAAAAATGCACAAGAAATTTTTTCGTAGACTAAGGAACAATTTGGATGGTTACTTTTCGTGGCGAGTATTCCAGAATAGCTTAATTATTGCACACAAAATATTGTTTCAATGCAAAATCATCGAATATATTTTTTTAAATTTTTTCGGGTGATATGTAAAAGTGCGAAAAATCAGAAAAGTGAATTTTCCGACATTGACAGCCGCTATGACAGCTGGCACCCATTTTCTAATGATACCAAAAAATTCTCCTGATGAAACTCTATAACTTTCTAGAAGAAACCGTCTCTCTAGGTAGTGTCATTCCGGAGCTAAAATTCGAAAACTGAAGAAGTATAAACGAAAATCCAAGATGACAGCTATGACAGCCATTTTCCTAAGATCCCAAAAAATTCTCCTGACCAAACTTTCCCAAAGAAGCCAACTCTCTAGCCATTGTCACTCCGGAGCTAAAATTCGAAAACACCGAGCATTACCTAAAAAACCCTCAAAATTGACCACTTTTTCCCATGCCACGGCTTTTCCAGAATTTTCCCGGAAAAGCGGCATATGAAATTTTTCATTTGGGGCCGAGACTGACGTTCTCTGAAAATTTCAGGAAGCTATCGGCTGTCTAGTTCTCGAGATCGAAAATTATTAATAGATAGAACATAGAACATAGATAGATAGATAGAAACTGACAGATCAGAAAAAAAAGTTTCCATAATGATGAGAACAATAGAAAAATTTATTCTCCATACAAAAATGTCATTTTCAAACCTCGATATCTCAGCCAATTTTCAACCGATTTTGATGAGTGAGGGCTCATTTGAAAGCTGCTGCGACGTAGTTTTTTTTAAAAAAATAATTTGGAGGGGGAGGAGGCGAGGGAAAAAAACTCAAAAGTTCGCCTATTTATGGCTCCTTGTCCCAAAGGTTTTTGCATGGAGTTTTTTGGATTTGTGGAGGTTTTTTTTTGGGTGTGGGGACTGCGTCACGCCCTCCGCTACTGCTGCGGGCACGATAAGACACACATTGCGTTGCCACGCTGGATGGCCAACGACATCCTCTGATAAATGCATAGCCTCTCTTTAGGTTCACCTGATTGTCTAATGAGATTAGAGCCTATCTTGTCTAACAACTTCACCGCTTCCATGGAACAGGGACCGAACGATTCGACCGTCACGGCGTGCTGATTGATAAAAGGCTTTGATGGATTATTCTGTTCAAGTCTGCATTTCTGAAATATTTGCCGGGATTTTTCTAGCTATGGAGGCCGTGTCTTCCGTTGGATTCGTCCGATGTACCGCAAATGCATTGGTATGGGTGCCAATACACACACGCATCACATCATCGCTTAAAAACGTGCCAATGTTCGGACAAGGAGTTATGTTGAGTTATTCTGGAGTAGGTCAAATCTGAATTTTTCGATTGCGGTTGGGAATACTTATTGTTAAATAGCCAATTTGGTAAGCCTTTCTTTCTTTCTTTCTTTGTGGCAATTTTTGTCAAAATGACCCAGATCTCCAGAACTATGAGAGTTAGAAAGTTGGTTCCAAAAGCGAAGTTGCAGAGAATTAAATTTAAGCGAACACGTGTTTCAGGGTTTTGGGAAAATATTTCCCAATCCTGGTATATGGCCACTTCCATAATTAGGCAGGATGACCTAAATTTCCAGAACTATGAGAGTTGGAAAGTTGGTTCCAAAGACGAAGTTATAGAGATTTAAACTTAAGCGAACACGTGTTTTAGAGTTTTGTAGAAATATGGTCCAATTAGGCAGGATGACCCAAATCTCGAGAAGTATGAGAGTGGGGGAGGGTTTCTATAACACTTTTCATCTTCCATCAGTTTTTTTATTTTTTTCTGTTATTCTCGACATGAGTGAGGTCATTCAATGGATCTTCTTAGGTTTGTGGGATTCCTGTGGATTACTCTAGCACTTTTCAACTTCCATCAGGTTTTTTTATATTTTTCGGTTATTCTCGACATGCATGAGGTCATCCAATGAAGCTTCCTAGGTTTACGGGATTCTTGTGGATTGCTCTAGCACTTTTCAACTTCCATCAGGTTTTTTTATATTTATCGGTTATTCTACACATGAGTGAGGTCATCCAATGTAGCTTCCCAGGTTTATGGAATTCTTGTAGATTATTGCTGATTTCTCTAGCTTTTTTCAACCTTCATCAGGTTTTTTTATATTTTTTGGTAATCCTCGATATGAGTAAGGTGATGCAATGGAGCTTCCCAGGTTTATGTTATTTTTGTGGATTTCTCTTTTTAACTTACATTAGGTTTTTGACTAGATATAAACTTACAAAAGTACTGATATCCGCAAAAAAACCTCTTACAGAGGAGGTGTGACGCGAGTCTTTATGTCTGCTTACAAAAGTTATGAAATCAGAGGGGGTATAACTTTTCAACACTTTCAGTTTTTACGCGCAAAAATTTAAATTTACCCTAAACGATGCAATCAGAAATAAAATCAAATTTTTGCAGCGTAATGTGGTTGTAGCGCCAGAAAAGTAAATTAAAAGATAGTACATTGCTTAAAGATACCAGCGGAAATCCACGTTCTCATAAATATTTGGCTCAGCGCATATCTCTCCCAATTCGGAGTGCCAACGTCTATTTTATCCAACCATGTATTCATATAACTTCATTACAGTACCCTTCATAATAGAGTGCGGTCCTTTTGAAATTGTATTTTTTATCAAAAGTACACTTCAAAAAAATAAAATGAAATATTGAAATATTGAAATTTTTTTTCAACATTTATCTTGAAGTCCAAACTTTTCATTTTCAAGGAATTAAGAGGGGTACTGTAATGTTGATACAAGTGTGGACTTTAAGTCACGGTAAGTACCGCAGATGTTGAAGACAAATTTTCTTCAAGTGCAATAGTACTAAAAAATCTTTTGATCTTTCCTATAACCAAAATAAATTTTCAGCTTACAGTGTTGACTTGTTTAAAAAAATCGTATACAACACTATAACAAGTTGCATATTCATCGAAAAACAAGAAAAATTTGAAAATTTATTTATTTACTGCATCAATGGCCGAAGCCTCCTGACTGTATACAATTAATTATGATAATGACAATAAATTAGCTTAACACAAAAAAAAAAAAAACGTAAATGAAGAGCGGGTCCGGAAGTGAGTTGAGAAATTCATTGTATAGTTTTCAAATTTCGGTCCTTTTTTTAAAGTTATGTTCAGCAAAAAGTAGCGGATCGGTTGATTCGATGACATGTCTGACGGCTCATTTTCTTTAACTTCGATGACATTTAGCACGTCAACAATGCAATCCCTCTCTGTGGGAACGTGTGTGCGTGCGTTGAAGATTTGTTTATCATAATTTCATTATGTTTTTCACCAATTTATTTCATTAAGAAATATTTATTGTCTTAATTTTCATTAATACGATTAATTGCAGTACAGTTGCAAAATAAACTTCACGAAACTGAAAGCATTTGAGTGTGTTTTTTTATTTTTCCATTAGAAATTTGATTTTGTGACGTGTTCCAATTAAAACAGCAATTTCTCAACAGCATCTCAAGTCTTTAGATTCGATAAAATGATTGAAAGACAATTTTCATCAGCGATTACAGAAGAACCTACCGACGAGAAAAGAGTCTTTGACTTGAGATTAGCACTTGAAAAGGATATTGAGGCATGTGATATTAAGTGGAGCTTGTTCGTAGCAGCTGCCCAAAGTTACCGGTACCACTCAAGACTCAATCCATATCCTCCTAAATATGCAATCAAAGAAAAATCAGAGTACGACATTGATCGAATTAGGTTGACGATATCAAATGTTCCACCCATTCGTCAACTGATTAGACAAATTAAAAATAAGGACAAGAGTCTAAATGAAGACGTTCTCGATCTCGTGCATTGGGTTGTATGTTCAAAATCATTTCCAACGCTACGAAGTATAGCAAAACAAGAGGTAGAGTTATGTTTAAATTTGATCGTTAACATTAATTCTTGATCCAATTTTAGTTTGAGCTAACGTTGAAAAAGGTGGATTACATAACTCCAGTGTCTGTGCCAACACATATTTTTGAAGTCGTATCACAACCCAACAGCCCGGCTGAGACCAAATTTAGGCAGCATGCTGAAAACCGCAACAAACTTTACGCTTTTCATGGCAGTAAAATAGACAGTTTTTACTCGATAGTAAACTTTGGTTTACAGCAACATTTGTGCAAGGTTTGTTGAAGAAGGACACGTTCATTGCTTGAGTAATGCAAAAAAGGGGAGACGAATCAGGGTGTTCGAGTTTTTAACGTTAATTACGATAAATATCTTGGGAAAGGGGGTATGGCGAACACATGGAGGGATGAGTGGCAATGACAAAAAGTAAGACACATGTGTGACACTCCATGGCTGGTGACCAGGCTTTGCTGTGCCTTGCAGCATGAAACTTTGCCCTAATATGAATCTAAAAAAAGGCATGTAATTAAAGCGATCGCTATTAAATAAGAGTTGATCGCAAAAAATAAAGAATTGTTCGCACAAAATATAGAAATGATCACTTTTGCTATCAGTTCTTTTTTATAGCGGTCAATTCTTTATTTCTTGCGATCAATTCTTCATTTTTTGCGGACATTTCTTATTTTTGAATTATCGATTTAAATTCTTAGCCTAAAAAAAGTTTTGCAGCCAACGTTCAATTGACGAATATACCCATAACTTTTCCAGACGGCGTTGTTCGGTAATGGTATCTACTTATCATCAGAAATGCACGTTAGCTTATCATTCAGTCCGATTGGAACAGGATGGAAGTCATCGCTAAATGGGACTGAACTATCTTGCATTGCACTGTGTGAATTTGTAGATCATCCGCAGCATTTGAAGTGCCACCTTAAAGGTTGTTTCCCTATTTTAAAGTATTGACAAATGTCATTAATTTATTATTTCATTATCAGACCAGCAACCCAATGAACGCAAGAACGACCAACATATTCCTGACAAATATTTTGTCATCACCAACAATGACATCGTTCGTGTGAGATATTTATTGATTTTCGCTAAATCACCTGATAAGTCAATGCAAATCTACCGGAATTCAGTCATCAATTGGATCTACAACAACAAGTCCGTAGCTGCAATGATTTTCTACGCCATCATTCTTCTTTCAGTTGGTTTGGCAAACAGTAGAACTGGCCAATATTTCCGACAGATGTTCTGGCAAAAAGCCCAAAGATTTATTTCAGATTTGATATCCAAATATTTTTTATTATAACAAAGGCTTTTTGAAAATTTTTCTTTTCACTTCATCAATGTACCAATCTCGCAGAAAACTGTAGTTGTTTGCTCCTGTCAATCTAGTGCATTGGATGGAGGAATTTTCTTCAGGATTGTAATCAAATTTAAATACTGTGTGTGGACAGTCGATGTCTGCTAGGTAGTACTTTATCATGCGCAAGAAATTATCCAAGAATTCCAGGCACACGGTGGGGGACCAATATTTCTAAAACAAAATTATCATTACTTGAAAATCCTTCAGAAAAGTTGGCTTTTTTTGAGGTCTATTTTATGAAAATTAGGCATCGTCTCCTTGAATGAGGTCGTATTTTGGTAATCATAAAATATGAATTACAGTCATGGCAAAATAAATAAGAACTTTGTGCTTCTGCGCAGATTTTCAATACCGCAAAAACCTGCGCAGAAGTAAAAAGTTCATATCTATTTTGCCTTACAGTATTAATACCAGGGTTGTAGTGAAGCTAATTAAAAATGTCCTTGTTAATAGCGACTAACGTTTCGCTAGTTGATAATCGCTAAGTTTTCTGCTTCTAAAAGATTAACTTAATGGAAGATTGTCTCTACCATTCAGAAAAATGAATGAAAATTAGATCACATCAAACAGTGTATTTTTTGAGATTTTATGACATCATCAAATGACAAAAATATGATAATATTTGTTCAAGGAAAGCACACCAATTGTAATTTCGTTCGTTGATTAACGTGGATTTATCAAAACGTTTGATATCATATGGGCCTTCACCAGCTTGGCAATTAAATCTTGTAATCTCCTAAGAGGTCATTCACGCCGAAAAATCTAAATTTTGGACCCCGCCTTCTCTTTCGCAGGCTTTTAGAAACTATTTAAGAATATAACTATTTCGCTGACTAAAATGACGTTTTATTTTTTTAATTTTTGCTCGCTTTGAAATCTTTAATGCTTAATTGATATACAAAAAAGTGGCCAAACAACAGATTTGAGGTGTTCGGTGGCCAATAAAGGCATTATCGAATGATCAACATAAGAACCTTGGGCTGAGTTTTCAGCGCACCGGTACAAACTTTGTTTGCTGAGCTCCTTCTATCTGTACCAACTATATTATGATTCAGAGTATTCTTCACATTTGTTTTTACTTGTTTGAACGTGGTTTACATCTATCCTGCTTACTCTTTAACTTGGCTTTGGAAATCGCAATGAGACGTGCTGGTATCCAAACCAACAAAACGCTGGTGAATGGAACAGTTCAAGTTCTGGGCTTTGCACACGACTTGGGCGACACCAGTCGTACACATGCAGCAGCAGTTGACACTTTCACAAATCTGAAAATCCAAGTTGAGAGTATGGCTTTGACGATAAACGAGTCTAAAACCAACTACATGAAGACCAAGCCGAATCCGGTAGCCAATTAACAAGGAGACACAATGTGCGAATAGTGAAATAAAGTCTAATCGCACAATGTGCGAATATTGCAATAAAGTCTAATCGCATATTGTGTGAATAGCCATATGAGGACTATTCGCACATTGTACGATGAGTCATGTGAGAGCTATTTGCATAATATTACAGAGAGAATAGTCACAGCGCAGTGCGAATAGTCTCTTTATAGCACAATGGCTATTCACCCTCATATTATTTTCTCATAGTAGTTAAATCAACTAAGTCAAAATGAAATGTGCTACTCACCTAGTCTTCGTGACATTTAGTAAAAGGAAAAATTCCTAAGCGTCGTCGTCAGCCACCCAGTTCTTGTGACATTTTTCAAAAGCAAAAGCTTCCTAGTTTTGTTAGCCACCTAGGTTTTTGTGGCGTTTCATTAAAGCGCAAATTCCCTAGTTTTCTCAGCTACATAGTTTTGTGGCATTTCGTAAAAGGAAAAGCTTCCTAATTTTGTTGGCCTTGTAGTTTTTTGTGGCTTTTCATTAAAGCGCAAATTCCCTAGTTTTGTCAGCTACATAGTTTTGTGACATTTCGTAAAAGGAAAAGCTCCCTAGTCTTGTTAGCCACATAGGTTTTTGTGACATTTTGCAAAAGGAAAAAGCTCCCTAGTTTTGTCGGCTACCCAGGTTGTTGTTGCATTTCATTAAAGCGCAAAATTCTGGCTTCGTTAGCCACCGGGTCTTCGCGACGTTTCGTAAAATGTAAAAGTCCCTAGCTTCGTTATACACCTAGGTTTTAGTGACATTTTGTAAAAGGAAAAAGCTCCCTAGTTTTGTTAGCTACCCAGGTTTTTGTGGCATTTCATTAAAGCGCAAAATCCTGGCTTTGTTAGCCACCAGGTCTTCGCGACGTTTCTTAAAAGGTTAAAGGCCTTAGCTTCGTTATACACATAGGTTTTAGTGACATTTTGTAAAAGGAGAAGCTCCCTAGTTTTGTTGGCCACCTAGGTTTGATTAGCCATATAAATATCAATTTGAAATTCTTATAGTTATGAAAGAGCGCAAAACATTGGATTGTTTGCTCATTTCTATATTTAGATATTACATACGTTCGAGTCTCTTCGCAATATCTTTTCTGTTTGCCACACCTCTCTTATGATATATGTTTTTGGTTACTGGTTATGTTTATAGTTAAAAACAATTTTGTCGCAACAAGATTCTACAGATAATTCCAAATTGCGTTACCTCACACATTCCCGGAATGGAAGCAACGTTTATTGTTTCCAAATCATTCACAGTTCCTTCGTCCGTCCTTAAGCCAACTATGATTTTAGGAACGTTTGTTAGATAAGACTGACACCACCAATTCCTTGCTTTAAACCGGTCTCCACTTGTCTCTGATTTGAAGGTTTGATGCGAACTTTTAATTCAGTGAACTTTAAGTCATTTAAATTGTTTTTAGACAGATCAATAGTCGTTTCACTCTCTATACCATCCATTTCAGCTCCGTAAAGCATTGTCGTATTACCTAACTTCGATGTAAACACACAACAAAACTCCTCAGCTTCGAGAACAGGTGCGCTAGTGTCTATATCTTTTGCTGGAGATTCTGCAAAAAATTCTTAATCATTGAATTTTGCAGAAGAATGTTACTTTACGTTACTTACTGCTCATCATAAATTGTTCGAACTTAAAACCATACGAACATATCTTCACTGATTGTTCAGTTACGCCTAGTCGACGAGCTTTTGCCCTTTCAGTTTCGAATTCACATAAATAAATGTTGCCCTTCCATTTTGTGACACACAATGACCATCCCTCTTTGAATTCATATGGCGTGCACATAAGCATCCTCAGTTTCCCTCGATAACAAATTATATCGTACTTGAGAAGCTTTTGTTTGGGTTCATTACTGTACAACGTCTCTAAATTTAACGAAATAAACTTCAAAATGTGATCCAACTTAATCCCGTATTCTTTTTGTGGCTTATGTTGAACATTCTCGTATCCTTCGTTTAAGTCAAAGTGGATGTTTCCATTACTTGGCGGTAATTTAAGATATTGACATTTTGAATAATCTGGAATGAATTGAAGATTTTGATCAACACTAAAACACCCAAGTATGTACGGCTTCGTGATATTTTTGCATCTTTCGTAGCGGTTGTAGTTTCTATAATTTGGTTTCAGATTTGTATCTATTTTATCTATTTGCAGCATTCTTCTATCCGGCGAGTAAAGTAGATTGTTGCGAATGCATTCGAAATCCATTACTGTCATCTCTTTTTTTACCCTACCAAAATAATTGATTCGAAATCGCTTCGAAAGTCATTACTCGGTACAGAAAAAGTAATCGATTACTGTACTACTCGCTGGGGGTCTGATTCTGAAGGATGCGTGCGTGTTTTTATTTTTTACACCTTTTCTTTGGACATTTCATGTTTTTTTTTCAAACAAAATAGTTCAGAGGTGGCACTATGCGCCTTTCATTGGTTATGGGAAGGTTATAGAGTCATTAGTTGCATGGATGTCTAAATCGTGTGCAAAGGTTTGCGGTTTCCGAGCCAATTACAATCGATTCACATAGCCAATCCAGCTAAAAATTGTATTGCATAAGCAACCTGCATGAATTTAATTTCTTTTCATCACACCCGCCTATTTATTTTCGAAAATGCACAATTTTCGAAATGTGTTCATATTAATAATTCAATTCAACAAACGAACGATAACAGGTAGCGTTGCTTTCGCATTAATGGTAGAACCAATATTGTACTTGCCAAGGTAGGTAGCGCCCCAGTGATCTGATCAACCTTGGCATTTGCGCAGTTCACTGGGCGGCAAACGCAGCTTCAATCGACACCTTCTGAAAAAAAAACAAAAGGTAACAATTTTACCCAGTAAGTAATTATGGATATGAAATAATTAATTCATCTCACAAGTCGGACTGGCATGGCAAAATAATATTATCTTTTAGATTTGTTCGTAAGATGACGATTGCATAGACTACTGCGTAGCCGCCGCAGTGAAATGTCAATCATTTGCGCAACCGGCGCAAAACCCCATTTTTCGCAGAAGCATTTGTTTAATTGGATGAGCCCTTGGACTTAGCTAGTGCACTAAAAGCGAGTCTCTGCTCGGGCCCAACATGTTCACTTGATGTTAGTCAGGGTCTTACGGCCGAATTAAGATCGATTTTGTTCCGCGGGGTAGTTACGTCGATTTAATTATATTTGAATGCACATCACGACGTTTGTAACCAGTCGAAATTTAGACATTTTTGTGTGTAGAGTCCTGTGAAACTTGATAAATTAATTTACCTACTATAAATAGGAACGGGTTAGCTCAGTGGCAACGTACTGGCTTTCAACCAAGAACATCCGGGCTCAATCCTGGTAAGGACAAATTCTGTATAGGATTTTTCTTCAATGTATAGCATGAAAGTAACGTTCCTAGGCACACCCGGGCTTCATAGTTTGGATAGTTGTGAATTTGGTGCCGCAACGAATCGTCAACAGAAGAATGACAAATATGACGTCACCAATATTCGATGAATTCTGTGTACAAATATCTGAGTCTGACTTTGGACCAGAAGAAATCCTAATTGTAAAATACTAGCTACCGTTAGGCGTGGTTCGGTATTCACCTTAAGCATGTGGTCCAAAAAAGGTCTGCCGGTAAAACACATTGATGGTGCATTCTAAGCCCTACTAGTTTCCGCCCTAGTACATCATAGATGGCACTGGGTTTGTGTGTAATTTACCACTGATACAGTAAAAACGTCGGTAACGAAAAGATCTCTAAGAGAATCCATGTGAGCAAAAGCTCACAAAAAATTATGGAACTAGTAAATAAAAATGAACTAGCCTCTGACTCGGACGGGTTGTAACGGTGGATTATTATTATACGCATTAGGACTTTACTTTACTAGAAATAATGTGGTATAACCTTTTACATCACAAGGGAATGATTTGATATCTCGTATCCAGATGAGTAAAAGGATCCGATGGCTTCATGCGTCGTTTAGCAAGTTCAAAATGTAACCGTTGCTGTTGTCTTTGTTTACTACTGCTGAACGATTTTTAAATATGTGGAAAGATTCGGTAACGTTCAATTTGAAAATGTGGCGAACGCTTTCCAACAACTTTAAGGTTTTACGGGACATACTGTGTATATTCGCCACATGCTCAGTCAACGCTGGCGCCGTTTCCTCAATGTCTTTGTTTCAAACTTATCTTATATGCTCAGTTACTCTCGGGACGCTTCGTAAGGCCTACATATTTCTTATTGCAACTACAAGTTATCATGTAAATTCCATATTTTTTCCAGGGAAATTTTCGATACAGGTACGCATTTTGAACTTACATCAATTTATGCGATACCAATCCTATGTTAACGAACTCTTTGAAACTCATTTAACATACAAGTTCGAAAACAGCCACAGCTCATGCGCTACGAATAGGATTGGTATCGCATAAATTGATGGAAGATGCGTACCTGTAATTTGAATTTTTTTTACAATGGTGTTCTTTCAAATTGACGTTGCTTCGCTACTTTTCAGCTGTTAACCAGCTGGCTTTAGTAAGAAGAAAAGTCCCAGCCTATGAACATTTCCAATTTACTACAGTTTCTACCAATGACACATGATGCCAAAAATAAGTTTCTCTTAAGGGAAACGTATAAAAAATTCCTTGGAAATCAATTGGATAAGTGCGATAAAAATTCATAGTGACAAATGTTTCTGATGCAGGAAAAAAAAAGAAAAGAAACAAATTTTCAGTCCCTGGTGTTCTTTATCGTCTGGGCTCATTTTTTATTTCGAATCTTCGAGCATCCAATACACACAGCTTTCCTGCAAAACCAGCTGATGCAAATGACAAAGTAAAATAAAAAAATGAAAAACGTCTTCATCAAAAGATTCTTGGGCCATGAAATCGTGAGTGTAAGAGGCCCTGCAACGTAGTTCGGGAGGGTTTTTTACATCACCTTGGGTAATTTCTGCACGTCGATCAAATTCTGATAGTCCTAAAATAACATTGTGCTTTTTGCTCATTTTAAAATGTTTGCAATATTAATTGTGATGCGTCTGCGTACACATGTATCTCTGCCTTATCGGTTCGGATACGTATGGGTCTTTGCATAATTTTGTCGAAATTTGCTTCGTTGTACCATTCGGACAGATTTCTCAATGTTGCAATTAACTATGGCAAAATTATTCTTCAAGTTGTTCTTCCAAAAGCTAAAGTTTTTTCAAACACAATGTTTTATTACTCGTCAATAAGGTTCAAACAGATTACAGGCATCTTTTTTACAGGCATGTTTTTTCGCACTTCACGAAATTTAGGAACACTTTAGCTTATATTTTAGCAATTTTTAGTAATTATCACTATTTGAGAAAAGAACAAATTTAAAAACATATCCTCCGCGGACACGTACGATTCACGTTGTAAGAATTCATGTTATATTAAATTACTTATTGGACCCGTACGAAGTACAAAGGTCCTATACGTTTAATACAAACAATTTTGTTGTAACATGGGGTAAATCGAGGTGGGAGGGCGGGGATGCATCTATTTTAGTCTAGAGATGACGAATCTGCAATAAAAGAAATGTCTGTCTGTTTGTCCGTCCGTCTCCACTTTTTTCCAAACGGCTCAACCGATCAGCCTAAACTTTTTTTCCCCGAAAGGTACATGCTTCCATGATTCAAGTTCGAAGATGAACAAAATCAGCCAAGTATGAGCCCAATATATTTTCATGACAATCTCCGCTCTTCCGTCACTCTTCCACCACCTTTTCACCACTCATCCAGTCCTTCCCAGGCCTGCCTAGCACTTCCCAACACTTCCTAATACACAAAAAATGTTAAAAAAGGAAAAAAAAATTTAGTTCTGACCTCCCCCTCTCTTCAGGGAGATGACCGCCGCCAAATAACTAGTGATTCTTAGCTGTGGGGTGGTCCCCTCTCATTAGCACTACCCACCACTCCAATCACCGACTTGACCAGAAAACTTAAGTTTTGCCCGGTAATTAAATATCTCTAATTTTAATTTTTTTATGTCTAAAACTAGACTTTTTATGTTTAGTTTTTTTGTGTGTGTTAGTGACCTAACACTTACTTTCGCGGAAGATTCGGATACTCTTATCGGTCACTTAGCCTCGAAAGTGGTTGAAAGTGGTGACCGAATCAACGGTCAGTGTAATATTATATTGCGCCACTTCTTGAGTCTCTAAGAAATCACTTAGCATCAAAAATGGTGGATTCGGATAAAGAGTCCGCAAAAATAACCAACAAACCAAAAAAAGCGACCTCAATCCGAACGGTCGAGATGTGCAACCCTTAGCCCGACGTAAAGAAAAAAAATTACCCTCGCCTACGCCACAATTCGAACGGTCGTAATGTGCAACGCTTAGCTCGACGTAAAGAAAAAAAAATTACACTCGGCTACGCCACAATCCGAACGGTCGTGATGTGCAACGTTCAGCCCGACGTAAAGAAAAAAAATTATCCTCGGCTACGCCACAATCCTTATGGTCTTGATGTGCACTGAACGTTAACTCTGAAATGGAAGTTTGTCGACTGATAATTCGAAAGCAGCATATCATTGTCATAAAATTCAATCCAATGACAGTGTGTGAAAGTTTTACTGGTTGCAGTAGATTCACCAGCGCTCCGATGCAACGAAACTCTGCTCCTATTACTGTTGTTACTGGAATGTTTGCTTTTAAAAGTGGAACATTTAACTTCACAACTTGACACAAAAATATTTTGTTGTGTAACAAACCCATTGGGAGATTTGCAACGTTTGGAACGTTAACATTTTACAATGGAAAATAGTACATTTTTTCTTGTGACGAAAATATTATATTATGGAACGATTGCTGAATACGTTTGGAACATTTCAATTTATATTGGAACATTCGGGGTTCCACATTGTAACAAAGTATTTTTGTTGTGGAATATTTAGAGTAAAGTTTTGTAACGTTTGAATTTTTAATAGAACATTTGAATTAAATATTGGAAAATTCAATGTTCCAGATTGTAACAAAAGTAATTGTTTTTGGAACAAAGAATAATATTTTTTGTAACGAAAGCTTTATTTATTGCGACAAAAAAATATATCCCGTTCCGCGACGATGGCAGAAAGCGCCCAGATGGTATCACGTCACGGCATGGGAGAAAGGTCGTGCGCTGGTATGGGATGCGATATGTGCTGATTCATTAGCACCTTCGAATATGATTGGTAGATCTAAGCAACCAGGAATGGCATCCGAAAAGGCAGTCGTACGAAAGCACTCAAAGTATTCAAAAATCAAATCGAATTACCATTTCCTTGCTTTCGCTGTTGAGTCCTTAGGACCTTGGTGAAACGAGGCAATAGAATTCATCAAGAAAGTCGGATCCAATCTGAAACGCATTACTGGCGAAACACTACTTCATTCAAAGAATTTCCTTAGCGATTCAACATGGCAACGCAATCTTGTCTCGCATACCGCGCATACCGAAGAGCTGGGTGAATATTAGATGAATAAGTGACATCCCCCGTTGTAACACGGGGAGTTGCGGGAATTGTGAAAAGTTAACACAGCGCTGTGTCTGCACTCCGCGCAATGGATCAATGCAGAAATATTACGAATAATAATGTCTACGATATTTAATAATATGAAACTGTATTATTCACTGTCTAATACGCAACTCGTCGTATGTTCTGTAAATTTATGCAAGTCGCAGTAACTGAACCCAACCTCTCACATACATTTTCAAATTTATGTTTCGTGTATTTTACGTGAGACCGTTTAGGATGCGTGTAGGCTCAAAAAGATTTTCGTCGACGTATTAAGTAATCCGTATTTTTTTGCGTTTTTTTTCAAATTTACGTACGTTTTTATACATTTTTTTTAATACTGAGTTGTATTTCTTGCACATTTGCCACATTTGTTGTGCCAGTCTGCTTTTCTTTATCGAAAAAGTTGTTCTGAGTCAAGAAATGTGGACATGTGTTTTCACATTTCCACATTTTTTTTCACATATGTGAGTCACATTTGCCTCGCAAATGTGATATTTTATTTTTTTCAAGTGGCACATTTGTCGTTCCCGTCGCACATTTCCTCACATCTCTTGCACATCTGAAAACTTTGTGTCGAAATGTGCCGAGATGTGAATAACACCATAATACACAGGTTAGGGAAGTGGTCACATTTGCCAGTCACATTTCGGCGCATATTCACATCTCGACACATTTCGACACAAAGTTTTCAGATGTGCAAGAGATGTGAGGAAATGTGCGATGGGAACGAAAAATGTGCCACTTGAAAAAAATAAAATTTCACATTTGCGAGGCAAATGTGACTCACATATGTGAAAACAAATGTGGAAATGTGAAAACACATGTCCACATTTCTTGACTCAGAACGAATTTTTTGATGAAAAAAGCAGACTGGCACAAAAAATGTGGCAAATGTGCAAAAAATACAGCTCAGTACTTGAAAAAAAAAAGAAAAAAAAGTATGTAAATTTGAAAAAAAAACACAAGAAATACGAATCACGTCTTTTTGAACCTAAACGGCCGCACGTAACATTCATGAAACATAAATTTGGAAATGTGTGTGAGAGGTTGGAATCGACATAGTGCTAAAATTTTCAAAATTTCGCAATTGGTTGTGAAATAATGAGTTCAGACAAATATACCCGCTGAAAAGAGAACGTTTCCACAAATTTGTATTTTCGAAAAACTTTTTCAAATATAGACGATATTAATGAACTGACAAAGTTCAGTAGTATTTTTCATTGAAATGTAGCATTTCCCGCAACTTCCCGGAGGGGAAAACTGTTCTGATTCTCAAAATTAAGTATTGGCGCCGCTGCATACTTTCAATATAAAAATTATTCTGATGGCTCGTTCACAATGTACATCTTTTAGAGAAATTTTTGTAATCAAATCAAAACAACATCTGACAGATTGTGTTTTCATTTTGAAATATTTTATTTCTTCTATTTTTCGACCACAGTGAAAGCAGTTTTCAATCGCAGAAACAATTAAGAATTCAATTTTTTTTAGCTTAGACATGCTCTATCCGTTTATTGAAGGCAGCTAATTAGAAATGCATTCAACACAATTAATATAGCAATAGCAACGCATTTTCACTTTCGAATTGACATGTTTGGATCAGATTCCAGAGAATATGAACTCAAATCCGAATTGGCCTCATGCTGTAATGGCGTCGGAACGGTCTATCTGGCGAAGTATAAATCATCCGATGAATTCATTTCAGTCAAAAAATTCCGAATGGATCGAGCGAAATTGGAAGAAAATATTCTAATAAGAGTAAGAATTGTCGTATTAAGTTGTAGAACACATTAGCCGAGAACCTTTTTCATAGGATGAAATACTAACAATGCGTCAGTTGAACCATCCAAATATTTTGTCGTTTCATTCAGCTTTCGTAAATAATTTCGAAGTTTTTGTCGTGGCTCCGTTGATGTGCTATTGTAGTTGCAGAGATGCAATGAACAATTTATTTACCACAGGCAAGTAGTACATTTTGCAACAATGAAATGCAATTTCAACCAAAATGTTAACTAGCAACCTCTAGGTTTTCCAGAACACATAGTTTGCCTCATTTTAAAAGACGTTCTTTTCGGCCTTGATTACCTTCATAAGAAAGGTTTCATTCATCGTTCAATCCGTGCCAGCCACATACTTCTGAATCAAAACAAAGCTGTGCTGAGTGGATTTCGGGAATGTAGTTGCTTGGTATCGCATGGAGAGCGAGTAGCTACTTTACATAATCTTCCACCGTCATCGGTTAAAAGCCTCAATTGGCTGGCACCGGAAGTGCTCGAACAAAATCTTTTGGGCTACACTGAACAGTCGGACATTTACAGCATCGGAATTACCACTTGTGAATTAGCCAACGGTCTGGAACCATTTTCCGATATGGCGACAACGTTTATGCTGGTGGAAAAGATAAGAGGACATCAACCAGCTCTATTAGATTGCTCAACCTGTCCGCCACCTACCGGGGGAGATTCAGGAGTTGGAGATAGCATTGCTGAAACCAGACAAATATATGGAATGAGAAAATTCTCCGACTATTTTCATCATTTTTCTGAGGCGTGCATGCAACGACACCCGATTGATCGGCCGACTGTGGCGCAATTGCAAAGTCATGTTCTGTTCAAGCAAATCAAAAATATGACGTTATTGGAACAGCTCTCGACTTGTGGAATCGAGGCATTGGACTGTACTAAAATTAAAGGTAAGTAGTTTAGAAAAATCTTCTCACTATAGATTAACGTCGTTGGCAAACTTATCATAAAGATTAATACATTTAAAGCCTTTAGAACAGCTTTGTTGCTTCTATTTGCATCCGCATTATTGACATAACATTGATAAAATAAGGCTGCGACTGTTCGGACGCGCGTCCGAATAGCAGCTCCATTAGTATTGACTAATTGGACGCACGTCCAAGTAGCCAGTTCCACTAGTATCGACTAATCGGACGCACATCCGAATACCCAGCCCCATTAGTATCGACTAATCGGACGCACATCCGAATACCCAGCCCCATTAGTGTAGACTATTCGGACGCTCAAAAAAATGGTGGAATAAAATTTCTCGCGGCGCACACTAATAAGGCTGGCTAGTCTTTCGAATATATCCTAAATTGGCTAATTACTGATCTGAATTTACGTGAAATCCGAATTTACATGACCTGAGGTAAAATTATTAGATAACATTAGAATTGCTATAAAAAAGGTCAGGTAAATTCAGGTTAGATCGATTCAGGTTTCAGATCATGTAAAAAATTCGGAACCAGGTTCAGGTCAAAAGAGTTTTCAAGTAAAATCAGTTCAGGTTTCAGATTGACTTGACCTGTTCCGAGCCTGAACTTCGACATAAGAAGCCGAGCTTAAATTAAATATCTGAATTAACAAAATAACAAAAGGAACGTTGAATCTCAAACAAAACCCTGATGGAAACTCCCTCCAAACCCCACGCCTGAAACGAGTTGTAACCGTACAGCAGGCGGCCTTACGTGCAAACTCTGTCAGTGGATATTTTCTCCTCGTCATCGCTTTTTTTGTTTGCCTTAAATCTTCACGGCCTGCGGCACTGCTTTTCCCTTACAAAATCGGATAACGTTCTCTTATGGTAATACGTTATCCGGATTTTATCCGGTTTTTTTGTCCAGATTTCGTTTCTTATGTAAAGATTTCTTATGTAGTACAATCCGTAAGGCACAAGATCCTGACAGCACAAAATCCAGAAGGATGGCACGATATCCGGACTGCATAAAATCCAGACGGCACATCGTCTTACGTTTATGGTTCTCTGACACTTATATACAACGAAAGGTGGACATTCTCCTCTTGATCCCTTCGCGGGGCTGTCGAGGCTGTACTCAACCTCTCTTTTCCTGCTTGCCTGAAATGTTCACTGCCTGCACGCACTTACCTAGATGCATTATCCGGATTTTGTCCAGTTCGGATTTTTTTCCGGATTTCGTGCGACAATTTCCACAAATAAAACTTTTAACCTTTACAAGGACGTGGCAAGTATAAAATCAAAGAGATTTCGCAAAATTTTCGGTCGCGACGTCCGAATAGTTGATACTAGTAGAGCTGGCTATTCGGACGCGGCGTCCGAATAGTTGATACTAATGGAGCTGGCTATTCGGACGCGGCGTTCGAATAGTGGATATTATTGGAGCTGGCTATTCGGACGCGCGTCCGAATAGTCACTCCGATAAAATAATAGTGAAGTTTGTTCCACACGAAATAAGTGCACATTTCATAGTGTTCTAAAAGTCGATCGTGGAGCTGTGGTGGTCTACACTGGCACTGTAAATACCTCAAAACTTTATAGTACTTTGAAGTCATGTCTTCTACTTCTTATAAATGTCGTCGTTTCTTCTCTGTCAGTCTCAGAAATTGATATACTTTCATTCATAGCGCTCGACATTTCACAATTTGCGAAGATTTATTATTCTTAAATGTTCAGCCCAGCAGCGCAGCGGTTAAGAAAGTTGTTAAGAGAATATCATGCGTTAGAGATGTCTTTTACTCTGGGTTCTATTAAGGCCATCTTTAGTTTATGTCATCGATACTAATTGTAAACAGTTACAAGATACAGTGTCTGTAAAGGGGTGTTAAAAAAATTTATTTTGAGGAACTGTATTCAAAGTAGGATAGGATAGGATAAAGTGGGTAGGAGCGCCGAAACGCTGAACTTGCATCTGGCTCTCCTGCAGTGCCATAGCGAATCGGTAGCGTTCTGTATGACATTGTTGTATTCTTACTGAATATTAAAAATAAAATTCCTTGATTCATCAACGTTATAATTCATTTATTAGATGTGAACAACATCACGTTCTGGATTGCACTTCCACTCTTAACACATATCAAATGATATGGTCAATGTCTTTATCTATGTATTTGTTAACGTACATTTCATACAGGGTGTTCCTTAACATACATAACACCTCCCCCAATTTTTTTTTAAAAAATTACACATTCAATGTCTTCAATAAAAAAAAATATAAAACATAAAACATAATGCAAACTTAATCCGAAAATCCATATCTGTTTGGTGGAATAATCGGTCTTCCATACCTAGAAAACTTTACGTTACTTTTAGAGGGTGATGTTTCGTCATTTACAACAACTGGCCTTTCTTTAGAAATTCCTGCACTCGCTGGTACTAACATTCTAGATGATTCTAGACCTTTTGGACGCACAGATTTGCGTAAGTGAATCATGTTCGGTCTCAAAGTCTGACCGTTTTCTGTCTCTACAATAAATGATCTTGGCGTATTCGCTTTATTTATAACCTCAGCAGGTTCCCAAATTTTCCCTCGTTTGACAACAACAGTGTCGCCTGGAACAATCCTTTCCCTCGCATGAGTTGGACGATCATAATATTTGCAAGCATTCATCTTAATCTTTTCTAAGAGCTCTTTAACACCCTCGACTTTCCGAGGTTGTAGTAATAAATCTTTTATTGGTAACTTACTTCGGCATACACGACTCATTAATATTTGCGCTGGTGTAAACCCTAACCCCGGAATAGGCGTATTCCTATATTCCAATAGTGGTATATAAAAATCACGATGTTCCTCAACACACTTCTTAATTATAGATTTCGCGATGCCTACTGCTCTTTCGGCTTGTCCATTTGATTGCGGATATACGGGGCTAGTAGTAATTATTTTGAAATTCCAATCTCGTGCAAACTTTCTCAATTCAAATGACGCAAAAGGCATATTATCCGCAATTAATGCTTCTGGTATGCCATGCGTACAGAAGATATTTTTAAAATTCTTTATAATTTCTCCCGAATGTTTCTTTAACATTGGAACAATTTCAATCCACTTGGAGAAATAATCTACTACTATCAAGAATTGCTTCGCCCCATATTCAGCAACGTCAGCCCCAATCTTCTGGAAAGGCCTATCGGGTATGGAATGCGGAATCATTTTCTCCTTGCGATTTGCATTACGGAACTTTTCACAAGTTCTACAGCTTGACACTATGTTTTCAATGTCATTATTCAATCCTGGCCAATATACTAACGATTTAGCCCTTAACTTCGTTTTGACTATTCCTTGATGGCCTTCATGAATCAATTTCAACACTTCCGGACGCAATTCCGATGGAACTATCACCCGATCATTAAAGAACAATAATTCATTTTCTAAATAAATGTCATTCCTAATTTTATAATAGCTTCCAAGACCTTCATGAATGGAACGCTTATCATTTGGCCATCCCTCAAGACAAAACTTTTTCACTTTCCTAAGAATTTCATCGTTAGCCGTACACTTTCGAAACATCATTTCCTTTTCATCACTCAAGTTTATTGAATGAATCACATCCCGCACATCTTCTTCATCTTCAAATTCAACATTTTCTGCTGAAAAAGATCTCGACAATAAGTCCGCGACATGCATCTGTTTACCCGGTACATGAACTATATGTAACGTGTGCTTCAGTAACTTCATCCGCATGCTCTGTAATCTGACCGAAGGGATGTCCCCAATATCCTTTCGAAATATACCTAACAACGGCTTATGATCTGTCTGTATTGTCACTTCCTTACCATAAATGTAAAAGTGAAATTTTCTACAAGCGAATACTATTCCCAATAACTCTTTTTCTATTTGCGCGTATCTTTTCTCCGCGTCTGTTAAACAACGTGATGCATATGCAACAGGTCTTCCTTCTTGCATCAGACATGCACCCAATCCATTCTGGGATGCATCTGTCTGCACCGTTATCTTTTTGTTCTCATCAAATACACCCAAAACAGGAGCGGTACTTATCAGAGCTTTTATCTTATTAAGTACCTTTGAATGGACAGATAACCATTTGAAAACCACATCCTTTTTTAATAATTCTCTCAGAGGTGTAGAAATTTCAGAAATCTGTGGAATATAATCTCGAATAAAGTTTATCATTCCCAGTACACTCTGCAATTCCTTCTTTGTTTGGGGATCCTTAAGGTCTTGAATAGCTTGAACTCTATTCTCATCTATTCTTACACCATCCTCTGAATATTTATGGCCCAAATATTTCACTTCACTAACCTTGTATTGCACTTTCTTTTTATTAAATTTAACATTTAGTTTTCTAGCCCTCGCCAGTACCTCTTCTAATATCCTGTCATGCTCTTCTTCATCTTGAGCTGCTATCAGAATATCATCAATGTAAATAATTACCCCCTCAATTCCTGCAAAATTCTTTTCATTGACTTTCTGGAAAAGTTGTGGAGCTACATTGATTCCAAACGGTAGTCTTAGAAATTTAAAACAACCGAACACTGTATTGAAAGCACAGAGGTTAGCTGATCCCTCATCTAACTTGAAGTGGTAGAACCCTTCTTTACAGTCTAGTACTGTAAATATCTTTTTTCCTGCTAATCTTGCATTGATTTCCTCAAATTTAGGAATCGGATGCACTACAGGCTTCAAATTCTCATTAAGCGACTTTGGATCTAAACAGACTCTCAAACTCTTATCCGGTTTTTCTTTCACCACTAAGCTATGAACCCATTCTAAATCCTCATTCCCAATCGGCTTTATTATTTCTCTTTCCACCAGATCATCGAGAGTACTTTTCAACTTAGCATACAAAGCTCTAGGCATTCGCCTCACCGGTTTAATCACCCCACACGCATTTTCTTTTAACTTCAACGAACAAACTTCACGGAACGTTCCAACACCATCAAACACGTCTATATTATCATTAATAAATTTTTCCCTTAATGGGCTTGTCACTGAGGAAACATTTCCACTAACTCTCGACACATATCCCAACAATTCACTCGTTTCTAACCCTATCAATGTCACATCGTCATTGTCAAATACTTTGAATTCTTGCAAGTATTTTCTATGACCTCGTTCAATAACGAGAAAGCAGATGCCCAAACCTCTAACTTTCCCGCCTCCATATGTATTAAACATTTCACTTTTTAAATGTAATTCTCTTTTATTCGCGGTCAGTTTCTTAAACACTTTCAAGTTCATACAATTCGTTTCCGCTCCCGTGTCAATTTTAACAGGAACTGGCAAATTATTTATTTTAACTATTTCAATCCAAGATTTGGGTTTATTCACCAAATCAACAGAACCAATATAAAGCGAATCATATTCCAAGTCATTTTTGTCATCCGAACTTTGAGAAGTCGTTACATGACTTACCTTTTTGTCCTTAGGTTTTAAGTTTACATTGACTGGTTTGGATTTGCACATCTTCGTGAAATGATTTAATTTTCCACAGCGGTTGCAGGTTTTCCCTCTAGCCGGACAGTTATTGTACTCATGACTCCTATCACACCTAAAACATTTTTTCCCTTGATTATTCTTATTTTTACGATCATTAAATTTAGAATTGTCAAATTTTTTACTATTTTTAGAGAATTTGTTTTTATCTGTAATAAAGTCAATACAACCTGTTTTATGACCACCCAATTCTTTTGCCTGAGATTTTGCCAATTCCGCTGCTCTGCATAATGATATCACTTTGACCGAATCTAACTCCTTCGGTTCCATCCAGCCCAAAAGTCTCTCTTGTAACTTCGTGTCGTTGACGCCAATCACAATCCTATCCCGTAAAATATTGTCTTCCTCGTCACCGTCCGTATTAATTTTTGGATCGCAGTAAGAAAATTGTCGAATGTTTCTCCAGGTTCCTGGCCTCGTTGATTGAATTTATATCTTTCGTAGATAACGTTCTTTTTCGGAGCGCAAAATTTTTGAAAACTCTGAATGATATTATCCACATTTTTTTGTTCATCCGATGTCAATTTTGCTTTTAAATTTTTGAATAGCTCTCGTCCATATTCACCAATGATATTCAGAAATATCGCTGCTTGTATTTCCTTCGATTTCTTATTTTTTTCCGTTGCGATCATGTAGATGTTGTATTCCTCTTCAAATATTTTCCAATTATGATGTAAATTGCCATCAGCTACTAACGGAGTTGGTAAATTTAAAGGTTCCATTGTTTCTGTTACATAACCTTCAAATTGCAAATTTCCGGTCCCATTAGCGTTTGAATCTTTATCTGAAGACATCCAAATTCCACGTGATTTTTTCTTCTAGCCGGTTTTCTCATTGAAATAATGCTTATTGTATCTTCATGTTTAAGCATCTATTTCTTGATGATATGTAATCCTTTTCCATCCACACGCCCTTTTGTTTCAGCAACACACGTTTCCAAGTAAAATAAAATTGTTCACTGTCTTTGTTTAACGACACAATGTTTATAATTTTTGTTCTTATTTTCACTTGCAATTAACTATTCACGTGTATTTACAACCAAAATGCGGTCCAATTACGTCTGCGCCATGTTGTATTCTTACTGAATATTAAAAATAAAATTCCTTGATTCATCAACGTTATAATTCATTTATTAGATGTGAACAACATCACGTTCTGGATTGCACTTCCACTCTTAACACATATCAAATGATATGGTCAATGTCTTTATCTATGTATTTGTTAACGTACATTTCATACAGGGTGTTGCTTAACATACATAACAGATATTATCAAAGTGAAGACGAAAGTCAACTTTAGAATCCACTGTGAGACTCAGAACTTTGGCTGAAGCAGAACGCGCGATCCTTTTTCTAAAACATATGAAGGGACCCGTACGTATCAGAATAGATGCGTCAAATAGAGTTGATGTTACGAAAAGACTGGAAGGTATTTAAGTAAATATTGCGTTTGAATAGTTTGAATGACTCATAAAAATTACCCAAGGTAATGTTGAAACCGAAGTACGTTTAAAATTTAATTCTCTACAACTTTGTCTTTGGAAGCAACTTTCTAACTGCCATAGTTCAAGAGATAGGAGTCATCCCTCTGAACTCTAGAAGTGTCTGAATCCCAGGATTGGGACATTTCTCGGGGAAACTCTGAAACACTTGTTCGCTAAAATTTAATTCTCTACAACTTTGTCTTTCGAAGCAACTTTCTAACTGCCATAGTTCTAGAGATAGGGGTCATCCCTCTGAACTCTAGAAGTGGCTGAATGGGACATTTCTCGAGGAAACCCTGAAACACGTTTTTGCTAAAATTTAATTCTCTACAACTTTGTCTTCAGGAGTAAGTCTCTATGTTTCATAACCATAATAAACAATAGGTAGATGAAAACCCATCTCGTATCGTATGTGGCTGAGAAATAAAATTTTCTCCATTCCGTGGGTTCCAGTGCCCAAACTACTCAATCGATTTCCACAAATATTTTTTCCCAGTTTTGTGACATCTAATTCTTTCATTTGACGCTAGTTTGAACAATTTACGTGCTGTACTTGCTGAGATATGCGTGAAAAAGTTTCACCGACTTTTTGGACACCTTTTCCATCATATCTCCTGAACTATTCGACCGATTTTGCTCATCTTCGAATTTGATCTCAGTTTTTTGACTGTCTTTCAGGGAAAGAAAAGTTTTTGAAAATCGGTCAAGATTTACTCAAGTTATCGTGTTGACGAACATACAGGCCGACAGACGGACATTTTTTTCGCTGATTTGTCATCTGGAGGCAACAAAAAAAGTTTCCCCCTTTCTCCCGGGTTAAAAATCACAATGTAACAAACGTGGTAGTAAACGCATCAGACCTTCGTACTTCGTACGGGTCTAAAAATAAAGGTGGCTTGAAGTTTTTGAAAATGCCTTTCTTCGAAAATATTACTATTTTGGTTTTGTCTGGATTAGCCGTTTGCTCGATTGAGGTGCACCCGTTTTCTACTAACTTAAGGGCTGATTGTATGACTTCACATATTGTGAAAGTAAATAGGCATACGACTAGGATCACAAGGTCATCTGCAAAACACTGTGAACAATATATCCAGCATTGTTCAGGCGCGATAAAAACTATCTTTAACCAGACAATATATTAATGGAGGTAAGTTGTCCCCTTGAGGGCAGCCCTTACTCACGAGGACACCCATTTTGGTAAGCATAGCTATGATCCAGCTAATAATTGTTTCGCTTATTCCGTGAGATCTGCACCCTTTCGCTATAGCCGAAAATATGATATTATTTAAAGCGCCATCGATATCGATGAACCAACCAAGTGCTTCACAATTTTGAGAAAAGGCTTTATCAATCCTACTGACAAGATGGTGAAGAGCGGTCTCCGCTGATTTCTTCGGTTGGTAGGCAAATTGTTTAGGATGTATTGGAAGAGATTTCAAGATTCCGTCCCTTAGGTTGCGATCTATTAGTTTTTCGAGTGTTTTCAATATAAAGGAAGTGAGACTTATAGATCTAAAGGATTTAGCCAGATGATATGAAACTTTTCCAAGTTTCGGGATGAAAACGACCCTCACTCCTCTCCAAATTAGAGGGATGTAAAGTAGACTGAGGCTAGCAACAATGATATTAAAAAGGAGATCTACAATGAGATCTAAGCCATTCTGAAGTCGGGCTGGGTAAAGTAAATATCGAATGTCTAACATGAATTTATTAAAAACCAATAACTAAGTTTTTTATATAAAGTTAAAATCCTTTGCTTTGCTTTGACGAATTCCTTCTATTAAAGCCTCATTTTTGATAATTGTGTACCCTTCTTGAAATAGCGTTTTTATGAAAATATTGACTTATTCATACTCGATTTCGTGACATTTTCGTTCATTTGCACTCAATTCCTTCGTTATTCCTAGTGCTTGTTAGGTCTTGATGAGACCTTTAAAGTCAGTCCTCAATTGTTGAAATTGGACTAGTTTTAGATGAAAGTTGAGGAAATTTTTGCTGATTTTAACAGTTTTAGTGCTTTTTCGTGCAAATTTCTTATTAAAGTTTCTTTAAAGTTTTACTAGCTCTCTTTCACTTTTCGAATGACATTTTGTATGCGACTTACCGTCTTACCCTAGCGGGATAACTTTATTCTTCTCATCCTTCCTTACCCTGTATTGGAACTACATTTGATTTGGGAATAACCTGCTTCGATAAAATGGTCAGATTAACGATTATAGTTCAGCGACGTCGTCATAGAAAGATGTCTAAAAGTTTTTTAAATCTTGCCTCTTGCCACACATTGCGCAAACTGAAATTATCGCCCCTGTTTTCGTCGCACTTTGTCCGGGAAATGGAATGTTTGGAGGAAATTTGCGATGCAACTACGCGACCCATCTATGTCAGATTTTATCCTATTTCTACTAGGTAATCGGATGAAATTTAATGTGATCCGGACCATTCGTTCAGGACATATGTGAAAATGAAGTTTGGTGTAGGAAGTTGGGTAGGTAAATTTTCTCTGAAATTTCATAGCAAACCTTAAATCGAAGATCACAACAAAAACCTCTTTTAAAAGGTAAATGTGACGCCAGGCCTCGTCTCTTCTTCCAAAACAACTGATATACTGATAACTGACGCTTAAAGCTTCGGAACGCAAGAAATTCTTTTGAAATATTTTCACATTCGATTAAAAAAATGCGCAACAAATACCGGACCCTCCCTGCGTAATAATTTTTTCTGCTCTTTCATATTTTACACGCAAAAATCTGGCTAAAAAAATTTGGGAATACTAAAGTGCTACTATACACATTACACACACTAATGCAAAATATGCTTTTATTTGGGATTTGTGTGGTAGCTTCCAGGAGTCCTAGCTGCCAAACGAGGTCGGTTACCCCATTTTTCAAAATCTCAGATGTCATAAAATCCCCCAGCTGAAGCTCCCTGCAAAATTTCAAGAAAAGTTAACGAGCCGTTTTTCATACAAGTGCCAATGTAAACCAGCAACTAAATAACTTTTTTAAGATGTGGGTTTTCCTTGACCGTGGTGTACAAATTTAAGTTGGATATTATTCCTCGATTTGCCGGTCCAAATAATTAAAACTAACAAAGTTAGAAACTGTTTTAATTATTTGGACCGGCAAATCGAGGAATAATATCCAAATTCAACTAACTAACGTAGGATGTTTAGACTCGTAAGAAGAACGAAGTTCTTCTAAAAGAGGTCTAATGTGTTTACCACGACGTTTGTAATCTCCCCAATTTTGACCCGGGAGTGAGGTGAGCATCGATGACGAATCAACAATAAAAAAATGTCCGTCCGTCTGTCACCGCGATAACTTGAGTAAAAATCAACCGATTTTCAAAAACTTTTTGCTCCCTGAAAGGGTAATAGGAGTTTTTCATGCAGAGAGTCGGAGAACATCATTTTCAATTGTTTCGCTCACGTTTGCTCACGTATGACAAATACTATTATCTGATTGGCTTAGAGCAATCTTTACTGCGCACGTATGACATTGTTCAATCAGCTGTTATGCTGCTTGGCTCTCTGAAAAGTTCCTATTTTGATTCTTTTTTTGTATTTAATCTGGGTGCTGTCGGCCCAAGGGCACATCTTTTCCGATTTTCACAATTCTTTTTTTTTTTGTTTGAAAGGTCTGGGCAAACCCAGAGGAAACTTTTTTAATTTTGAGCTTTTGGACTCAGTCAAGCCCTAAAACTGAATCTTATCCGACTTTTAGAAACCTTTTTTTCCTGAAAGATAATCAAAAAATTGATTGCGGGAAAGAATTTGGGCAAAATCGGTCGAAAACTTTTGAAGTTACGGTCGAAAAAGTGGAACTTTTTCACTTATATCTCTGCGAAATTAGAACGGAAATCGCTCTTCGAGGTTTTGAACGAAAGCTGTGGACATCAGAAAATTATGTTTAGTGATTCGGGATGTTGTGTATTTAGTGTGGGCCAAACTCACGCTATGCGACCCTACATGATATTTGGTGGTTTTTCGTAAATATTTCTTAAATGATTAGGCTTTTTGTGCAATGTTGTAATGCAATGTAAAAAGGAAGAAAACTTTTTGTCCATGGAGGCATGGATCAGAGGACTCTCCTAAGTGCTCTAGGTAGGTTCTAAATCCTGGGATTTTTTAAGGGTCCGGAGAGGTTTTGCTTCGTACGGGTTTTTTAATATTGCCCTTTCGGCAATTTCCAGTCCAATTTAATGTGTATATACTTAAGAGTTAAGGCAATATTTACTTGGATACGCTCGAGTCTTTTTGTAACATCTTTTCTGTTTGCCACATCTATTCCGATGTTTTCGAGCCCCTTGCATATGTTTTCATTAAATTTGGATTCTATGAAAATGCACTTTTGTATTGAAAATGATCATTTTCTAAGGTCATACATATCTCCGGATCTTTATAGATTTTAAAAACTTAATTATTGCTTTTTAATAATTTCACATTAAACATTCGCTATTTCTTCGAATATAATAGGACAGAAAAAAGAAATAAAATTTTTTGAACAGACAATTTATCTTGTAACTGGTAACAATTACCATGAAATTGAAAGAGTACTCAAAAAACACAGTCGAAAATCAATCATTTCCCGCACCTCCCGGAGTGACTTTGCAGGACGGACAAACAATTTTTGGGCTTTTCGTAACTTTGATTTAGAAGGAGTTACACTTTCTTGAAATAAAAAAATGTTCGGTGGCGGATTCTTCCATATTTGTATTGATTGATTGTTTTTATTTTCAGATGAAAACATTGGCTTATCGTGCGATTTTGGTGATATGAATATTGATGGCACATTCGAGTGGGACTTTTGATCTTGTTCATTGACAGTTCTTGTAAATTATATTCTCGATTGTTTAATTACCCGCTAGGAATTAAATTCGACATTTCTCAGTAATAAAAGATTGAACCCGAATTAAAAATTTTATTTTGGTGAAAATCAAATACTCTAGTTGTAACGCGTGTGTGAAAGCAATTCCATTCACACAAAGACTTAGTAATTAATAATAGAAAAAGAATTTAAAAAAAGAACAGGATGTCTAGATGCAATTTTCAATACGGGATGCAGAACGACGTAATTTTAATACTTTCAACTTTTCGACCCCAATCGAGCAGTCTTGAAAATAATCTAACCGCTCATTATCATTCGAACGAATTCCTCGTAGTTCACATTTCCTTGTGAATCCTCCTGGTTTACCAGCAACTGCTCAACCTCATCGTCACTTAGTTTCTCCCCCAGAGTTGTTAATAAATGTCTCAATTCAGCTGAAGAAATGAATCCACTAGCGTCTTTATCAAAATGGCGTAAACCTTCTATGAAATCATCAGCAGAATCGGCAGATCTAGCCTTGGATATAGCTTGGTAAATCGGTAGAAACACCTCAAATGAAATTCGCTCATCCGCTTTCAATTGATGTGTACACTTCTTAACATCCGATTCGGTTGGATTTTGACCCAATGCGCGAAGACACTCTCCAACTTGGTTTAATTGAATTTTCCCATCGCCTTTGTTGTCGAATAAGTTAAATGCTTCTTGGAATTCTGGAAATAGAAAAATTAAAATACTCCTTATCATATTGGCAAATGTACCTTCAACTGAGTTGAATGTATTTTTAGTGGGCGGGTCGTACATATGCATTTTCGTTTACTCGACTGCAGGACAGTCACACTTTTCAAATTATGAAGATTATAAATAAACTCGCACAACACAGTCTCAGAGTTTATTAACAGACAATTGAATTGAAAAAGATAGAACGGGTTGGGTTGAACGTAACCGCACAATGGCCAGCGACTATTACTTAGCAAAAGTAACACATTTTCTTATCTGTATTAATATTTTGATTGTATTTTAATTAATAAATAGCACAAAGAGTGACCGCAAGATGTTTAACCGAATTGTTCAAAAAATAAAATGTGACTGCTCAGCAGAAAGTCGGATTGAGTGTATCAGAATACCATAGCTGTTTTATTATGGAAACACAAGGCTCTGTAACTATTATACAATAACTTTACGGCGATAAGTTACATTCACTCAACTGACTGATTGAAGGGGAGCCGGGGGGTCATTCACAAAGTATGTAACGCTTCGTGTAGGAAGTGTTTCGGATTTCGTGTGACAGAACTTTTGTTACGTCCTCAGTTTGAATACGTTTGATGCGAATTAGGGAGTTTTCTCGATGTTAACTTTTTTTCGAAGTAATTTTAACACTTTTCCTGATGGCAACTACAATCAAAAACGAACCACGAATTTTAGAGAACTTAAGTGAATATTTACAATACAAATTCTGAACGGGTTCATAAAAACTTAACCAGCCACATCAATGCCATTTAAGGTATAGAAATTGATTTACTTGTTTTCTTTTGTGGCATTGACAAACATGGACTAGATTGTACTTGTAAGTTAAATAAAAATATAGAAGGTAGATACCAAATTGATTTCATTTATTTATTTTATATTTTTCTTTGAATTGGTGACGAAAGATTCAATAGTTATTTGTGTGTTTTGAACGAATGATTTTAGGCAATTTCGCGAGATGTAGACTGTAGACCGAGCAAAGCGAAAATGTCTAAGATCAGTCGTTCAAAACAGAGGTCCAAAATCGAGAGAAAATTCACAAAATTGGCCCCGAAGCATGAAAACATTTTTGCAGGACTGTTTGAGTAGGTAAATAAATTTCATTGTCCCTTTCTTTTGAAAAGAATTTCATTATTTCAACAGAAACGTTTTTTAAACTTCAACATCAAAGTACAAGGATTGTGGCTGTACGTTTTGTATCGCACTGTATACAATTGTTTCGTCTGGGAATAAACGAAGCAATTAATCCCGCGCTTGTAATAGTAGATAATTGAACAGGCCAGTAAGTGACGCGTTAAATAATTGTATTTTTGAATATACAGGAATAACATACAAACATATAATTACGCATCGAGGGATGTCTTTAAGCAAAAGGTTTTGAGAACTGTTTTTGGACGAGAGTAGAGTTTAGATTCCGAGCTGTAGGCGAGGACTATAACTACACGAGTCAAAAAATAGTTCTCAAAGCTATTTCCTTAAAAACATTCCGAGATTGAGTAATTGTTTGTTTGTATGTTATTCCTGTATATTTTAAAAAATTATTTAACAAGGCTCTTACAATGGCCTGTTCAATATACTGGTTTATCTGAAAAAGCGGTCGGTATAGGTGAAACAGCCACAGTTTCGGATTCAGAGTACTTGTCATGTTGTGCAAATTGGTATAATATGCATGATTGTGAGCAACGGTATTTACGATTTATTTCAGTGCCTACATTCGTGAATTCTTTTTATGAAAATCTCGAAAATACGTTAAAATTCATGAATATCACGAAATTTGTGAAAATTCATGAAAATTTTTTCACGAATATAGGCGATGACTTGTTTAAAAATACAGCTTTGCAAAATTCATTCTTTTTTCATAGAGTCGTTTTGCTATATTTTTTCACGGTGTTCCTTAATCAAAATAAACCACTATTGAAGAATCTAACCATCTATTTGGTTTGAACTCATTGTGGATCGCTCTTTTCATTCCTAAATTTCTTAAGAGTCTCTTAAGTTCTTCCTTAATCAGCTCGTCGCGTCGGTAGGAGCATTTTGATAAAACTTGGTTTTGATTCGGGAATACGTCATTCGTTCAAAGCGGGCTTCCGAACCTGTGGAAAAAAGGTTCGGTTCTCGTTCTAAAGAAAATAAAAAAACGGTTCGGTTTTTAAAAAAGAAAAGTGAAAGGTTCGGTTCCGGTTTTGGTTCTTCAATCAAATCAAAACCGGTTTTCGGTTCGGTTATTTGTAACCTCATTTAGTTTTATTATTTTATTGAGAATTCTATTGACATTTAAAATCGAAGAAAAAATAAAGTATTTTTTTGTACTTAGCACAGGAATCACTTGTCTTGGAATTTTCGCTTTAGGCATACAATCAACTGTTTTTCTAAAATGTCGACCTTGGTTCGGCCTCTTTTTTTAGTAAATACAAAATCGAGCGTCAAAAATGCGCGTTCGACTGTCACTAACATAAATGAACTCCACGCGACTACAAATCATTTGGAACAAATGCGAGACGACTCGTGTTCGATCTATACAATGCATTATAATTACATACTGTGATAATATGAGTTGATTCGAATCGGAATTGGCAAACACATTCGTGTTTGTGAGTTTGAGTAAATGAAAAAAAAAAATACTCGTTAAAAAATACATTGCAAATATGACACGACGATATTGATTGTGACGCAAACATCTTTTCGTTTTCGAAGTTTGAAACACAAAAATCAAAAATTAATTGATTTGATTTTTTTTTAAACCAATCGAATTCAGCTTCGGTTCGGTTCTTCGAACTAAGAATTGTAAAGGTTCGGTTCTTTATGTCAAAAATCTGGAGGTTCTTAGGTTCGGTTCGGTTCGGAAGCCTGGTTCAAAGCACGTTGTTGTGTATGTAGTGAGTATAATGTCGCATGAAATTCAATTAATTTGTTGTTATTGGCTTCAGTAACTACTGTCGTGTGCTTATAAATTTATTAGTATTCGAATTAAATTCAAGTAATTCATTTCTTCAAATAACGATGCATTTATCGGCCGATAAATACACCATGCCGGCCGCTTTCAGATAAAATATTTATTCTAATAAGATTTTATTTTGTACAGAAAGTAATTAAATGTGAAATTTTTTATATTTTTACATGAAACTGTATGCCCTTATTAATGATAATATGAATAAGAAAAAATTACACGCTTCAATTTTTAGACCCGTACGAAGATTCGAAGTTCTTCGAAAACGGGGCTAATGCGTTTACCACGACGTTTGTAACCACTCGATTTCGACCCGGGAGTAGGGTTTTCAGAAACGTTTTTTCACTGAAAAGTAATCGAAATCTGGGCACTGTAGACCCAAGGGCCGCCAAACTAGAGCCGTTTAAGTGGTTTTTGGTCTTTTGTACATAACTCTAGTAAATCTTTTCCGATTTTCAAAAACTTTTTTTTTGTTTGAAAGATCTGACTTTGAGCCAATGCCCTAAAATTGAGTCTCCTACAGGTAAACCTTATCCGATTTTCAAAAATGTTCCCCTAAAAGATAATCGCAAAATTGATAAATTGATGAAAGCTTTTAAAGACACTGTTGAAAAAGGTGTCCAAAAAGTGGTTTTTTGAAGGTCGGTGAAACTTTTTGACTTACATCTCTGCGAAATTGGTTGAGTGATCCGCTTGTAGGGTCCTTAGTGTTGGCCCAATTCACGCTACTACACTACACTATATTTGGTGGTTTTTCATGTATATTCCTCAAATGATAAAGTTTTCTGTGCATTGTTGTAGAGAAAAAAACCATACTTTTTGTCCATGAAAGTTTGGGTCCGAGGTCTCTCCTCAGAGCCTTAGAATGGTCGTAAGTCCGACACCAGCCCAAAAAATTTCTTTTGCTATGACATGGAGCAAATTTAAAGGAACTTTTTTGTCTATATAAAGAATGATTTTTTTTTGAAAATTTTTTGCTTCGGACGGGTTTTTCAATATTGCTCTTTCTCTTGACAACATTTATTTAAATTTAGTTTGAGTCTTTTTGCAACATATGTGTTCTTTGCCACGTCTATTCTGACGCGTACGGGTCTCTTGCAAATTTTTTTATTTAATTTAGTTTTGGGACTGATTGAATTTGGGCAAAATCAGTCGAAAACTTTCGAAGTCACGGTCGACAAAGTGGTTTTTTGAAGGTCGGTGGAAATATGTTGAGTGGTTCTGGCTGTACTGTCCTTAGTATGGGCCAAACTCATGCTACGCAACTCTACACGACATTTGGTGGTTTTTCGTGAATATTCCTTTAATAATTAGGTTTTCTGTGCTGTGTTGTAGAGAAAACGGGCGCGAAATTTTTTGTCAGAGGCCTCTTTCTAAGTGCTCTCTCTAGGTCTGATCTAAATTCTGGTCTTATTTTATGGGTTTGGAGAGGTTTTTAGCTACGTTGCTTCGTACGGGTTTTTCAATATTGACCTTTTGGTAATTTCCAGTCCAATTTAATGTGAACGTAATTGTATATACTTAAGAATTAAGGCAATTTTTGCTCAGACGTTCGAGTCTTTTCGTAACATCTTTTCTGCATATGTTTTATAGTATAGTCCACTTTCAGCTGCTATGGAGCTTCACTTTGTTATTGTAAGCTTTTTCAATATTTTTGCGGTTTAATTAAGAAAAAGACGAAAGTCCTGAGATTTTAATTTTTGTCACCGTTTGTAAAATGGCGCCCATGTCTCAGGGTTTTGGGAAAATATGGCCAAATCGTGGTATATGGCCACTTCCAGATTTTTTTTATTTGCTTATAGACCAATTAACAGGCCGACGCCCAACAACAAATCATATTCTCTAGAACTATGAGAGTTAGAAAGTTGCTTCCAAAGTCGAAGTTGTAGGGAATTAAATTTAAGCGAACACGTGTCTCAGGGTTTTGGGAAAATATTTCCCAATCCTGGTATATGGCCACTTCCAGAACTGGGCAGGATGACCATCATCTCTAGAGCTTTGAGAGTTAGAAAGTTCTTCCAAAGGCGAAGTTGTAGGGAATTAAATTTAATCGAAGACTTGTTTCAGGGTTTTGGGGAAATGTGGCTCAATCCTGGTATATAACCACTTCCAGAATTGGGCAGGATGACCCATTATCTCTAGAACTGTGAGACTTGGAAGTTGTTTCCAAAGGCGAAGTTGTAGAGAACTAAATTTAAGCGAAGACGTGTTTCAGGGTTTTGGGAAAATATGGTCCAATCCTGGTATATGACCACTTCAAGAATTGGGCAGGATGACCCATAATCTCTAGAACTATGAGAGTTAGAAAGTTGCTTCCAAAGGCGAAGTTATAGATAATTAAATTTAAGCGAACACGTGTCTCAGGGTTTTGGGGAGACATGGCCCAATTGTGGTACATGGCCACTTCCAGAATTGGATAGGATGACCATTATCTCTAGAACTATGAGAGTTAGAAAGTTGGTTCCAAAGGCAAAGTTATAGAGAATTAAATTTAAGCGAACACGTGTTTCAGGGTTTTGGGGAAATATGGCTCAATCCTGGTATATGGCCACTTCCATAATTGGTCACTATGACCCAGATCTCCAGAACTATGAGAGATAGAAAGTTGGTTCCAAAGGCGAAGTTGTAGAGAATTAAATATAAGCGAAAACGTGTTTCAGTGTTTTGGGGAAATATGGCCCAATCCTGGTATATGGCCACTTCCATAATTGGGCAGGATGACCCGGATCTCCAGAACTGTGA
>CM055404.1:91986093-92003044 GCA_029228625.1 Pseudolycoriella hygida
GTGGAACGGTTGGTTGATGGCGAGGCCGATGGCCAAATAATTAATTTTTGAAGTGTTGTAGAGGACGTAGGGCGAAACACTTTTGCCCATTGAAGTGTGATTCCCAGGCCTCCAGGTCGACGCTATCGTCAGCCGAGGACCAAAAAATTAATTTTCGAATTGTTGTACAGGAAGTTGAGGGGAGCATTTTACCAATGTAACAATGTGTTCCGGTTCACTCGGGCATCCAGATTGATACTAGAGTCATTCAAGTATAAGAAAAGTAATTTTGAAATCATTGTAGAGGATGTCGAGGAAACATTTTTGTCTATTCACATGTCCCAGACGTCATCGTCATCTAAGGACCAACAAATTATTTTTGAAGTTTTGTAGAGGACTACGAGTGAAATATTTTTGTCAATCGTCCAGGTCTAACCCCGGGTCACCCGATGGCTGAAAAATCAATTATTGAAGTGTTTAAGAGGATTGGAACAAATGGAACATTTTTACCCATACGAGTCTTGGTTCCAGGACTCATCACAGTAAATCTTCATATAAAAAGCTAATTCCTTTAAATACAGGTAAACAAAGTTTAGACAATCCGGCGAACACGAGCTCACGGGCATCACGAAAACGCTGGTTGGTTGAGGTCCAAAATTTAATTTTTGATTTGCTGCAGTAGACGTCAAGGGGAACTCAATTTCTCATGAAACTATTGGCCCCAGAAACCAACTAAGATACTACGGTCGTCCGAGGACATAAAAATGATATTTGATAGATGGTAGAGGACTCTTTTGCGCAGCTTTTGGTTTTGTAAATTTCATGACACTTTGAGTATCGCCATTTCATTTTATTTATAACTGTAGGAGAATTTTGCCTTACAAATGTCTGAATAACTTATCCTTGCACAACTTCACTTAAGGAAAGAAAGAAAATGGCTGTACCTTGAAAAATTACTTTTTTCATCTGTCTTCTATCTTCTTATTCACT
Organism: Pseudolycoriella hygida; assembly: GCA_029228625.1. Classification (NCBI taxonomy): domain Eukaryota; kingdom Metazoa; phylum Arthropoda; class Insecta; order Diptera; family Sciaridae; genus Pseudolycoriella; species Pseudolycoriella hygida. Next base: position 91,987,063 of record CM055404.1, read on the forward strand.
TCACTCGCAAAGTCACGTTTGTTTTATGCGATTTGACTTTCAAAGACGAGCAAAATCTGGCGATCGGACCGGCGGAGTTATATGAGAAAGGTGTTTCTTTGAGGGTAAAAAGTACACCACGCAAATTGTGAGGAATATCTCAGTTTTCGGAATATATATATATATATATATATATAAGGAATATATCTGTATGGTAAAGATGCAAATTTTGTATTTAAATCACGATTGAGCCAATTTTGGAATGGAAAGTTGCAATTTTTGTAATTTTTCATTAATGAGGAAATTGTTGCGAACGTTTTCAAATAACTTTAAACAAAAAATTTTGACTAATTTTACCCAAAACTATCCCAAACTTACACCTATCAACGCAAAAAATATTTAGAGTACAAATTTTCGATTTATTTGGAAAACTACAAACATTCAAATCTATCATATAGCTACTGCTATCGCCATCTAGTACAGACATTCAAATTATATTATATGTAAACAATATTCAAACTAATTTAGTAGAATCGTGCGAAGGTCCGACTTAGACATGGGATGTCTTTGTCTTGAGACACGACGTATTTCAGGAATTTTTCTGCCGCGTCGACGCCAGCCGAAACTTTGTTTCACCGATTCACACTTCCGCCGATTTTCTTTTGTCCGGCGCACAGCTCTAAGAAGAGGTTTTTGAAATCGTACATGGCATTCTCTGTTCAAGGCATTAAGTTCATCTTTATATTTCCAAATTTAAATTCAGACTTCTCACAACGTTGATATTGTTTCACAAATTGGTAGCATAATATCGCTGCAACATTGGATTCATTCAAAGATATTGTCATTATTAATAAAGAACAAACAATCATTCTATTTCGTGGTTTCAATCTTCTACTGGAAACATCAATTGACATCACCGCGTGCATGGAAATGCTGTTTTTCCCCGATAACCGATTCAAAATTTTTGGAACCAGGAACCATGCCCGCATCACCGGTTCCACTTTTTTTTCCAAACGGCTCAACCGATCACCCTAAACTTTTTTCCCTGCCTCCCATGATTCAAGTTCGAAGATGAGCAAAATCGATCATGTGGTTGCGGAGATATGGTTGAGGAAGTGGCCTAAAACATGGTTTTTCGAGGGTCGGTGAAGCTTTTTCGCAAATATCTCAGCAAGTCGATCTACCCCATGTTACAATAAAATGGTTTGTAGTAAACGTATAGGACCTTTGTACTTCGTACGGGTCCAAAAATGGTGTTACCAAAAGTTTTTAGACAAAATTTTCATAGAAAATGTTTTATATTTTTTGTAATTTGTATATTTTAATGTATTATATTGTTCATATTTCTTGTATGTAATTGAATTATACCATGAACTGTTAGTATTCCGCACATTACAACAAAGGGATGATAAAAATAAATAAATAAATAAATAACGGACGGACAACGTTTTTAGACCCGTACGAAGAACGAAGTTCTTTGAAAAGGGTCTTATGCGTTTACCACGACGGACGTTTGTAACCACCCCAATTTCGACTGGAGAGTGGGGGGGGGGGACCATCGATCATGGTCCTTAGATGACGAATCAACAATAAAAAAAATGTCCGTCCGTCCGTCACCGCGATAACTTCAGTAAAACTCAACCGATTTTCAAAAACTTTTTTTTCTCCGAAAAGTAATCGAAATAGTTATTTGTCTCGTTTCGAAAGTATGCGTTTACCGAGTACGAAAAGTTGCATGGCGAGCTTGCGAGCCAATGCATTCGTACGAGGCAAACGCATACTTTCGAAACGAGACAACATATAGTTTTGTCATAGTAACGATCGATCGTTGAAACACTTCAACAAATTGTTGAAAATATAAATAAAAATGTTTAAAATGTTCAAACATCCAAAAAAATTTCTTTCTATGGCGACTTCATGCATCACACGTACATATGCACGTTTGTGGTGAATAATTGCGATTTCTATGAAAATAATGTGTAAGTAATAAAACATAATTTTTGTGTAGAAACGTATGTCCCGTTAGCTCGGTGGTAGCGTCGACGACTTGAGCGCGGGAGGTTGGTGGTTCGTTTCTTCATTGAGACTTTTTTTTTCTAATGATGCCCAATGAGCAATATCACAATATAATTCCTAGAATTTTTGGACCCGTACGAAGTACAAAGGTCCTATACGTTTACTACAATCAATTTTATTGTAACATGGTTTCTACCAATCACTACCAATTAGAACATTATTTCCTACAAGAAATTCTATTCGAAATTGTTCTTGTACATAAACATAGCGTTTGTATTTTCCTATTTCTGGCAAATATGATTCAATAAGCACCAATGCTTAGCGTCTTTGCACTAAGAAATCTGGGAAAGATAAAATATCTACGAATAGTATGCACAAAAATGCTGACAATTAAGACTGTGTCGACTCGAATAGTGTAATATGAGAATAAGAATTTGAAATTTTAGGAACAACCTTTCCTAAACAGCCAGCATTCTACTACTTAACAACAAATTTACGATTGCTTCATTTATTGAACTTCAATACTTCAAACACTGTACACGGATGGAATCATTTACATCAAATGTTTAATCTTTTGCTATAAAAAGAGAATTTTTCGTCCATTAAAACCACTCTCTCTTGTCATCCCATGGATGACAAATGTGAGTTGACTATCTTCCTCACACAGTGAAAGGTTCACACACGAAATAAGAAATCAGTACAATTTGGTAGATAATGTGTCCAAGGAATCACCAGAAAATTTAAATGTATAAATTGTATTCCACACGAGGATTTATTGGAATAATGAATAAAATGAATGTTTGTTTGTGTATGTGTCAGTGGCACGAGTGTGAAATGTTATTAAAACTCATTATCTATTTATTCAAAATTTATTGACAATGCTTAACAATACATTGCGTATTACATATTTCATTAGGTGAAAAATAGTTATTAAACTAACACCTATAATTTCAATAATTATCATTGGATAAATTAAGTAAAATAACGAAGAAAAGAATAATTTTAGGCAAACAAATTTTTTCTGCCCTCCTTGATACAAATACGAAATTGATTGTACTTTTTCCAAAGAAAATGAGAAAAAAACGTCGGTCTCAATCACTAAATATGCGTAAAAGTGATTGTCAAAACCTAAATTTATCAATTTTCTGCAACCCAATATTACAGACTTATTGATAACTAGAATATTCTCAACAAATCCGAATTCAGGGGAATCGTCCACTGCTAAACCTGTTTGTACTACACAGTTTTTTTTAATAGTCATCGAACCAGCTTCTACCCAGTTTGTTTCCTCAACTTCTTCAAAAGCAAGTGAAAAATTATATTTTTGGAATAGAGAATATTTATCACCTCTAGTCATTTTCCCGAACTTAGGTTCAACATGTGGTTTTTCGTAATTTAATAAAAATTTAGCAATTTGTTATTCGATCTTCCTAGCGAATGTGGTTAATAAATTAATTCGGCAAGTAATAACATTTGCCACGTTTTTAAACTTTTTATGATATGACTCATATCTCATCGAAGAAATTAAGTCAACGGGACCGACAAACTGCAACATTCTCGCATAGTGCAATATTAAGTGGTGTTTGGGCTTCAACGTATCGTATGGAAAGCAGTGCAAATATAATTCATGATGTTCGCTAACTAAAGTTTTGAAATTTTCGAAAGTTCGACAATGTATTTTTTTCGATGTAACAATTGAACAAATTTGTCGTAGAATTAGGTACAGTTTCCACTCTGGACATTCGCGATCAACGCGATGTCCTATCATCAATGCCAAATTTATTATAAATATTTTCATTTCTTCACCAGACATGTTTAATTTAGTGTTTTCCAAATTTTCAGCAGTAATTGGATCGAGTTTTTTATTTTTTACGAAGGGCCCGTAGTTATGATACTTTATGTTCGCATTTAGTTCTTCCAAAGTGAATTTTTTTTTATTTATTAAATTGATAATAATGTTACAAATGTCATACTGACAAACACCCTCAAACAAGTCGTGTAGAACATCCACGCTGAAATTACGTGTAACATGAAATTTATGGATATCATTCCATACACAGTTTTCCTTTATTCCAGTTTTTGAAACGTCGGACATGACTACATCGTGAGAGTAATTTTCGTAGTTTCGTTGAGACTTATATTCTTCGATGAGCTGTTTTTGCATAACGCATTTCTTGGTCTTGCAAAAGCGGCAGTAATAATTTGCTTGAAAGCATTTTGTAAAACCTAAAATATCATTTAAACCTAAATTGTCTCCGATAATCAAGAAAATGATAAACTTAACAGTGCGAATTTTGCCACATCTTACATTCACCCCTGGATTGTATATGTCATTGAGCATGTCGATAACAGGTCTAAATACCTTTTCGTTACCGAAAGTTTCCCTATCTTCGGAAAAAAAAAGACTTACTGGGAAGATGAAATCAAGCTTCGAAATCATATAATCCGGGAGACATGGAATTCCCATATAAACAGTTAACTGTTTATACGCCCCAGAGTGAGAACCAATTACATTTTGTGGTTCAAAATCATCAAAGTAAATATTCAATGGTAAATATAAGATTTCAGAGTTATTTTCTTCTACACTTACAAGCTTTCTCCATAGAGGCGATTGTACTATGTTGAAAATCGACCCATCTTTAGAATTTTGCTTAGATTCGACAAATGAACAAATTTCATGCATCATACCAGGAAGATTCAGAAATTTTTCAAGAAATGCAGGCACACCAAATAATTTGACGATTCGCAAATCTTTATACGTTTTGGGAACACCGTTCACATATTTAATATCATTTGTTGATGACAAAATATGATCTCTTGAGTTAAAAAGTACTCCCGCACTTTTTATAGCTTTTCTCAATTTATATTCTGACGATACAGATAATGGGTCTTCAAAGAACTCGTAAAATTCCTTGAGGTTGTCAGTTTCTACATTATTGTGATTCTTCATTTTTGTGATCGCCTTAGAATAATATTCGAAACTTTTTTTGAGAACTTCCAAGCTTTTTTTGCGTGAAATTAGTTCATCGGACAGTAGCTCAACAGCATGCTTCAACATTTTCATTTTTAATTCGGATAAAATTGATAAGGTCACATCTTCACAATCATTTTCGACGGCATTTTCACAATTATTTACAATATTTACCATATTTGTAATTGGGTTTTCTAAACGTAACTTGTTTGATTGTGAAGTGTGCTCACTTTTGACCATGTGATTTCTGAGTGACCCCTTATTTGAATAAATTCGCGAACACCCAGCGTATGGACAAGTTATCTGAAGGATACGGGGATGAAAGTATTTAATGTGGCTGAAAAATTCTTGCTCATCAGAAAAATTTTGTTTGCATTCTTTACACTCAAGCATTATTGAAGATATAGGTTGTAACTCAGTAAAATGAAACAATTATTACAGATAATCACAAAAAAGCTATGGAATCTCTAGATCTAGAAAACGAATAGAGTAAAGGTAAAACAAGAAACAATTGAATTAGATGCAGTACTAAATCTAAAATCTTAAAAAGGTAATAATGAAACCAGAAAAATAATAAAAATTCCAATAAATCCAATAGTTATAACTAGTTATTGGAGTTAATGAAGTGTTTAAGATCCTCAATGAAGGTCTTAACACTTGCCAGTTTATTGACGTCTGCAGACTCTATTTTGTAGACCTCACTTTCAATAAATTGCCACAAATGCTTTGATTGATCAGGATATGCACTCTTCAAAGCTAAATATGATTTAAACAATGTGTCAAAACCGCAAATCGCTTCCCGTGTGTAACAATTGGAACCAATATAGATTCTAGCCATAGGCGAAGTAAGATTACCAAAGAAGTACAATCGCGGTTTCAAGGCAAGCGTAGTGTTCTTATTCTCAATGTTAAATTTCGAGTTAAATGACTCTACCAGAAGAAGCGACTAGAAAATTTGTTAATAATTTATTATTATGTAAACGTTGTTTAGTAATTAAAGTCCTTATGTACCTTAAAGTAAGGACAAAAAGAGTTAGCTACTTCTGGTTTGCTCAGTTTTCGTTTTGGGTTTGGAATCAAATATGGTAATATTCTTATTGCCGTGAGTTGCTGAAGAGCTGCAAAACGAGAAGAAACATAACTCAAAAATTAATACAGCTGTACTAAGCCATTACTGCGAAATTCGGCGCTTTTTTCGTCAATGCCAACAGCTGATTCATCGTATTCTACAATTAGTGATTTTAAATCCTTCGTTTCTTCATCGATAAAAGTGTTCCATATTCTACAATATTCGGTGCAAGCTCAGACAATTTCGAGTTTATGTTCGGAAACAAAATATCTGAATCTAGATTGAACTGCGATAGGACAAAAAAGATTTTTTACGTATCAGTTATAAGATTTAGTGATGATTAAAATAACAAAGGTGGAGTAATTAATTTGTCAAGAGTGAAGGAACATTTCTCTCTCGCGTTAATAACAAGCTAACTAGAAAAGAGAGTAGAAATGTACTTCTATGAGGAACGTTCTTCTTTTTCCAAGAATTTAATATAAGATTAAGCACCTCTTGCCAAAATTGTTATTGCGACGTGTGGGCATTGCGAATCGAGCCGCAGGCTAGATTCGTTGTGCCCACACGTCAAGATAACAATTTTGGCAATAGGTGCATATATTATTTTATCTACCGAGAACAGAATTACCGAGATAAGTAAAAATGCACTAGAGGGATAAGTGGGAAATTATCGTTCTAGGCAGATATATATTTTTTTCGCCAGGCTTCAGCACTTGCATTTAGCATGTGAAGTATTGTAGCGCTCGGCGTTACGGTGTCAATAACGTCCCTGGTGTTAAATATCCTTCGTCGGGCCCTAATAAACAACACCTTGCAAAGAACGTTTATAACGGTTATATCCCTCCGTACGTTTTTCGCAGGGGAAAAAGTCACGTCATCATTTAGAGCTGTCAGGTACAGATGACACTTACCAATTCGTAACCAGTTGGTAGACCGAACGCAGGAAACTTGTGCATGTACTCAAGAGTCGACAACTCACTCACGAGTTTTTGCCTTTCACTAAAACACAATTTCCAAGCAATTTTAATTTGTTCAAAATCCTCATTGTTTTCGAAAACTAATTTCAAGGCGTCAGACTTCACATTGACTAGCAGTTGTGGCCCTCTTACTTCTTCTACGGTACGGTTTTATCACTTCTCAAATAAATGTAATTAATTACTTTCTTCGCTTAGTGACCTTTCTTTTTTTGCAATTAGACCAGCTTCCATCAATTCAGTTCGATAATTTTGGTACGCTGAGTACAATTTTCCTTGAGCTGGGAAACCTTTGACCGCTGGTGTATAAAAAGTTCCTTTGCTCTCACAAGGAAACAGCTGTACAATGAAATCAGCTAAACGAATAAATTCGGTCTTTGATAACCTGGTAAATAATGAAGTTTTATTGCAATTGTAAAAAATGAGGCAAAATTAAAGACATTAAAGACTTCTTACTTTCTTTCAAAATTATTCACCAACATGTGCTGAATTATTGCCTTCCCTACTACAATTCTGTGATGATTTTCCATCGGTATGTTCTTGCCTATATATTTCGCAATTATAATTTTGAGCGATATATTCGGAACGTCAATAATATCCTACACGGTAAATTATTTTATATTGATAAAAAGGTCACTAAAAAAAACTGCACCTGAACTGTATTAATACCATTTCCCTTTTTTACAGTTTTGCAAGAATCATTATCAGGGATTGATGTCGATGTTGCAGGAGATATCGATGCCACATTAATTATTTCGAAATTTTCTTCGAAAAAAGGTTCTTCGGGTTCATCGTAAGTGGTTCCACTTTCATTAGAATTGGTTTTTGTTCTGAATTCAAAAGTATTTGTCACTGTTCCACTGAGATCTTTAGAAACGGTTTTCAAAAAATTGCTGAGTCTGTTTTCAAACATGATGCGATGAACGACATTGGGAATCAACTCTTTTACTTGGTGAGGCTTTAAATTTACGAAACTTTCGTAGTCTATAGCTATTGAATCACAAAAAAAATATTAAAAACACCATATAGCTAATTCTGAAACTTCTACTTTGATGAAGGCCACGCGTCTGACGAAAAAAAATCATAATATTTCTAGAAACAGTTTATATTAAAAACACGGTCACTAAAACATAAAAAACTGTATCGTCAGACTTGAAGTCAAAGCAAATAACTAACTGAACCTTCAAAGTCACACCGAAAGTAACGATAAAGGACCATTCATAAATGACGTCCGGTCGTTAGGAAGGGGGGGGGGGGGTAAAGGGAAACCGGACTAATTCGAACGGTGGGGGGAGGGGGCTGTTAGAAACGTGACGTCCGGTTGAGAATTTGTGGTTTTGTCAAACTGTCAAGAATATATAACTTGTAACTGGGAGCATGCCCGAGGTTGTTTGTCGGTAGATAAACGCAGACTTTTCCTGTAGTTTTTTGACAGTTTGTTAGAAGAAAAATGTACATAAAATGGCAAAAGTGTTCATTCTACAATAAAACAATTTTTTTTGTGAACTAAAATTTTTCATTGGAGGGGGTGGGGGTACTTTAAGACCGGACGAATTCGGACCAGGGGGTAGGGTGGGGGGTCAGAAAATTGTCAAAACAACCGGACGTCATTTGTTAATGACCCCTAACATGTAACAAGTAAAAATAACAATAGCGTTTGTTCGACAGTGTTAAACAATGTAAAACAAAGTTTTAACTGTTCCCAATATCTTCATATGTATATGTGACCTCACCTTCGACCGTCAAGTCAGAACATTTAGAATGCGTTGAATTTGGTGCATATTAAGGATAGGCATAGCCCGAACTTACAATAATAGTTCTGATACGTCAAAAAAGCATTTGAAGTGGAAGTGTAACATTGTATGCAAAAAATTGCATAGAAAATGCCAGACCAACGTAACTCTTTTTTGTGTTCTTTCAAGTTTTCATTGCAGATTTTACTTAATATTAACTTTGAAGTATATCTTTCTATAGATTCAAAGTGAGAATGAAACTGAAATGTTTAAAATTATTACTTTAATGAGTTCTGGACTCCGTTTTTTTGAATACAACGCAAGCTTACTTTAGGAGGACTTTTTTGTGTATCGAAACTGCAAGTGTAACCGAACACTTATGAGAAATTTTGTAAGTTAATAGAAAAGGACTTGCGTCCTGTTTTTGTATTCCTTTATAATGGACAGAATTTAGAGAGGCCAGACACAACTGGTGCATATAGGATATAGAATTTAACAAGTCTGTGGCACAAAATGTTGTAATAATCATAATCGATTATCCATACATGGAACGCATTCGGAGTCCTAGCGAATTAATAAAAGAATTGCAACGGAAAAGAGTCTGTTAAAATACTGGTTGAAATTTTTTAACGTACCTTCAACATACTGAATTAATTCAGGCCCACAAATCGTGAATAAATTAAATTTTTCAGATATTTTCACTGATTTCTATTTTTCTTTTGTTTCCAGAGAAAACTTTTGAGAACAGTTGAGTTACTCCTTCATAGCCTATTTGTCTAAAATTGAAATTTGCTCAACGTATATGATAGTGTCAGAATTGTCAGAATTTTTGTTTTTTCCGTGCATTTACAAAAAAAATGTATGCCATCCTACAAGGTATGCTATGCACAAAATCATTGCTGTACAAACTGAGAACATCCGAATCATCTTTCATTTTAAGTAAATATAATTAAACGACAGTTTTATGCTAAAAATTGGTTGCACATTTCAAATTAGATTTTGTCATTATTCGGTGCCATATTTAACAAAAAAGATCCACAAAACCTTATATACTACACATTACACACACATACAGAAATTATTGTTGAATTTTGATGTATCTATGGAGCATTTATACACAGTTTATATAAGAATTTCGATTCATAAATACTGTATGACTCAGCGGAGCAGCAGTTAGCAAACTCGGCCGATTTGCGCGAGGTTTCGAGTTCGGTTCTCCGTCCGGCAGTGCGTTTTTTCTTCAATTAAGATCTGCAGAAATTAAATTTACCCTAGAAGACTAACAAATATTACATCTCTAGAAGTCCGAACAACTGAAATTAACGTATGACTTAGAGTTTATAGACAGAAACGTTTAATGTATGAAATATTCCCTCCTGAAAGATAAAAAATATTATATGCTACTGTGGAGATACCCTCACATTACACTCTTGTACATAAGATACATACACGCGTTCGCTTCGCTCACTTGTTTGTGTCTTATGTACTCGAGTGTAATGTTTGGGATATATCTACAGTTGCATAATATATATCATGGGATTGAATCTAAGCACTGTCGGCCCAAGGGTCGCCGAGCTAGGGCCGTTAAGGTGGTCTTCTTGGTCTTTTGTACATAACTCGAGTAAATCTTTTCCGATTTTCATAATTTTTTTTTTGTTTCAAAGACCTGGGCATGGCCGACAATTTATGGAAGAAACTTTTTTGGATTTGTGTCCTTGGACTTAGCTAGGGCACTAAAAACGATTCTATGCTAGGACCACACAAGTTTTTTGTACATAACTCAAGTAAATATTTTCCGATTTTTATGATTGTTTCTTTCACTAAAAACGAGCCTCTGCTAGCCCTCTAAATGTTTTTTGTACATAGCTCGAGTAAATCTCTTCCGATTTTCAAGTTTTGTTTGATCGAAAGGTCGAGGACTGTATCCCGTTTTATGGCAGAAAATGTTTTAATTAGAAACCCTTGCACTCAGTCAGGACCCTAAACCCGAGTTTCTACTAGGGCTCAACGTCTTTGCTTACAAAAGTTGATAAATCCTAACTGATTTTGTTGATTCTATTTCTATTTGAGAGGTAATCGAGTACCGAATTATATTCAAAAACAAATTTGGACCTGGTGCCTGTGCTTAGGGCTGATGTAGGCCTCATGTCGGTCCTAAGGTCGGTCCTAACCAAAAAATTTTTTTTGGAATGTTGCAGAGCAAATTGAGGGAAAAATTTTTGTCTATGGAATTACGTGTCCGAGCCATTTCCTTATGACCCTAGGTCGGTCATAAGGTGTGTCCTAGACAAAAAAAAAAGTTTTTCACTATGTTGTAGAGAAATGGAGGGAAATATTTTTGACTCTGTAGGTATTTGGCCGAGGCCTCTACTGAGGATCCTAGGTCGGTCCTAAGGTCGGCCCTTGACAAAAAAATGGTTTTTTGCTGTGCTGTAGAAAAAATTGAGATGAACATTTTTGTCGGCATTAACTGATGGTCAAATTTCAATGCATAAACTTTCGGCCAATGTGAATTATCGCAAAATGTGTGAAAGCCTTAAATCTAAATGAAAAGGGGGGGGGAGCATTGATCATGGTCAAAAATGTCCATCCGTCCGTCCGTCTTTCTTTTCTTTTGTCGACCTGACGAATCTAACTGACTGGACTTTACGGACGATTGCAGTACATTTGACTCATCGTTACGGATATTTTGTTGGACCGTTGACCCAATCGATGACCAGTGCTAAATTTTCATTTGTTTTGACGAGCTGACAGGTTCAATTCACTGGACTTTACGGACGATTGCGATACATTAGACTCATTAATATGGGCGCGCGGTAGCGAATTCGGAAATTTTTTTTTCGTAAGACTTCGGAACCATATATACAGCAGAGTTTTGACTTCCCCCCCTTGAGACGTACCTCCCGGAAATATTTTTCCTGGATTCTACGGAAAATTCCAAGGCGAAGGGTCTTTTCACTCATTAAAATCGGTTCGGTGGATCCGAAGATACGACCTTTAGAAAATGATCATTTCCTATACAAAAAGTGCTGTTTCACAGAAGCCAAAGTTAATGCAAACGTAGGATTAGTTAGTGGGTTAGTTAGTTAGTTCCAGAGCCATTTGTATGAAAACCGACTTTTTTGGCTCGTGCTCGAAAACGGCTCGATAACTTTTCTTGAAATTTTGCAGGGACCTTCGGGTGGGCATTCTACGCCATATGACATTTTAAAAAATGTATGTCTTTGTGTGTGTAGTGTAGTGTGTATGATAGCACATTTTGTATGAGGCAATGGTTGTGTGTTCGAGATAGAGGCTTGGTGTCAAAGGGTAAGTTGTTGGGTTGGGTGTGTAGTATATGAGGGTGACCGCCAAAATGGCGGAAAATAGGCGGGGACTCAAAAAAAAACTTTTTATATGTTGTAGAGGAAGTTGAGGGGATCATTTTCGCCCATGGAAGTAGTAGCCGCCGCGCTTCGGTTTGGCGGCGGCGGCGGCTCAAAAAGAACTTTTGATATGTTGTAGAGAAAGTTGAGGTGATCATTTTCGCTCATGGAAATAGTAGCCGCCGCCCTTCGGCTTAGCGGCGGCGGCGGCTCAAAAAAAATTTTTTTGATATGATGTGGAGAAAGTTGAGGGAATCATTTTCGCCAATAGAAGCAATAGCCGCCGCGTTTCGGTTTGGCGGCGGCTCAAAAAAAACTTTTGATATGTTGTAGAAGCAGTTGAGGGAATCATTTTCGCCAATAGAAGCAGTAGCCGCCGCGCTTCGGTTTGGCGGCGGCGGCGGCTAAAAAAAACTTTTGATATGTTCTAAAGTAAGTTAAGGGGATCATTTTTGCCCATGGACGTTTCGTGCTTCGGTTCGGCAAAAAAAACCTTTGATATGTTGTAGAGGAGGTTTAGGGGATCATTTTCGCCGATGGAAGCTTCGGTTCGGCGGCAGCGGTGGCTCAAAATAATGGAATAAATTACAATCACAACGAAAACCCTTTTTAAAAGGGAAACATGAAGCAAGTCCTCGTCCCTTCTTCCAAAACAACTGATATCACAACAAAAACTCTTTTTAAAAGGGAAACGTGACGCAAGTCCTCGTCCCTTCTTCCAAAACAACTGACATCAATTTGGGTGACGCTTGAAGCTTCGGAACGCACAAAATTCTTTTGAAATATTTTCACTTTTGATTAAAAAAATGCGTCACAAATGCCGGACCTCCCAGTGTTATAGTTTTTCTGTTCTTTCAGCTTTCACAATGCAAAAATTTGACTTTATGGGATGTATGTCGTGTTTTTGTACAGGAAATCATTTCAAATCAAAAAGGGTTTTTGTTGTGATTGTAATTTTTTCCATTATTTTGTTGGGATGTTGACGACGTTGACCTAATCGATGACCTGTTAGTCTTTCGTTTCTTTTGACGAGATGGCGAGTCTAACTCACTGGGCGTTACGGACGATTGCGATACATTTGACTCATCAATACCACTATTTTGTTGGAATGTTGACGACGTTGACCTAATTGATGACCAGTTGGTATTTTGTTTCTTTTGACAAGATGACGAGTCTAACTCACTGGACGATACGGACAATTGCGATACATTTGACTCATGGTTGACGACTGTTGACGACTTTTATCCGATCGATGATGTGTTAGATGAGCACTTCTTCTGTTGAACATTCAACGAACCTGGTGCGTTGGACTTTCTTTGACGATTTGTTGACAATTTTTCGGAAAATTGCGATTGATTCGTCGTAGTTTTTCTTTTCATTTTGAGTAGGGAATTATTTAAATGCGTGGACTTGGATATTTTACTTAAACTTTGAAAATATGACTTTATATTCCTCCTTGGCCTCCCTCCCCAAGTTCCTTCCGCATTTATGTCATCTAGGTCGGGTGATTTTTCGTCTCGATTTTGTCTCGTATTTCTGTTGATATTTTTCACTGGTTTTCGCTTGTAGCACGGGGAAAACAGTAGTGAGGAGGAAACTGTAGGACGGGAGAAACGGCTGTACGGGGAAATAATAGCACGGTGATAACGTTTGTACGGGGAAATGGAAGTACGAGAGAAATGTTAGGACAGGGAAATGGTAGTACGGGGAAAACATAGTGAGGAGGAAATTGTAGGACGGGAGAAGCGGTTGTATGGGGAAATAGTAGCATGGTGATAACGTTTGTACGGGGAAACAGCAGTACGGGGAAAATTGTAGTACGGAGAAAGGTGTTGTTCGGTGAAAACGGTAGGACGGGTGAAATGGTAGTACGGGAAAAAAACAGTAGTGAGAAGGAAATTGTAGGACGGGAGAAACGGTTGTACGGGGAAATAGTAGCACGGTGATAAAGTTTGTACGGAGAAATGGTAGTACGGGGGAAATGTTAGCACCGGGAAATGGTAGAACGGTGAAATGGTAGTACGGGGAAAACAGTAGTGAGGAGGAAATTGTAGGACGGTGATAACGTTTGTACGGGGAAGCGGTAGTACTGAGAAAGTTGTAATACGGGGAAAAGTGTTGTACCGTGGTAACGGTAGGACGGGTGAAACGATAGCATGGGGAAAACGGTAGTACAGACGTAGTGATAGTATACAGCAAACGGTAGTTCGGCAAAACGGTTTTATGGGAAAATGGTAGTACGGGGGACAACCAGATTTGCGTAAGCTTATGTTAGCTACTAAAATACTACTACATCCATTTTTTATTCATCTACATCTAACTTTTCACACCCTTGCATACATTTTAGTATTAAAGTCGCAAATCTCCAACCTAGCGGCTTAATGTCCACGTAGCCCTTAGGGAAGGGGGTATTTACTAGTTTGACTATATAAAAGGAACCTGCTTTGTTAAGCAAAACGAATTCCGATTCTTGACTATTGAGCAGAAGCATATTAAGCTGAAACACTGCGTAATATACGTGTTTTTTCATAAAATTGTTTTGTTTATGGCTAATTTAGTTTAGTGAGGCTACTTAGAATTGTATAATTGTTAATAATGACGATGAGCAGAGGTGGCTACTGACTCCGACGGGTCGACTGGGTCGTCAGCTCACTTCCGGTTCTGCTCGTTATTTATGTTTTTTGTCATTCTTATTTGTATGTAGTCAGGGGGCTTCGGCCATTGATGGAATAAATAAATAAATAAATAAAATTAATAAATCTTCATCGGCCAAATTTTATTGTTACAATCAGTTCTGGCAAGTAAGTGTTATTTCGTGAATATTCAAGATTATCGTTTCAAGTGAAATCAGTGTTTGTTTTTCGGTTACCTCAACGTCGAGTTTCTGTGAAATAGCGGTACCTTAAAAAGGCGCGAGATATTTTAAGGTAAAATGTTGATGCCTTCTTGTGGCTCGGTATAGTAAACAATGTAATTTTTTAATCGGCACCATCAAGTTTTTGTTTATTCAGAAATGATATAAAGGCGTCATAAAGGCTAAAAATCGAATTAATGTTTACGTTTCTCTGTTTTGATTCGATACCATTTGAGCGCGCAGGCCTTTTTCTCTTTATACCGACGATTGATAACCGAAATCACAAGTTTCTGAATGAACGATAGCATCTCATTGTGGCTCTTCCGTTTGTGTCGATCGAACCTTGAGCATGCATTTAGCTTTTCCCATACACTTACGGAAATATATTTTTGCATTAAATAGAATTTTGTGCTTCTGCGCAGGTTTTTGCAGTGTTAAAAAGCTGCGCAGAAGTACAAAATTCTATTAATACAGACCGAGATTTTTGTTTCGTAATACAAAATTGGTTCTTCATTATTTATATTTTATATATTGAATAAACATTAACGCTGCGTGCATGCAAGCGTTCGCTCTCTTTACATATAAACGGGTTTCTTTCAGTTCTCTTGAAACTTGTTGGAATATTGTAATACAGCGGCATTCTTGACTTATTTCTTTATTTTGTGTACGATAAGTTAAAACCGCCTTATTTTTACTACTATACCAACAGGTATCATGGGCAAGTCCCCATACGAATAAAAAATTCGAAAATTTTTTTCGTAGACTTCGGAACCATATATACAGCTAAGTTTTGACTTCCCCCCCCCCCTTGCGACGTACCCCCCGAAAAATATTTTTCCTGGATTCTACGGAAAATTCTAAGGCGAAATGATCATTTCCTATACAAAAAGGGCTGTTTCATAGAAGGCAAAGTTAATGCAAACGTAGGATACGTTAGTTAGTTAGTGGGTTAGTTCCAGGGCCATTTGTATGAAAAACCACTTTTTTGGCTCGTGCTCGAAAACGGCTCGATAACTACGTC
>CM055404.1:92013148-92024224 GCA_029228625.1 Pseudolycoriella hygida
ACACTTAAAGTGGAAGTTGCCACTTGATTCACTCCTTGACATTCACTATTCCCAGCACTCATACGTTACCATATGTTTCGCATCCGTACTAGAACCGCGCTGGGCCGCCGCTCGATATGCACAAATCTTACATGCCAACAACAATCACCGTCACCAAGTGATCGGACTAGCTACTTATTTTGGACGCAATTTACCTGTTCCATTCAGTATTACGTTACCCTAGTACTTACGCACCATCCTGTCGCGTATAGAGCGAGGGACTAGGTTATCCGTATCTTCCGATATTGTCATTTACCCGAGATTTTTATTTTGACGATGCAATGTCGAGTAGTCATACACAGTACATTTGAGAAGTTTATTGTTTGCGAATTCCGGACCGGAATATGTCTGTGAGCGATGGATTGTTGACGAATAATGGCTGCGATTGTTGTTGGATTAGTTGCAACGATTGATTGAGATGAATGTCCTGATTGATACGCCCGTTTTCGTGATTGTACATGTTCCTCTAACCGGTATGTTGAACCGTGCATCATTTTCATGTGTCTAACCAACTTCTGGTAATCTTTCGAGGCATACAAACAATTATAATAATATTTCCAGTTGTTGATTATGATGTTGTTTAGCCATGAACGTAATTGTTGAATGAGTTTGCTTGATTTCGCACTGAAGTGTTGTCCAAATTGGATTCGTCTACATCCCCAGTACTCTCGTTGGTGTGTTGTAGTCTCCATCAAGTGTGTTGTATTGGGAGTCAATTTTCAACCCAATGCGCCCGAAATCCTGTGTTAAATAAGATCCCTCAATGATGGCTTTAAAGACATCATTTGTGATGGGGATCAAAAATGTATGGAATTTGACATTGTTTCACATGAACACAGCGACACTTTTTTTCCACATCACAACAAATTCAACGGACATCCGTCGAATTTGACACTTTCGCAGTGTATGAGCAACGTCTTAAAAAAAAAGAAAAAACTAGAAGTATGTGAGTCGAATTCCACTTTTTAGGCATTTCAAACGTTTCACACTCGTTTAGCTTTACCGACACTGTTTTCATCAAGTTTTACTGCCTTAAAGTTCAAAATTTAAAAAAAAAATTTCGGAGCGACCGAAAATTGTGTCCGGCCATTTTCGCACCGCCTACAATTTCCAGCAACAAAATCAGCTCTATATAGATCCTCATCATCATCAAACTTTATAGACCATTAAGTACCTTTCGGTGTGAGGTCTTTATGACGAAACCCTAGGAAGGTGTACCACCACCCTCCATGCCCGCCAAGGAGATAGTTTGTTCGCCCAGAGAAAGTCCCCTAACTTCTAAATCCGATTTAACAGAGTCTATAAGCCTTCTCCTTGGTCTACCCCTTGTCCTAACCCTCGGGAACTGTGCACCTAAGATCCTTTTTGGTAGCCTGTTATTACCCATCCTTTGAACGTGCCCGAACCAGCGCAGACGACTAGCCCTTGACTCCTCTTCCACTGACGAAACCCCCAAGTTTTCCCGAATGTTGCCGTTCCTAATGTGATTATCCCACTGCTCCCTCCGATTAACTTTCGCTATACTCCTAAGAATCCTCATATCAGAAACCTCCAGGTCATGCACGAGATATCCGCAGTCCACCCAGCTCTCACTACCATACAAAATTGTCGGTCTGAAAATAGACCTGTGGATAGCTAACTTTGTTTCGCTACTCAATTCCTTTTTGTTAAACACGTGCGACCTCAATTGACTGGCTACCGCGTTGCCCATTTTCCTTCGTTCCCCAAATTCCCTAACTAACTTGCCATCCTCTGAAAAAATGGTTCCTAAGTACTTGAATTCAGAAACCTGCTCTAGCTCCTCCCCATTCAAACTGCAAGCAATACCCTTCCGAGATTTGCCGACATGCATAACCTTAGTTTTTCCCACACTTATCTTCATCCCGTACTCCTCACATGCGGCATTCAGGCAGTCCACCCCATCCTGTAAATCCCTGGAATTATATGCCAGCAGAATCAAGTCATCCGCATAGGCCAGTATTTTTATTATTACCTCACCCACCTCAACCTTTCCCTGCAAGTTGGCTTGCTTGATAATTTTGTCCATGAAAATTATGAACAGAAGCGGGGAGAGACAACAACCCTGACGAACGCCCTCATTAACATCGAAAGATTCGCTAATTTCACCATCTATTCTTACCGCGGGCCTGCTCCCTGAGTATATACTCTTAATGGCACGCAGTAAACTCCCATTGATACGGTACTCGCTAAGAACCCCAAACAGCTTCTGTCTTGGTACCCGTTCGAATGCCTTCTACAAGTCGATGAAGCATAGGTATAAGTCCCTATTCTTCTCATAAAGCTTTTCGATAGTCTGCCTGAGACAGAAAATCTGCCATTGGATCCCACCTGATCCGCTGTACTTAATAAATTTTGCCCTGATTTCATCCACCCCTGCGGATTGCCTTCAATCTGCTGACCTTGCGTGAAATCTCCTCCAATGTAATTTCCTCGTCCACCTCTGGACCCGCCTCAGAATCAGTATAATAAATTTTTCATTTAATAGTATTTTATTGCCATTTGAGGGGAATAATCGAGGCTTGCCGAGATTTCCCCTCAAATGGCAATATGATGCTTTATTGCATGAGCGAAAAAGAGAAAGCAAATATAGGAGAACGACAAATGTCATTGTCAGCGATTAATAATTTCTCTTTTATATTACTAGATTAATAATTTTTAAGGTAAAACATTACGCGAATGCAATAAAGTTAATTATTTCATAGTTATCTTAGGATGGATAATGGTAGGGATTATAGGATAAGTCATTTAATCAGAATTATTATTATTCTTTTTTTTTACATAATTTTTTTTATAGGAGGGTAAAGGGAATCGTAGGGTTCTTTAACTGTTGGCAATAGGTAGAGGCCTAATGTACACGATAAACCTCTCCATAAAAACTATGCACCATCCACATATTATTATTAACTTTATAAATGGAATACAAAAAAAAAGGAAAAGACTTGAGCCTGATTCAATCGCAAATTCATATTTACTACAGAATTAATATCACTTTATCAAGCTCTCGCACAACAACAACGAACGACCAGTTTGTCAATTAGCAGTCACACTCTTCCCTGGGTATTGCCGCTCGGATAGCCATTCTTTTAGCCTTTTCGGTGGTGGTACTGAATTTGCTTCTGGAACACTTTTACTTTTGCGATTCATATAATTCGACATAAACTTAGAAACTGCAGAATTCTTTGCTATAAAAAAAGAAAATTGGTCTAAACTTTAAAATTTATTTAAGGTAAGATGAGAACCATTTCCTGATGAAATTGAGTTTGAGAAAACATTTGAGGTAAACTGAGAACATTCCCTTTAAGAGGCTCGACTTCAAAGTGACTTGCATGAGTTGAAGGAAGGGGTCATTTAAATAGTATCTGAACTTTTCGCACGAAAAAAGGGATGGTTTTCTAAAAGCGTTCGACTGGGAAAGCGTCTAGCGATGACTTAAATAACATTAGCTAACAGACCCTGGTTTATCTTATCACTTGGTATTGAATATTAGGAAATGCTTTCATTGAACTAAAATCAATAAACAATACCGCCGAATAAAACTTCAATAAACAATTTTCGTTCTTCCGGCAAAAATTCGTAAGTCAAACTCTTCTTTTTCACTTCTGGCAAATCTACGATTTTTGATATCTGCAAAATAGAATTTCCTACTTCCTGCGATGCTTGGTCCCACCGTTGTTGTTTTTGAGTGCAGGTCAGAACTTCAAATTTCTTGAATCTATTTTAAAAACGTTAAACTTAGTGAATTACATCTGAAAGGAGCTCCGCAAGAAATAAACCTGTCAATATAACACAGCACTGCATAGATATGCTTACATCTTTGGGATAGACCGACTTTGCACGTGCAAACAAACTTCCAATCTTCCCAGTTATTGCTCGTCGTGTTTGTTGTGATTTTATGAGGCTTTTCAGCAAGGTGGCTTGACTGAATACATTTTTTGAGACAGCACCAACTTGAATGATGTGACCACTGTTTAGAATATTCATACCCTGTTCTATTACATTAGGTCCTCCTTGTGTTACAGGCTGTTTACATGACCTCACTTGTACTATGCTTTAACGTAGCAGCACACGGTCGTTGAAACAAACAATTAAACGTTAAACATTTTGAAAACAAAAAAAAAAAAAATAACTCCCGAAGTACAGCGTACACTGTTTGAGTTCTTAGAGTAGGCTAAATATCGAATGAACTATCGTAGAACAATGTGCTGTGTTCATTTTGTTACTTCTTTGTCGATGTGACAATACCGCGAGGCATCAACGGTATATATAGCTCAGTGAGCAATGCTGCGGCCTTATAAACTCATTTTTTCCAGAATATTCGGTTCAAATCCTAGTTTTTTGGACCCGTACGAAGTACAAAGGTCCTATACGTTTACTACAAACAATTTTATTGTAACATGGGGTAGGTCGAGGTGGGAGTTGGGAGGATGCATCTATTATCGTCTAAATATGACGAATCAGCAATAAAAAAAATGTCCGTCCGTCTGTCCGTCTGTCTGTCTGTCCGTCTCCACTTTTTTTTCCAAACGGCTCAGCCGATCAGCCAAAACTTTAAAGATACATGCCTCCCACGATTCAAGTTCGAAGATGAGCAAAATCGATCAAGTAGTTCCGGAGATATGGTCGAGGAAGTGACCAAAAACATGGTTTTTCGAAGGTCGGCGAAGCTTTTTCGCAAATATCTCAGCAAGTATAGCACGGAAATTCCTCATTTTGGTGTTAAATGAAAGCATTTGATGTCACAAAACTGGGTAAATTTTTTGTGGGAATCGGGTCAGGGGTCTGGCCACTGGGACCAATAAAATTACTTTGTTTTGGAGAGTCAAAACTACAACATCTAGTTGTTTCTTTTACACTCTCCATAACTGGTGACCCACGACGTTCAGAACTTACTTCTGAAGCTCGTTCAACTTATTTTGACTGGTTTATAGCCACAAAATGCAAGTTGAACTCACCGTCCTTCAGAACTTCTAGCCTAAACAGCTAAGTTCTCAAGCGATTTGTTTCACTGGTCAATAGCCACGAAATAAATCAACCACTTAATTTCTATCAGGCACTAGCTTCAAGAAATTAAATGGTCAACACGGTGCTTCAGAGTCAGCTAGTTGCACTGCAGCTACCTTCTGAACCAATGGCTTCTGGAAACACTCCAGACCAGCCAACAGTACAAGTAAATAGCTTACTTACTGCAGGTCTCTTAAGACCACTGCAAGTAAAAGCTATTTCCCACTTGTACTCACACTGACGTCCGGCTTAATTTCTTTTTGTTGGTCATCACCAGCAAAATACAAATTAGCCGCGCTGTTCCGCAGAACCACTAACTACTTCTAGTTAGGTTCTCCAAGCCGATTCTTTCAATGGTCAGTAGCTTCTTTCAAGAATCGGCCGAACAGCTGTCAGTACGCATGGACGGCAAGCCTTCTAACAACTACAAGGCGCCGCACAGTAACGGAAACACATTTCCACGTCACATACGAGTCTGTCTGCTGTTAACTGGTACATCCACTGCACAGTAAACACAGACTCATACAACCCCGCAACAGTAAGGTCAACATCTAACTTACCACACCACGTAATTTTCAACAAGAAAATTACCTGTGCAGCACGCGTTTCACTGAAACGTCTGAATGTATACCAACTGCATCAACATCGCAGTCCGTATTCCTCTTCGTTCCAGGGATACACGGTGGAGTTACGCACTGCAAACTGCATCTTGGTCGAAATGTCCACAAGCATTTCTGTTTTAGATTTTATGAGGGATACGGTGACTAGTAACCTTGAACAGGCTAACGTCAGTAATGTTACCTTAACAAAATCGCTAAAACGCCAACTTCACTCGCAGTTCCCCCTAGTGCACGTAACGCTACATTCTAGTGCAAGTCTCCCACTGGATTCTTAGAGTACCGAGCATGGGTCGCCACTGCTTAAAGTACCTCTACCCGGTGCTGAGAGGCTATTGACACTAGCTACTCGAGCTCAGGCGCAGGAGCTCTCACGCAAAACCTGGTTGACAGAATGCTCCCAGTCAGGAACGGACTTGAGCATTCTCCTTCGATCAGTAAGCAAAAATCTCACGAGTTCGACCCACTTGTCATTTTTGTTTCCACATCAGTTGCAAAAATCTGATAAGCCAACTGATCCCGCCTACCTCACAGTGGTAAGCACCGTACAACATGTACACCCGCATCCTTGTTCAATCCACTGAACAACCAGCCAACTCAAGCTCTATCTGACGCTTCGGCTAATATCAGACATTAGAACTCAACTCGAGTCACAATCAGTTGCTGTAACTAACAGATTGCAGCAATACTTCAATCAACACCACCACTGTCTAACAATGACAGGTTGGCTCCTAACACGCAAAATACAACCACAGGGCATTCAAATCATCGATGGACGAGACGCAAGCCTACTGACCTACTCAGTTCACGACCTGATTTAACAACAAACCACAAGATGCTCACGCAACCACAGCGTTAGGAAGTCACTTCTGGCCTCCTCCAACAGGGCCTATTAAGTCATTCCTAAACTCATTAAAGATTTCTAGTCAAGTCAAAGGCATTTACATACCTTTTCACTTAACTGACTAAACAACTTAAATCAATGTCCGAACCGGACATTTCATTTAATGAGTCCATAAGACTCGAAAACCAACAACCAAAATTTGTGCACTACACCTTAATGGGTTCCCGGAATCCTATCTCAAACTTTCGAGATTAGCACAAACTGCCAAAAACCTTTGTTCTGCAACCTATTTAAGCAGAGCATTTGAGCAAACAATTTAGTTTCTAACATGCTACCGAACTGATCATACATGCTCCTATCACAGTTCGTTCGCTCTTAGAATACACTGCTCACACATTGTGTCACAGTAAGCTAACCACAACATTTTGCACGATTCCTACAATGAATCGCAAACATTCGTATTCGCTAACCCAACCGCCTTCATGGCCTTCAAGGAATCGAAACACTAGCTTTAAAAGTCAAAATGGCTCAAACTTCAAACCCAAACCCACCACCCGAGACAGTAACCAAGCCCATTTTACTCGACACAACAATTTCACACCCGGCACCTCCACCTGGTATTCCCACATCACATAACCAACGAACACCATCCAACAGTTCCTCTTCTTCATCACCTTCAAGATCTACTTCAAACGAGAACATAAAGACAGATTGGAACGCATTGGTCGAAGCAGAAAACGAACACCAAGAATACCAAGGACGACGTCTAAACCCTACACGTCGTCATTTGAGGGGGAGTAATGTGGTGACCATGTCATCAAATATATTCATATTTCATATATTATTTTCATCGCGCGTTCCGCTCATCAGAATCGGCACACCATTCTGACCGCGCGCCAATCCGGCTGAACATTCTGTTCAGTTCCGAGAAAGTTCCTTAGAAAATAATTATTCATTTTTATCATTTTCAATTATGATAAAAATGACAATACAAATTGTTTCTCAATTTGATTATGTATATTATTTTTCAATACAATATGCTAAAGGGTTCAATGCAAATTGTTCACAATGCTATTGAACAATTTGTATCGTTTGTAAAGCATATTTGTCGGACTAGTGTATCGTCCGAATTAGTATATAAGAAAGAATTTTGTACCAAATAAATCACTCTGTTTTGGAGAGTCAAAACTACAACATCTAGTTGTTTCTTTTACACTCTCAATAAGCACATTGATCTACGATAGTTCATTCGATATTTAGCCTACTCTAAGAACTCAAATAGTGAACGCTGTATTTCAGGACTTATTTTTTTTGTTGGACCCGTACGAAGTACAAGACGTCCTATACGTTTACTACAAACAATTTTATTGTAACATGGGGTAGATCGAGGTGGGAGGGGGGGATGCATCTATTATCGTCTAGAGATGACGAATCAGAATAAAAAAAATGTGCGTCTGTCCGTCTGTCCGTCCGTCTGTCTGTCCGTCTCCACTTTTTTTTCCAAACGGCTGAACCGATCAGCCCAAACTTTTTTTCCCTGAAAGGTACATGTCTCCCATGATTCAAGTTCGAAGATGAGCAAAATCGATCAAGTGATTCCGGAGACATGGTCGAGGAAGTGACCAAAAACATGGTTTTTCGAAGGTCGGTGAAGCTTTTTTGCAAATATCTAAGCACGTATAGCACGCAAATTCCTCATTTTGGTGTCAAATGAAAGCATTTGATGTCACAAAACTGGGAAAAAATTTTTGTGGGAATCGGTACAGGGGTCTGGGCACTGGGACCAATGGAATGGACGAAATTGAGATTCTTGGCCATATACGAAAACAGTTCTTCGTCTATATCTCCTTAACTATGCAATATGGAGATTTACTGTCAAAGGCAAAGTTGTAGAGAATTAAATTTAAGCGAACACATGTTTCAGGGTTTTGGGGAAATATGGCCCAATCCTGGTATATGGCCACTTCCAGAATTGCGCAGGATGACCCATTATATCTAGAACTATGAGAGTTAGAAAGTTGATTCCAAAGGAAAAATTGTAGAGAATTAAATTTAAGTGAACAAGTGTTTCAGGGTTTTGGGGAAATATGGCCCAATCCTGGTATATGGCCACTTCCAGAATTGGGCAGGATGACCCATTATATCTAGAACTATGAGAGTTAGAAAGTTGCTTCCAAAGGCGAAGTTGTAGAGAATTAAATTTAAGTGAACACGTGTTTCAGGGTTTTGGGGAAATAAGGCCCAATCCTGGTATATGGCCACTTCCAGAATTGGGCAGGATGACCCATTATCTCTAGAACTATGAGAGTTAGAAAGTTGCTTCGAAAGGCGAAGTTGTAGAGAATTAAATTTAAGTGAACACATGTTTCAGGGTTTTGGGGAAACATGGCCCAATCCTGGTATATGGCCACTTCCAGAATTGGGCAGGATGACCCGGATCTCCAGAACTGTGAAAGTTAGAAAGTTGATCCCAAAGGCAAAGTTGTTGAGAATTATATTTAAGCGAACACGTGTTTCAGGGTTTTGGGGAGATATGGTCCAATCCTGGTATATGGCCACTTCCATAATTGGTCAGGATGACCCGGATCTCCAGAACTGTGAGAGTTAGAAAGTTGGTTCCAAAGTCGAAGTTATAGAGAATTAAATTTAAGCGAACACGTGTTTCAGGATTTTGGGGAGATATGGTCCAATCCGGGTATATGGTAACTTCCATAATTGGGCAGGATGACCCAGATCTCCAGAACTATGAGAGGTAGAAAGTTGCTTCCAAGGACAAAGTTATAGACAATAAAATTTTAGATAACACGTGTTTCTGGGTTTTAGGGAAAAACGAGTTAGTCCTTGGATATGAGCTTTTCTATATTTGAATGGTCTGAGACGTACTTCGGTAGGGCCTTTGACATTACCTTGGGTAATTTCTATGGATCTTTGAAACTCTTATAGTTATAAAAGAACATAAAACGTTGGATTGTTTGCTTATTTGTATCTTTGGATACGTTCGAGTCTTTTTGTAACATCTATTCTCTTTGCCATATCTATTCTGTTTGCCACATCTATTCTGATACGTTACGGGTCTTTGGTTATGTTTTTCAAAATGTTTAATGTTTAACTGTTTGTTTCAACGACCGAGTGCCGCTACGTTAAAGCATAGTACAAATGAGGTCATTTAAACAGCCTGTAACACAAGGACGATTACACAATCTCGCCTTCGGCTGGATTTTGCAAACTTCGCCCTTATACTATTAAAATGTTGGAATTTTTGAACACTCGAAATCATCAGATTATTAAAAAAACAACGATTTACAATGTGTTACAAAATTACTCATTTGACTTAGATTTTATTTGCAAGATATTAGTTACGGCTTACAACGCCATCGGTCGGATTTTTCATTGTTCGATAATGCAGAGATAAAAGGCGTGTAAAAATTACACTAACGTGCGAAAAATTTAATCATTTAGAAACGACGAACAGTTCAGTTCGGACGTTTTTAGGTTTTATCCATTTACTACTTTCCACCTTTCTGAGACTCTACATCATAATCAAGTGAGTACATGTCTTATTATTAAAGATCTCTTATAAATATGTGATATTCTATTTATTTTAACAAAATGAAAGTATTGGCGTAGCGCAGTTTTACGGTGAATAATTTAAAATGAAAATTTATAGTTTGCAATAGTCATTTATGCAACTCAAGAGGGAGTTTTGTTCATGAGACGTGAGACCGCTCGTTTGGTTACAAGTTGTCATGTGTGCAAAACTCCTTTTTTTAGCACGAGTTGTACGAGTTGTAGCACGAGTACTATTTATTTTTCTGACATGTGTCTTAATGTACCGCAGTGGGATCTAGATTTTTTATATGTCAATCCAGTTAGTGCATTTTTGGAGGAAAGTTTAATATGCTAATTGAATTGATTTAGCACACAAATGTGTATCTTTTTTTTATAAAAATTATAAAAGTTATCACCTCAATCCCCAGGGAGGTGCGGGAAATGATTTAAAAAACTAGCTTTCCGTTTGAATTTTCAGTATTTTCGTATCTTTTTATAATTTGCAACTTATAAAATTAAGTCGCTTAACAGTGACTTGAAAAAGTTGCTTTTGTTGTTTTGTTTTATCGTTTCATCCAAAAAAGCAAAACCATTTCATCGAAAATCCTTAAAGTAGAGCCACACTACGACAAGTTGCATAAATATTAGAAGCAATAAATTGAACTTCAAGATATCATGCTCGGAGCGGTAGCGGAGAGCGTGACGCAGTCCCCACACCCCAAAAAAAACGTCCACAAACCCAAAAACCTCCATACAAAAACCTTTGGGACAAGACACCATGTATAGGCGAAGTTTAGAGTTTTTTCCCTTCGCCCCCCCTCCCCTCCAAATTATTTAAAAAAAACTACGTCGCAGCAGCTTTCCAACAAGCCCTCACTCATCAAAATCAGTTGAAAATTGGCTGAGATGTGGAGGTTTGAAGATGGTACTTTTCCATACATCTTACCAAAATCCATTGTTCTCATTATTATGACAACTTTTTTTCTGATCTGTCGGTTTCTATAT
>CM055404.1:92024724-92052919 GCA_029228625.1 Pseudolycoriella hygida
ATTTCAACTCATTGCCAAATTTCAAGTGACTGCCCAATTTTTCTTTTTTTTCTTCCAACTCGAGTCGATTTCCCAGGTATCCATGTTTTTTCTAAAAAAACTGCCCAGTATCCTCAATACCGCGGATACCCACTCTTTGCACACGCGCGCATGGGAAATCACTGGTATGGGACGTAACGGTAGTAGATACGATCGCACCAACATATGTGAAATTGAGTGCTGTATGCAGTGGCTCAGCTGCTGACAAGGCCGAACGCGAAAAGCACAACAAGTACATTTCTCACCGCTAGCTTTCGAATCGTTTGGTGCGGCCGGCCCCGAAACAACGCTGTTTTTGAAAAATTTCGGAAAGGCGTTAGTGAGAAGTTCTGGAGAGCCGCGATCTTTAGATTATCTATTGCAACGGATTTCCATATCCATCCAGAGAGGCAATTCAGTTTTAATTCGCGACACCTTCAGTGATGAGATGATCAAGGTTGTGATGTATTTTTGTGATTATCTGTTTGTGATTAATAATATTGTATGTACGTTGTAGTTTGTAGTTTTTTTGATATTATTTTAAAAAAAAATAAAAAAAAATCAAAGAGATCAGGAAAAAATTATGAAGCATTTGTGATTAGAGTGAGACCAAGCAATGGCCAGTGATCTTGCGCTTTTAAGTTAAATCAATCTGTTTCTTTAAATTTAGGAGACATTCCGAATCATGGGCGCGCGGTAGCGCGGAAAATTTTTTTTCGAAGACTTCGGAACCATATATACAGCTAAGTTTTGACTCCGCCCCCCTTGAGACGTACCCCCGGAAAATATTTTTCCTGGATTCTACGGAAAATTCTAAGGCGAATAGTCTGTTCACTCATTAAAATCGGTTCGGTTATAGTTTTTCTGTTGTTTCAGCTTTCACGATGCAAAAATTTGACTTTATGGGATGTATGGCGTATTTTTGTACAGGAAATCAAATTTTTCCGTATGAAAGCTGAAAGCCCAGGAAAGGACGGGGCACACACGGACGAGGCACACACGGAGGGGGGACACACGGACAGGGTGACACATGAACAGGGACCCACGGATAGGACACACACAAACGGGGGATACGACACATGTGTGTGGGACACACGAACATGGGAGACTCACGGACAGAAAGCACACACGGACAGGGGAGACAAATTGACCCTAATTCGGCCGTAAGACCCTGACTAACGTCAAGGGAATTCTTGCAGCATCTATTCCGTTTGCCATGTACTTGCATATGTTTTAAAGTTTCAAAGTCAGATTCAGAAGTTATATTTATTCATTTTTATTTCATAACAAATTAATGTATAAGTAAAACACAAGCAATATTTTTACAAAACAACTCTACAATCGAGAATTCACAAATGACTTTGAAGACCCGCACAAATCTGCTTCTTAGGAAACATTCCGAATAAATTTCTTAAAGATTTCCAGCAATTTCTTCTTCCTTTTTTCAACATTTTTGGATTGGATTAAGTAATCAAACAGTTGACCCATGAATATGTCTTTCTGATTCGTGTCCGGGTGGAAGGAGAACAGATCTTCGTTTTTTAAATCAACTAACAAAAAGTGTTTGAGTTCTTCAAATTTACTTCTTAGATGCCTGGGAATGGCACTGTTCTTAATTGTCGACGAAAAATAGTCCGTCAAGTTGATAATTTTGACAATCTTAAGTTTAGACTCCTGAATTACTTTCAGCTTTTTAAAAGCTTTCCGAAGATCCTGCAAATATTTCTCTAAAACGTTTTTCGCTTCTCCTTCAGTTTGCATTTCTACTTTAGTTATTGCATTTGAACATAAAGTGACTTTCTTAAAAATATGTTCCATACTTTCCCTGGTAAAATTACAAATTTCGTAAACGTTGAATTCAACGAATAAAGTTTTCACCTTCGGATCATCGCGAATACTTCCAGGAATTTGAGGAAGCGAATTTCTATCAATCGGATCGAAGGCAATCGTCTCTTCTGTATTATTAACTTTCTGCTCGGTGTTCGAGATGTTGTTGTTTCTCCGATACATTGATTTTTCCACGGCATCACCGTATGTAGTTATGTCCTCGCTAGTTGTTGACAAATTACATGAGAAAGAATTGTATCCTTTCTCTCCAAGTAACTGGAAAATTATGTTTCCAACTTGAGACAACGTCGATGCAGTAGATTTGGGCATTTCGGATGTATCCAACGTTAGAACCCTTTTTGTTTCCTCAGTTTCGTCGTCATTGGCATTAACGGTTGTAACATCATCGGTGGAGTAAGAGTTCGGTGTTGTTGTTGCATCGACTAAATCAAGCGGAATAGCCGTAGATGCAGTAAAAGACGAAACAAACACGAATTCTGACGTAGAGTCAGTGCCTGTATTTAAAGCATTGACTGTTGACCCCTCTTCTCCTAAGATTCTGTTGGCGATGTCCAATTTAGAAGGTGCATCATCTCCTGTGACAATAATGCAAATAATATTACAGGAGAAGAATCGTAAGATTGTGCAACGTTTCGTTTTAACTCGTTTCACCGAAAAACCAAGTTTTACATGCACAAAATGCAAGCGAATAAGTGAAAAAAGAGATAAAAGAGAAATAAGAAAGATGCACAAGCTTATGATTCTCTTCCTGTAGGTAATTGTAGCATTGAAAATGTTCAAACATTTCTAAATGATGACTTTCAAGTAAGGGGAAAATGTTTTTCAATCGTTTCCTCAGGAATTCTCTCAATTCTTCGTACTTTCAATCGTCAAAGCGTCAAAATGAGAAAAATTCGTGTTTTGGTACTGTTGCACTTGAAGAAATTTTACATCTTTTACAACTGCAATTAATACTCGGAACAGGTCAGGTCGGATTTGTTTTATTTGCGGTTGACCTGCATTTGAAGTCAACCTGGACCCGATTTGTCGAATTTCAGATTCAGAGAGATTAAACTTGAATCTGAAATTTACACTTCAGGTTCGAAAAATACAGGGTCAAATACCAAATTAGAGAAATCTGCAAAAAACATATGAAGGGGCCCGTACGTATCACAATAGATGCGGCAAACAGAGTTGATGTTACGAAGAGACTCGAATGTATTTAAGTAAACATTGCCTTACGTCCACATAAAATTGTATTGCAAATTGCCGATAGGGCAATATTGAAAAACCCGTCCGAAGAAACGGTGTAAAAATATTTTCCGAAAGCATAAAATTGACCCTCAAAAATGTTCTCCTCAATTTTCTCTATAACATAGCAAAAAACCATTTTTTGGGCTAGGGCCGACCTTAGAACTGACCTAGGGCCCTAAGTAGAGGCGTCTGACACATACTTCCATAGACAAAATTGTTTCTCTCAATTTGCTCTGCAACATAGCAAAAAAAATTTTTTTGGTTAGGGCCGACATTAGGAGCCCTAAGCACAGTCAAAAGTTTCTTTTATAAGCTGTCGGTCATGCCCAGATCTTTCAAACAAAATTTTTTTTTTGAAAATCGGAAAAGATTAACTCGAGTTATGTACGGAAAATACGTAGGGACTCGTTTGTAGTGTCCTAGCTAACTCCAAGGACTCAAATCCAAAACAGCTTCTTCCATAAATTGTCGGTCATGCCCAGATCTTTCAAACAAAAAAAAAATTATGAAAATCGGAAAAGAATTACTCGAGGTATGTACAAAAGACCAAAAACCACTTAAACGGCCCTAGCTCGGCGGCCGACAGTGCTCACATTCAATCCCATAAAAAATATTTCCGAGGCTGGCATGTCCTCGACCTTCCTCACGCCCGACTAGCAGCCGTAATATGAGCTGCAGGTCCCATGTTCCAATAGGGAAAAAGGTTCCTCTCAACTGCCTCTAAAACTTTCCAAGCATACCTTTACCTCATACTTCATACAATATTCGTGAATAATAATCATCTATTTCATCAATTTGGACTCTTAACACCGAACCACTCAACCGATTTCCACAAAAATCCTGAGGATGCCCTCAGGTGTCAACAACATCGACACCTGACCCCAACACTGATTGAGGTGCCTATGGCGCTGACGCGGGGGCTGTTGGTTTTTGAGTATGTGTACTGTGGCGGTATCGTACTGGGGTCACTGACCCTTATTCCTCCCAGACAACTAAGTGGAGTAGAATCAGTAGGTATTTAGATAGGTGCCGATCCCTACACAGGACCCGAAAGATGATTTACACACCGATCGGAACTGGGGAGAGCACTACATACTTTTAGTGATCGCGATGATTGAGCGTAATTTCAATCCCTCGCTCATGGGGGCCCTGCGGTTAAGACTACTTCAGGCACGCACGCAAATCATC
The DNA here is from genome assembly GCA_029228625.1 of Pseudolycoriella hygida. Classification (NCBI taxonomy): domain Eukaryota; kingdom Metazoa; phylum Arthropoda; class Insecta; order Diptera; family Sciaridae; genus Pseudolycoriella; species Pseudolycoriella hygida. The sequence goes on from CM055404.1 coordinate 92,029,012, forward strand.
ACTATGTTATGCTACAAACGTATAACACCCGTTTGTACTTCGTACGTGTCTAAAAGCAGCACTAGTGAACATTTCAATCATTGACTTTTTTGCAATTTAGTCAGTGAGCGCTAAATATGAGCGCTGAGGAGCGCGAGCGCGAGCGCCGCTCATTTATAGAGGGTATGAGCGGGAGCGCGAGCGCCGCTCATATTTTTCATGAGCGCTGCCACACTTGAATATCATGCTCGGAGCGGTAGCGGAGAGCGTGACGCAGTCCCCACACCCCAAAAAAAACGTCCACAAACCCAAAAAACTCCATACAAAAATCTTTGGGACAAGACACCATGTATAGGCGAACTTTTGAGTTTTTTCCCCTCGCCCCCCCCCTCCCCTCCAAATTATTTTTTAAAAAAAACTACGTCGCAGCAGCTTTCCAACAAGCCCTCACTCATCAAAATCGGTTGAAAATTGGCTGAGATGTGGAGGTTTGAAGATGGTACTTTTCCATACATCTTACCAAAATCGATTGTTCTCATTATTATGACAACTTTTTTTCTGATCTGTCGGTTTCTATCTATGTTCTATCTATCTATCTATCTATCTATCTATCTATCTATCTATCTATCTATCTATCTATGTTCTATAAATAATTTTCGATCTCGAGAACTAGACAGCCGATTTGCATCAAATTTTCAGGGAACGTCAGAATCGGTCCAAAATGAAAAATTTCATATGCCGCTTTTCGGGAAAACTCTGGAAAAGTCGGAAAGTAGGGAAAAGTGGTCAATTTTCATGGTTTTTCACGTAGTGCTCGGAGTTTTCGAATTTTAGCTCCGGAGTGACAATACCTAGAGAGTTGGTTTGTTCCGAGCGATTGTAGAGTTTGATCAGGAGAATTTTTTGGGATCATAAGAAAATGGCTGCCGGGTGTCAAAAAGGCGCCATTTTGAATTTTCCTAAGCAATAAATTACGTTTTTTTGTGTTGTCGATTTTTAGCTCCGGAGTGACAATACCTAGAGGGTTGGTTTGTTCCGAGCGATTATAGAGCTTGATCAGGAGAATTTTTTGAGATCATAAGAAAATGGCTGCCGGGTGTCAAAAAGGCGCCATTTTGAATTTTCCTAAGCAATCAATTACGTTTTTTTGTGTTTTCAAATTTTAGCTCCGGAGTGACAATACCTAGAGAGTTGGTTTGTTCCGAGCGATTATAGAGTTTGATCAGGAGAATTTTTTGGGATCATAAGAAAATGGCTGCCGGGTGTCAAAAAGGCGCCATCTTGAATTTTTTGCTATCTTCTGAATTAGAATAGCCAGACAGTTGGTTTCTTCGGGAAAGTTATAGAGATTGGTGAGGAGAATTGTTTCGTTATCCTAAGAAAATGGCTGCCAACTGTCAAAGTGACGCCATCTTGGAATTTTTGCTATCTTCTGAATTAGAATAGCTAGAGAATTGGTTTCTTCGGGAAAGTTCGATAGATGACTTGGGCATCATTTTGATAAATAGAAAGCGGGGTCGCCGAGGCGCCGAAGTTGGCCAAAATTGAGGCGAAAGTTTTCGCGAAAATTTTTTTTTCGTCGGAATCGATAGATATTGACTTGCGCATCATTTTGATGAATAGAAAGTGGGGTCGCGGGGGCGCCGAAGTTGGCCAAAATTGAGGCGAAAGTTTTCGCCAAAAAATTTTTTTCTTCGGAATCGATAGACCCAACAAAAACCTCTTAAAGGTAAAGTGTGACGCAGTCCCTAATGTCCACTTCCAAAATTAATGATATCACAACAAAAACCTTTTAAAAGGTAAAGTGTGACGCAGTCCCTAATGTCTACTTCCAAAATTAATGATATCAGTGGAGGTGACGCTTGCGCTGAAAATACGCATACATTTCCTTGACGACAACGTTACCCTGTGTTCAAAAATCGCGTCACAAATGCCAGACCCACCAGCATAATAATTTTTCAACACTTTCAGTTTTCACACGCAAAAATTTAAAACTCAAAACAATCTTCGCAAAAAGACACGAATGTTAAATTTTTGCAGCGTAAAAACTGAAAGTACAGAAAAATTATTTCGTCGTTGGGTCTGGCATTTGTGACGCGATTTTTTGAACACAGGGTAACGTTGTCGTCAAGGAAATGTATGCGTATTTTTAGCGCAAGCGTCACCTCCACTGATATCATTAATTTTGGAAGTAGACATTAGGGACTGCGTCACACTTTACCTTTTAAAAGGTTTTTGTTGTGATTTTCTTTATAATCAAAATCCATCCTCCATAATTATTAATTTCAACATACCTGTTTTAATAGAAGATTAGGCATCTGTATAAAATTTGTTTATCGTCGAGGGGGAAGCTTGTATCCCAAGCTGAAGAGGAGGGACATAGTCCCCCGATTGGATAAAAAAGAACTTCCACAGACGCGTATTCCATTTGTTCTATTTTATATGTCATCTGGATGTAACTGAAAATGCGATTTATCTTCAGCAGTGTTCAGTAGTGTTATCTGGTAAACACTTTTGTTCTATAAATTATTAATTTTATAAATTGTAATTCTGATTCAAACAAAATAGCGTTTTTTTTTTATTTTGAGCGCTGTTTTGTGAGCATTTTTTTTATGAATTTCCATCGTCTCAAATTTTATTCAGTTTGATAGTTCTTGTGAGACTTTTCCAAAAAACTATAATTTGATGAAATTGGACCAAAACTAAAGTAATTTTGAGGATATTCATTGCCATTCTTACAATTTTTAGTGATCTTTTGGCTTTTCTGTTTTTCGGTGATGTCAAATTTCATTTAGTTTTATAGAACTTGACAAAATTTTTCTTAACAGCCTCCATTTGGTGAGATTTTACCACATTTCGTTGGTATTTTGGTCAATTTTAGCGCTTTTTTATAAATGTTCTGTATCATTGATATAAAATTTCCTTAAATTTCATCCTATTATGAGATATTTCCAACAAACCCACAATCAATGAAATTGGACCACTTTTATATGCTATTTGAGGAACTTGTCGGTAAAATTCACCTTTTCTTGTAGCGCTTCTGGTAGCGGTATTTCCTAGAGTTTGATGAGATATTTCTAACGAGCACACGACCAACGTATATCAAATTTCATCCTTTTTCCTAGTTCTCAAAAAGTAATAGGTAAAAGATAATATTACGAAATTTGGTGAGGTGCAGGTAACAAATTATTTTTCTACAGTGTCATAGTATTCCACTGAAAAACTTTTCATAAAAATGAATAAAATTCCTTTCTCACAAACGAAAATGAGCAAGCTGTTTAACTAACTGTTTAACTGACATAATTTTAGTGGCCTATAAAAATAAAATTAGCCAAAAATCATCACAATGCTAACATTTCCATCAACCTTTCTGAAAAATCATAATCAAAACCATAAGTCAAACATAACCAAAGACCCGTACGTATCAGAATAGATGTGACAAACAGAATAGATTTGGCAAAGTGACTCGAACGTACCTAAATATACAAATAAGCAAACAATCCAACGCTTTCTGTTCTTTTATAACTGTAAGAATTTCAAAGATCCATAGAAATTACCCAAGGTAATGTCAAAGGCCCTACCGAAGTACGTCTCAGACCATTCAAATCTAGAAAACCTTATATCCAAGGACTAAGTTGTTTTTCCCTAAAGCCCAGAAACACGTGTTATCTAAAATTTTATTGTCTGCAACTTTGTCCTTGGAAGCAACTTTCTACTTCTCATAGTTCTGGAGATCTGGGTCATCCTGCCCAATTATGGAAGTGGCCATATACAGGATTGGACCATATTTCCACAAAACCCTGAAACACGTGTTCGCTTAAATATAATTCTCTACAACTTCGACTTTGGAACCAACTTTGTAACTCTCATAGTTCTGGATATCTGGGTCATCCTGCCCAATTATGTGGCCATATACCAGGATTGGACCAAATTTCCCCAAAACCCTGAAACACGTGTTCTCTTAAATATAATTCTCAACTACTTTGCCTTTGGAACCAACTTTCTAACTCTCACAGTTCTGGAGATCCGGTTCATCCTGCCCAATTATGAAAGTTCACATATACCAGGATTGGGTCATATTTCCCCAAAACCCTGAAACACGTGTTCGCTTAAATTTAATTCTCTACAACTTAGCCTTTGACAGTAAATCTCCATATTGCATAGTTAAGGAATTATAGACGAAAAACTGTTTTCGTATATGGCCAAGAATCTCGATTTCGTCCATTCCATTTGTCCCAGTGCCCAGACCCCTGTACCGATTCCCACAAAAATTTCCCAGTTTTGTGACATCAAATGCTTTCATGTGACACCAAAATGAGGAATGTCCGTGCTATACTTGCTGAGATATTTGCGAAAAAGCTTCACCGACCTTCGAAAATCCATGTTTTTGGTCACTTCGTCGACCATATCTCCGGAACCACTTCATCGATTTGGCTCATCTTCGAACTTGAATCATGGGAGGCATGTACCTTTCAGAGGAAAAAAAGTTTAGGCTGATCAGTTGAGCCGTTTGGAAAAAAAAGTGGAGACGGACGGACAGACAGACGGACAGACGGACATTTTTTTTATTGCTGATTCGTCATATTTAGACGATAATAGATGCATACCCCCAACTCCCACCTCGATCTACCCCATGTTACAATGAAAATTTTTGTAGTAAACGTATAGGACCTTTGTACTTCGTACGGGTCCAAAAAAGGACAAGGTTTTGGTAGTGGCCACAGTATCAGCATCAGCAAAACCCACTTCTTTTAGGAATCAAGCCTCATTTCGATATATTTAGTAAAATTGAATAGATCTTGACTTGGAATGTCCAATTGGAAAGATCTCATAAAACACTAGGAAATAGGATGAAAATCAAGGAAATTTTATATCAATTTATTATACATTTGTAAAAAAGCGCTGAAATTGACAAAAATACCAACGAAATGTGGTAAAATTTCACAAAATGAAGGGCTCTAAAGAAAAGTTTTATCATGTTCTACATCAACGAAAAACAGAAAAGCCAAAAGATCACTAAAAATTGTAAGAATGGCAATGAGTATTCTCAAAATTAATTTAGTATTGGTCCAACAGTTTTTTGGAAAACTCTCGCAAACACTATCAAACTGAATAAAATTTGAGACAAATGAAATTCATAAAAAAGAAAATTCTCACAAAACAGCGCTAAAAATTAAAAAAACGCTATTTTGTATGAATTAGAATTATAATTTATAAAATTAATAATTTAGAGAACAAAAGTGTTTACCAGATAACACTTCAAATTTAATAGCTGTCTGCTGAAGATAAATCGCATTTTCAATTGCGCTTATATCCAGATGACATATAAAATAGAAAAATGGAATACGCATCTGTGAGAGTTCTTTTTTATCCTATCGGGGGACTATGTCCCTCCTCTTCGGATTGGGATACAAGCTTCCCCCTCGGGGATAAAATAATTTCGAGACAGATGCTTAATCTTCTATTAAAAAAGGTATGTTGGAAATAATAATTATGAAGGATGGATTTTGATTATAAAGAAAATATCTTGAAGTGCTGTAAATCTGTGTATTTAATAGACACGCTCTGTGTATTGCTTATTTTAAAAATGTCAGTACAACTCTATAAAATTGAATGGAATAATAAGCAATTAAAATTATGGTTCAATTTATTCCTTGCAATATTTATGCAACTTGTCGTAGTGTGGCTCTACTTTAAGAATTTTCGATGAAATGGTTTTGCTTTTTTGGATGAAACGATAAAACAAAACAACAAATGCAATTTTTTCAAGTCACTGTTAAGCGACTTAATTTTATAATTTGCAAATTATAAAAAAATACGAAAATACTGAAAACACTGAAAATGCAAACGGAAAGCTAGTATTTTAAATCATTTCCCGCACCTCCCAGTCAATACCTGAGGTCATTTTTTTCCAATGCGAAAACACTAGAAATTACGAATGGATATTTTCCCAACCGATTTGGGATATTATTATTTGTTGTAGTTCTTCGCAACATTGAATAGTACAAACCGCTGCAGGTGTAATTCACCGAGCGTTATATGTCTGAGCGGGCGAGTGGTTAGCGCCACTTCCTTATGAACGAGCGATCCGGTGTTCAACCCCAGTAATATACTTTTTAATTTTTTTTATCGAATATTAAGTTCTTCAGTTTTACGCATTATCGGTACATATATAAAAATTCAACAAAAACAAAATAGGAGTGGCATGGGGCACGTTATATATTTGACTAACTCCCCTCAGGGAGTTGCGGGAAACTTGAACTTTGCATGAAAAAATTTGATTTTACCAGTAGCCATGATAATAGGATGTTTATATTTATATTATTTATATTTATTTATATTTATTTTATTTAATTGATCCAAAAGTTCTTGTGTATCTTTGCTTAGTCGGGAAATCTCAAAATAAGATATTTTGCAATACTGCAGACAATTGTTGTTCCGAGTTTAAAGTTTTTTTTTTGTCAAAAACATTTCTAATTGGTAGCTTAGTAACTGATAATGTGAAAAAGAAAGCTTCTGACAATAGGGACAAATTTACATAAATTGTTGGTTTTTTAGTTTTTTCTTGTTTTCTCCTTCTTAACAATTTTTGTATATTTTTGTTTCCACATAAATCTTTAAATGGTATCATTCACACAACGAATAGCCATTCTTAGGAAAATTTCGAAATTTGTCATTATCCTCATCAATATTGACATGTTTAAAACGTGTCAACATTCGGACAATTAGTTTAAATTGATCAATATTACAATATGACTCACTAAACCAATCTTTAGCTAAAAGTCATCGATAAATAATTGATCCTATAAACCGAGTCTTTTCAGTTTTGGTTTTTTTTATTTGTACAAATTCATTCAGATAAAGTATTTATATGTTTCAAATTACCTGAAATTTACATCAAATAATTGCATTTATTCACTTTTTGCTTTAATTCTACCATTATTTTCAATATACTCTGAGCCGAAAAATTAGTTTAAAAGTGAAAAAATCTTAATCTTTTATTCCGCTACGACCTAAATATTCATTTACTTTTAACTTACACACTTAAAATTTTGAGATGTGCACTCACCCGTTCAAAAATTTTCGTAGAAAAGCAAAATGTGCCCTTCAAAAATTTTGTGTTCCACATTTTTTCACATTTGTTTCACATCTGTGGAAATTATGTGAAAGGCACATTTGCCTCAGTTTGTTTCAGTGGTGTTAGTGCACATCTCGGCACATTCCATCATAAGAAAAGATAATCGATGTTTAAGCATCGATAAAAGCTGATGGGAAGGCCAGGATGAGCAAATGTGAAATTATGTAAAATTGGAAAAAATGTGAAAATCACATATTTTCGTATACTTAACACTAACATTTTTGTTATGTGTAAGCTCTTGTAAAAGTAAATGAATATTTATGTCGTAGCAAAATAAAAGATTAAGATTTTTTCACTTTTAAACTAATTTTTCGGCTCAGAGTAGAGGTGTGCGCCGGCTGCAGCCGCGCCGATCGCCGCCGAAAATTTAGGTAAAATTCCAGCCATGGCCGCCGCCGATTGAAAATTGTTCAGCCGATCACGCCGCCGCCGAGGAAATAAAAACACTGCGCCGCCGCCAGCCGCCGGTTCTTTTTTTGTAAGTTTTCTTTAAAGTAAAATCTTTAAAGTTTCGCATGAAAACATTGGAAACATTTATTTTCAATTGAGAAATTGTTCCGCCTCTCGTATCAAAATTATTTATCTCTTTTCGACCCTTTGCCAAAAACTGATCTCATCATAAAGATAAACATGATCGATCTCATCTTGAGTACGCATCGGTCGTATGGTATCCGTGGCAATCTGACGGAGTTAATGCAATAGAGTCTATTCAAAAGAAATTCGTTTTGTACACCTTACGCAGAACTGTTAAGAGAGATGAAAATTTCAAGCTTTCATCGTACGACTCTAGATGCAAGTTGCTCGGAATTCAATCCTTAATCAGGCGTAGACTTAACGCGTTTGCCATTTTCAGATATGACGTATTGAATGCCGTGATCGACGCACCTGAACTTTCTTGTAAATTTCCTACTAAAAATTTTCGTTCGCAAGAGCATTTGCTTGTTCCTTACCATCGGACGCTCTACGGCTTCTTTGAGCCAATCGCAAATTTGTCGAGGATTTTTAACAATTTTTGCCGATTGATCAATCCATGTGTCTCTGGATTGACCTTTCGTACCCTAATCAGGTCTACAGAAATCACTTGTGAATTGCAATTTGCAGTTGGTCCTTACGTGTCATGAAATGTCTTACGAGATATATTAGTGAAAAGTATTTTGTTGATTTTTTTTCGATGGTCTTTTTTTTTGTATCTTTTGTAATATATTTTATAATTGTGTGGATTATTCACTATTATTTAAAGATTTATGTGAAAACAAAAATATGCAAAAAATGTTAAGAAGAAGAAAACAAGAAAAAACTAAAAAACCGACATTTTATGTAAATATGTACCTATTTTCAGAAGCTTTATTTTTTGCTGAAAGATGTGCTTTAAACTTCAACTTCACAAGTAAAGAACCTATAATTTTTTGCGGGAAAATTTTTTTGAGGTGAAAAATCAGTTACATTAATCGCGAAATGTCAAAATTCCGTTAAAAATTTTAAACTAAGCTACCATCTGGAATTGTTTTTGACAAAAAAAAACTTTAAACTCATAACAACAATTGTCTGTAGTATTGAAAAATCTCTTATTTTGAGAATTCCCGACTTAGCAAAGATACACAAGAACTTTTGGATCAATTAAATAAAATACTAACTTTCATCCCATTATCAAAATCAAATTTTTCCATGCAAAGTTGAAGTTTCCCGCAACTCCCTGCTTTTGGATGCACGCATTCAACCATTTCGAAATTTTTCTGTTTATATCTATTATATTTTTCTGCTTATATCTATTATATCTCTTATAAGATAAGATAAGATTTTTAAAGATAAAATGAAAAAAATAATATTTTTAATAAACATATTAAAGAAAATGCCATCTTGTCTTGAACCGATGATCTTCGTTATGTTAATAACACGTGCTAACATCTGAGCCACAAAATCATACGAAAACGAAACACAAATTCAATCTTGAGGAGAAGCTTCTGCTTCAGGAACTAGGTCGCGAATATCTGAATTACGGTCTAAGTCCAGGAGAGAACCCAAAAAATGTTGAGAAAAACGATCATATGTTTTGAGTGGTGGACCCACTGGATAAGGAGCTATAAACATTTTATCAACTTCAAGCATTTTGAAACAAATTCCTTCATTCCTTCCACCTCAACATGTAGTATCTCGGTTATAAGAATGCATTTAGTTGCGTAGATGTTCAAACATTCATCAACAGATGTTCAAATTCCTTATTAGCTCCTTCCCTCCACAAGACAAAAATCCATGTCTTCTGCAACTTTGTGGAGAATTGAGTGTACAACAATCTCTAGAAGAAAACTTTCTTCTAAAAATAAAAGTTTAAAAGTTTTTTGAGTTTAAAGAAGGTAAAACAAATACTTATTTCGTAAAAACTGTTAGGAAAATGGAAAATTCGGAAAATCTTTGTACTGTAAAAAAAACTTCGGACTCTCACCTTTTATTAGAGCACCACATCACAGAAATCGGTTAAAGGGTCTCCACTCAATAAATAGTCTAAGTAATGCCTGCACCGGAAAGTTGTTGAAGGAGGAGGGGGGAAGTAGCGCGAGGATCAACTTAAGAATTCATTTCCAGCTAGGCCCTGCTATCCACTTTCAAATAAAATAAGTTCAAGCCGTAGTTTCGTGGGTGACGAAACAGGAAAATTCTTCGGTCACTCTTTCCTATAAAGAAAGGCGGGTGATAGGACGGCATGGAGGGGGGGTGGTATACCTTCCTAGGGTTGTGTCATTAAGACCTCACACCGAAAGGTACTTAATGGTCTATAAAGTTTGATGATGATGATGATTTACTGTTTTTCACAACTCTGACAAAACGAATTTATGCAAAGATCTTAAAGGCGCAAAATGTTTCACAATTTTAAAGGATGATAATCGTTAATTAAAATTATTGAGTTATTTTTTTATTTAATTTGTGGTATGTACGATGTGTTTTCATAGTGTACTCTATTTATTCAAAATGCAAATGTAAAATGCACTAATTGGATTATCACACTGTTTTTTAGAGCTAAGTCTAACAATTTCCACATTTCACTTCAGTTTTTTTCATATTCGACGCAATCAACAGACGTAACAAGAGAAAATGCCCAACAGATTTTTGTGCTGCCGACTGGAATCAGGAGGTATGTAATGTGGAATGAATTTACATAACAAAGGTTGCAAGCGTTTTACTTTGAAACGAAACGAGGGTTGGGTTTGTTGGGGGTCCCAGACAGTACAAGAAAGTTCACCACTTCCCAGCTACGTCAGGGTTACTTTCTTCGCCGTTTACCTTAAATTGTTGAAGGCTTCGTGGATGATAGATGCAACGAATTAATAAGAGAACAAATTGTTTTTTCAGCTATATTTCAAGCCTCTTTAACAGGCTGCTATTGATTACATTTAATTACAATTAATCGGGCGTCTTCGGGGATTTTTATTTTATTTCGATAAAATAAGTGATTTTAAGATAAACATTGGAACGGGTTAGCTCAGTGGTAACGTACTGACTTTCCACCAAGAATATCCGGGCTCAATCCTTGTAAGAAAAAATTCTGTATAAGATTTTTCTTCAATGTACAGCTTGAAAGTAACGTTCCTTGGCACACCCAGGCTTCATAATTCGGGTAGTTGTGAATTTGGTGCCGCAACGTACATAAAAGAATGACAAATATGACGTCACCCATATTAGATGAATTCTGTGTACAAATATGTGTACATAACAATGTAAATGAGTCATCTAACTTTAGACGTAGATATAATTAGCACCAGAAGAAATCCTAATGGTAAAATGCAGGCTACAGTTAGGCCTAGTTCGGAATTCACGTTAAGCATGTGGTCCAAAAAATGCCTGCCGCTAAAACTCATTTATGGGACGAGACGGCATTCTAGGCCTTACTAGTTTCCGCCCTAGTACATCATAGATGGCACTAGGTTTGTGGGCAATTTACCACTGACAAAAATTGGTTTTCGGACCCAACGAGCGAATTCAAAGTCGGCGCCTCTGCTTGAAGTTTAATGTTAGTCAAAGTCAATGTTTGATGTCTCTTTTCCACCTAAGAATAACGTTAATACTATTGACATTTTGAGTTTTTTTTATTCGAATCGCAATTTATGGATTACACACCAGCGAAAAATTGCATTATTCCGCAAGGTATTTGTTTTCCTGAAATTCACATTTAAAAGCTTTGCATCGACACCCAACACAAAGTTTTTGGATGAAAATTGATATTTCTGCTGCGTTTTAGTCAGAGGTATCTCTATATGACCGAGTAACGGTTATTTACCATACTCAAATGTCTGTCAAAATTTCAATTCTCGGCCAAATTTTGCATGTAGGGCAGAGGTCTGCATGGTTAACTGTTTCACTATTTTTTTCATTTCGGAAAATGGTTTAAAATTGTACTTCGTTATTTTAATAGTTTTTCATAAAACTAAAAAACTAACTATTACCACGAAAATTTTTGGTTTTACTTTTAAACAAAAATTTTATAGTTAGTTTTAAAACTAAAATTTATTTGGTAAAAAATTAAACCAAATTTAATTTAGTAATAAATTTGACCAAAATATTTTTTGGTAATTTTGAAAACCTTCAAATTTATTCAAATGTTTGGAAGTTTCAGGCATTTTACCACAAAATTTCTGGTATTATATTTAACCAAAAAATAAATGGTTAAATTTAATGCCACGAAAAAAATGGTTAAGCAGCTAACCATAATTTTTGTAGTTAAATGAGTAACCAAAAATATTTGGTTATTTCTATTACCATAAATTAATAGTATTTCCGAGTACCAATTTTTGGGATGGTTCTTCGAGTAACCATTTTTTATAGTGGTAACTTTAACCAAAATTCAATGGTTACTCGAATAACCAGAAAATAAATAGTGAAACATTTAACCATGCAGACCTCTGATGTAGGGTATCGTTGGAAAGCTGAAATAGTCTCACCACGTTTTAGGTTACTGTTTATGAATTGCTGAAGGTACTTCCTTATGGGTGACTTTGAAACTTGATACTTTGTCTAAAAAATGAACTCGACGTAGAATCAACTTAATTAAAAAACACTCCATTACAGATAATTTCGCCCGGAGGGTCGATTCCATGCAGAAAAAATTATTGTAAAAGGGTTTAATCTAAATCTTTGTTCGTTGAACTGACGACAATAACAAACGACACAGGGCACGGAACACGACAAATTTGAATATTAATCTTAAAGGTGTTGAGTCATAAAAAACATATCCTATTTAAAATTTGTCAATTTATTTTTTCGAAATTGACCCGACCGGTTTCGATAGCTAATGCAACAAACAGAACCTCTGATGATGGTAGCATTAGCTATCAAAACCGGTGTGGTAAATTTCGAAAAAAAAAATTGACTAATTTTAAATAGGATATGTTTTTTATACATAGGAAATTCAACACAAATTGGGAAGGTAGGTGTCCATAGGTATTGAATTTAAGCTATAGGTCATGAAATGCTATTGTTTTGGGTCAATTGTATTGTATTTAGAGGCATTTGTAAATGTTTGTCGAAGAAAAAGTGGGAAAATCGGCATATTTTCACTAGAACTACCATAAATAACGCTGGAAATCAACAAGTCCGTCAGCTATCTAGGTCTAGTCGGACTTTTTTTATGTGAAGTATCAATTAGAGTCAGATTTTAGTCATTTCACTTAAGTTTCAGACACTGAAAACGTGTAAAAACCAAGGTTTTGATGTAGTAAAAAATTGAGCCGGGGAGTCCTACGAAGTATTTTACAAAATACTGCTATAGCGAATATTTGTCACCCAATCATGTACTTTCGATGCCACACCTTGGATTTTTTAAGCGTCTTTTCTTTCATCAATCGGGACACCCTACTACACAACAGCTCTCCCTACCTACAAATTTCCAAAAAACTGACATAAAGAGTTTGTACTCCAAAGTAAAATTTATCTCCGAGACGATACAATATTATATTTTCAACATTATAATCTGATTCTCGAAATATAGTACATTGCGTATTTGCTTCCAAATTGGGGGTTTTGATTCGGAAGAAGTTTGCTGCATGAGCCGAAGGCAAATGCTGTAATCCTACGAGTCGAAACAAATATTTGGGAGCACTACATACAATATTTTGCATCAAAAGCGACTCGGAAACTTATTTACCGAGCAGAAACATTTAATACTTAAATAAACAGAAATATTTAATAAGGAAATTATCGGCCGAATTCTAATTGCAATTGTAGGTTTGTTCTGATGTCATTATGTCAATTTGATTATTTATTTAATCAAAGAATGTTGCCGTTTGTTTACCAATTTTTTCTCTTGTCCGTCAACCAGTTTTAGATAGCAAGTTTCTATGTTATTGATATAGGTAGATATTTGCAAGTGTGATAAACACTTGAATTTTGGATCGCATACAAAAACCTCTTTAAAGGTAAAGTGTGACGCAGTCCGTGAGTCCGCTGAGGAACGGGTTAGCTCAGTGGTAACGTACTGGCTTTCAACCAAGAATACCCGGGTTCAATCCCGGTGAGGATAAAATTCTGTATAGGATTTTTCTTCAATTTGTAGTATGAAATGGGAACATTTAATGTGGGAATCTAACTAAGACAGTATACATGATAGCAGAGTAACGAGGAAGGAACAAAGGTAGGGAATGCATTTCCCGACGATTTTTTGGGAACCGGGAAACGGGAAGTACGGTAATGGAAAAAAATTTCGGGAAATTTGAATGACTTTTTGAGCAAATGATAGTTATTTGGATCACAAGGGACGAAAAGTAAAAATTTCAACCGTGTGCGAGAGTTGCTGCCCGCGCCGAAGGCAAGGGCTGCAATCGCTCAGGTTGAAATTTTTACGTCGTCTCTTGTGATTCACGTAATTTTTCATTACAACAACTACGAATATTGTCATTTTCGCTTCCCAAACTAAAAAAACAAAAGCAAATTTAAATGTGAAAACATTACAACCGTTATAAATATCAGTGTCTAATAGAGGTCTTAGTCAGCATCATAATCATCAAACTTTATAGACCATTAGTACCTTTCGGTGAGAGGTGTTTCTGTAGAAACCGCAGAATGGTGAGCTATCGCCCTTTATGCCCTTCCATCGCCCGCCATCGTACGATGCAACTCATTACATATTGCTTTTACTATGAACGTGTAAACTCTCATTTTGAATTATTTTGTCACTGACATGACGCTCAGACATTAACACGTCTAGAACAGTTGTGTTATGGAGATAATTGGAAGAGATCAACATTTCGGCATCATGCAACTTTAAATATGCTGATGATCGTGATGGACAAAATGTTGACGTATCTATTTGTCTCGGTTAGAGGTATTGATTGGACTGTCGAACTGTCACCGAAATTATTACTGCTGCCAAAATGTTGATCTCTTCTAATGAACTCCATAACGCAACTGTTCTAGATGCGTTAATGTCTATGCATCATGTCTATGACAAAATAATTCAAATAAGAGTTGATACGTTCATAGTAAAAGTAATATGTGACGAATTGCACCGAACGATTGATTCCAAGTTTGTGGGCTTTAATCCTCAGAGATTTGCAAAGTATCGAATGACTTTTCACAGTTGGGTTTACTCAACAAAAAATTCTCTGAATTGCCAAGGAGATGATTTGTTCGCTCATCGAAAGTCCCCTAACTTCTACATCTAATTTAATTGAATCTATTAACCTTCTCGTTGGTCTACCACTTAGCCTAACACTCGGGACCTGTACTTCCAAATGCCTTTCCCATTCTAAAAAATCTAATCGTTTCTGAATTGTTGTTCTTATAAACAAAAATTTCTGCGATTCTAAGCATTATCATTTTGGAATAAATTCAATTGAAAGTGTACTTTGAAATAGCCCTTTCAATTAAAAGCTATAAATGAAACTCACATCCTTATTTCGTAAATAATCTAAGCAGCGGCGCATACGCTTCGATCAAAGTTAGCTCAAATTAGATTGAAAAAAGTATTTTCGGTTCTCTGTTATTTTCGGCTCCCATTTAGAGAACCGAAAATACTTTCGGTTCCCTTACCAATCAAGAGTTCAATTTTTTCATTTTCGGTTGTCATTTGGGAAGCGAAAATGGCAATATTCGTAGTTGGTGTAATGAAAAATGTATTATGTCCTCAGAAACTGTAAAAAAAGTTTCTTACAACATTTGTTAGCATTTTTCACTCCTTTCAAACTCGAATTAGGTGTGAAGAAACGCTAAATTATCAAACGTTGTCAATTTAGATACAAGTGTATCTTTTTCATATTCTCAGTGTTACGGACGAGAGGTACACCACCTTTGTGATTGTTCGCGATTATTCCGACTAACCGATGCTGATGATGTGGGAAAATCTCGACTAAAATTCGGGATGGCAACACGCAATGACCTTCTTACTCACGCTGTTTTCTCTACCCCTTTCATTTGAAATGTTCATCGCAATTTTCGCCGTTGATTCTACTCCTTCATTCCGTTCATTCTATATTCTCTCATATTATCTCTCTGCCCCTCGACGAACGAAAGTATCTCTTGACTACATCGATTTTTGGTCGCGACGAAAAATGGGAGTACTCGTACAGAGTAAAAAAATCTAGATAGGCAACAGAGAAATTTCTTTCGTGCGAGCACATTCATTTACTTTTATTCTGTACGAGTACCTGGGTTTTTGGTAGCGACCAAAGTTCGAGGAAGACAACAGAAGTGTTCATACGGGGGCAGAGAGAGAACGAGAGAGAATGTAGAATTAACGGGATGAGGGGGTAGAATGAACAGCTGAAAATGCGATGAACACTGAAATTAAGACCTGAAGGGGTCGGATGAACGGACTTGTGATGGGGGTCATTATGTACTGATAGGTTGCTGACGTCTCTTAATGGCTGGATTGCCAAGGTAAATCACTGATTTACTCAAATTTATAAGTGATTAGCTGATTAATTGAGGTAGATTCACTCGCTGAATGCACAAAAAATAAAAGAAGCATGTGTACTCAACATTTGTCCTATTTTTACTGCTATACGCCCAATTAGGGCATAGGGGTCGTTCATAAATTACGTACGCTTGAGGGATGGGGGGAGTCGTGCCTAGTGTGACAGAGTGTGACAGGGGGAGGGAGGGGATTGAGGTTCAGTGTCACGTCACGCGAAATTTTTGAAAATGTTTACAATTAGTCGAAATCAGTTTGACAATTGGCAGATTCACCGAGCTCTTCTAAGTGACACCAGTGTGACAGGGGGGGGGGGTGGAAAAAGCCAAATTTTGCGTTACGTAATTTATGAACGGCCCCATAGCCAAGACGAAAATTGAATCTAATTGCCAAAGTTGACCAGTGTAACAAATGACTCGTAACTCTTTTGTTACCTTTAGTTTTTCCTTTCTAACAACCAATGCTAGTAAATGATCAATAACTTGAGAGGACAAGCCATGAATTTTGCTTATAAAAAATTACAAAGAACCGGGAAGTTGAAATATAAATACCCGGGAAACGGGTTTCAATGGAACCGGTATTTCCCGGGAAATTTTTTCCCGGGTACATTCCCTAAACAAAGGATCATAGTATCTGTGTTTCAAGGTCAGTTGGCCGCCTCGACCAGAAATCTTAATCCGCTTCCAAAATTAATGATATCGCTTGAGGTGACGCTATCGCTTATAAAACGCAAATATTTGTTTGAATTAAATATTATCTAGCCTGTGGACAAAGTTTCAGGGTGTAAATAAGAGAAAAATGCAAAAAAAATTCTCCGTCCGTCTGTCAGCAGCGCTCCCTCTATCCACGCTTCCTTTTTTTAGTTATTGCGCACCTTAATAATATGCTGCGCTTGTTATTTTGAATGGTATTTATTTTGAATGTGTAGACATAATTGTATTTAAATACAATATAAATATAATATAAATACAATATAATATTAAAATAGCTAATACCAAAATGACTAAAAGTCATTTTTGTATTAGCTATTTTGGTTTAAGTGGTTTTTGGTCTTTCATACATAATTCGAATAAATCTTTTCTGATTTTCATAAATATTAAATCAGATGTTAGCCTGTGGTCAAAGTTTTATTCTTTAAAAAAAACTCCATCACTTTTTCTAAAACAAAATTACGTTGTGTTCAGAAAATTGCGTGACAAATGCAAGATCCACCGGCGCAAAAATTTTTCAACACTTTCAGTTTTCACACTGCAAGAATTTGACTTTTTTCAAAGATTGATTCTAGTAAATTTAATTTTTCGTGTGAAAACTGAAAGTGTTGAAAATTTATTGTAAATTGTAAATTTTTTAAACTTCATTGAATTTTTTTTTAAATTTTCAGCGTTTTGTGGATATTTGTAGCGGTTTTACATCGTTGTTTTGGACGGATTTTTAAATATTTACCTTTAAAATGGCATTAAAGAAGAAATGTCATTGGCCCTTTCGGCAGTTTCCAATCTAATTTAATTTCATACGCTTAAAATTAAGGCAATATTTACTTATAGATACGTTCGAGTCTTTTTGCAACATCTATTCTGATGCGTACGGTTGATTTTTTTAACTTTAAAGACAGAAATAATTTTCTTAAAAGTTTCCAGCAAAAGTTAAAAATGGTGAAGTATACCTATGTTTGATCGTTGTAAAAGAAAAGGAAAGTCAAGAGATATAATATCAAATGTATTAAAATTCTTGTAATCATCATATTCATTTATAAATCATGCCCGGAGCGGGACAAGAAACCATATATAGGCGAACTTTTGAGTTTCTTCCCCTCGCCCCCTCCCCCTCCAAATCATTTTTACAAAAAACTACGTCGCAGCAGCTTTCCAACCAGCCCAGACTCATCAAAATTGGTTGATTCGAGGTTTGAAAATGACATTTTTCTATGGCCAATGGATTTTTCTATTATTCTCATCATTATGAAAACTTTTTTCTGATCTGTCGGTTTCTATCTAAAGGAACGGAAAAGTGAAAACCGACAAGTTTCTGATTTGTATGGTAATTTCGTATGACAAATCAGAAACTTGTCGGTTTTCACTTTACCGTTCCTTCATCTATCTATCTATTAATAATTTTCGATCTCAAGAACTAGACAGCCGATCTACCTAAAATTTTCAGGGAACGTCAGTCTCGGCCCCAAATGAAAAATTTCATATGCCGTTTTTAGGTAGTGCTTGGAGTTTTCGAATTTTAGCTGTTGGTTTCTTAGGGAAAGTTATAGAGTTTGGTCAGGAGAATTTTTTGGGATCTTAAGAAAATGGAGTCCACAGCACCTGACACCTAAAATATTTGAACAATGACGCCCATCTATCAAAACGTGATCAATCTGGTTTTTGGTTTGTCCATCAGGTGATACCCATGTCGCTTTGTGGATATTTTTATGTTCGAAATACATATGTATAACAACCATGTTTCTTGATGCTGCGAAATGAACTACCCGCGTACCGTTGTCGTTAGAGTTCTGTGGGACGAAAGAAGACTTCGCAACGTATCTTGGCACTCAGATCTCCAAGCAGAATCTTAATGTCACGTTTCGGTGCTCCATCATATATCTCCACCAGTTTCTCGTAAAATAGCTCCTTCGCTTCGTTGTCTTTTTCCTTCGTGGGTGCGTAAGCGTTGACAAGAGTATAGTTCCTCTTATCCGTAGAGAGCACAATCGCTATAAACAGTATTGAAACCAATCACCAAGCGGTGCCGAAAGCCATGAGACCTGTTCCATACTCTCTTGGACTGTCATTACTATTCCCTTTGTAGTATAACTTATAGTCGCTACTGATCATGGTTCCCCTTCCAGGCAGTCTTGTTTCTTGCACTACTGTAATGTCTATTTTTGCCGCTCTTAGCGCACTTGTGAGAGATTTCAATCCTCTTGGCCGCAACAAAGGTAAGATCTTCCATGTTCCTAGTTTTAAATCGTTGTCTTTTTTCCGTTTCTTGAGTCGTTGCCGTTTATCCTGTCCGATCCGAGGCTGTGTTGTTGAGTTCATAACCGGTATCCATTTTTTCCGGTGTTTGGAGGTTAACCAAACTCCCAACCTATTTCCGTTTCCCCGATGACCCGTAGGAAAGTCATCAGTTTAGCACAAAACTCCGAAGAGAATTGAGGTCCCGGGGACTGCGACGTGGACGTAAAAAGAGCACTTGATAATTAGACAGTTGCACGCCTGGCACATGAGACACCACACTCCGCTCATATCACTCACTTTTTTTGCTGTCAAGTTGTAAACTGTAAACAATATATCTACCTTCTTCTGGCTCCGATTTATCTGTGAAATTAACACATTCGCAAGCGCATTTTTGGACTAAGGATCCGTATTTCGAGTTTTGGGACATTGGGTTGCGTTGGTTTGATGGAGTTCAGTTGGTTTCTTTTGATTTGTGATCGTAATTATTAACTAAAAACTGCAAAATTCTATTCGTCAAAGCTGTTGCTCAGTTCGCCATCAATTTTCTACTAAAGCATAGTAACAAACCATCTGTTATGACAACATCTGTACCGATAGGAAAATACCAGTACACTGTAAATTCCAGTTTTACTGAATTCTCGGCGCAGGTTTCACGCACTGTTATCGACAACAATCGCAGATTCTTCCAACGGGATTGACGACCATCAGAAATCACCATCGAATATTCCTGCCAATCAAGAAAACCTTACGACTGACAATGGCTCCAGAAAGAGTCTTCATCTATTGGGGTCAAGCGTTCAATCTACCAATTGATTACGAAGTTGCAAGCTCAAATGTCAACAAAGATCACATTAGAGTTTGACGGCTAGGAGCGCGTTCGAAAACTAAAATTCTCAGTGAAACCTGAGCAAAATTGAATATTAGACAAGTTTCTAACGTAAACCGTTCAGTAACTAAAATGTTTCACTGGGTTTCCTTGAATAAAAATATTTGACAATATTTCAAAATTTATAACATCAAATTGTGTTTCATGCTTTAAAAATTAATTTATTACCTTCAATAATCGTCCCTCGCACTCCTAGCCACTATACTGACAATTTCAATTTAATTGACGAACTATGTTTACTAACGATGACAACAACAAACATTCTTCATGACATTTCTCACATTCTTCACGACCGATTTTGGCCATGAACAATATAACCTTAAATTTAACAATGAGAGCATTAACTGAGCAACTCTGAGAAACATTTTACTTTTCGAACGCGCTCTAGTAAAGAAGGGTCATGACGTTTCGACACTAAACTTTGTAACTTTCAAAATTGAAACCAATGTCACCATTGGAGAGAGAATTTCACAGCCCGACTACTGGCCACCTCACATCAGCATCAAACCGTGGATAACGAAGTTGAGTCCCGTCAGTTCTCCTGTGAGTAAATCTAACATTCGTTCAAACTGCAGAATCGTCCATCTTGGTGGTGCATAGCAGCTGGCAATATACACTCCATCAATTTTCGCTATCACGAATCCTTCGTGAGCGTCTGATACAACTTCTTGTATGGGGTACTTGCCCGTTGTCAATATTGCGGCCATCTCGGCTCTGTCAGCAGCCCATTTACCGTGGTTTCTATATACACGGTACGGTTCTGAAATAATCGCTACGTCACATTTTTGTTCCGCTGAGGCTTGCCACAGAAGTTGTTGTGCCATGTCACAATGATTTAGATTTATTTGTATCACTTCCATTCTTGTCCTGTTTTAGATTTAAGCACCTGTTTAAAGACTGGACATCTCGCTCCACCAGTCACGTGGTCATTTTCTGACGTACACAGCAGACATTTCGGCGGGTTCGTGCAATCTTTGGCTAGGTGGTTCTCTCCCCCACATCTCCTGCACAGGTTGGATCTATCCTCTCCCTTACAATTCCTTGCCTGGTGTCCAAAATTCATGCACTTGAAGCACCTTTCTAACTGCTGGGTTACCCTTATCGGGCATACGGTCCAGCCCACTTTTACCTTTCCGATTTTCAAAATCTTTATCGCTGCGTCCACCGGGAGTTTTATTTCCGCCGTTTGGAGTTCGTTTTATTTCCGCCGTTTGGAGTTCGTCTCTCGCTTTCCTCATACGGATCGTCATTGACTCTATCTCGTCATTTATATTACCTTGCTCTTTCAGTGCTTTTCGAAGGTCTTCGCTTGTCGTGATCTCGTCCATATATCTACATTCGATCGTGGCCATGTGGGACACCGCTCTCACTTTTGCTGACTCGCCCAGTGATCTCTTGACTAGATCTTTATAATCTGCACTTTTAATCTCTGGGCCCTTCTTAACTTCAAACAACATTTCACCCTTCTGCGTTCGTCTTATTTTCGAGACGTTTTCGCCCAGGTCCTTTGGTCGTCCTTTATTTTTTTGAGGATTTCAGCGTACGTTGTTCCTTCTTCCGCCGCCACTATCAGAGCATCAGCCTTCGGTCTCAGTCTTTTAAGCTTCGGCTTCTCTTTTTTTTCCTTCTTTTTGTTTCTCACCTCTCTCCACTCATTAAGACTAGGCTTCGGTGTTTGTGTATCTGGTCTCCTTGTGGTCCTTTCGTTATTTTTCTTGTCTTTTTTGCTCCTTTTCGCCGCGTTTGTTGCTGTGGGCGTTACCTCCGGCGTTTGTTTTCTCTTTGAGGAGAGTGGGGTATCTCCGTCAAATGGTGTGTTATGCGCAATATAGTACTCCTTATGTACCTTAGCCTCTGTCCACCTACTCCTACATCCTACCTACCCGTGGTGACACCTGTTATAGTGAGCAACCCCATGAACGATCAGGTAACCAACCCTGGTGTAGTAGTGTGGGTCACTTAGCTGAAGGATGAGGGGGGCTGTCTTCGGGTAGTACCTAGACGCTACGTTTAGGGAGGGTCGAAGACAGCTAGGCGCTATTAAGATGGGATGGCGACTTAGCATGGTGGCGGAGGATCTCAACGGTAAGAGACAACGGCAGCATGCACAGTCCTAGTCAGATGGACTACCATCAACCAACAAACAAACACGGATGGAGTGCTACGGGCACATTAAGGCCAACGCCAGTGAGGTCTTAATTATGGCATACTGGCAAAGCATCGAACACGGACAATGAATTTTGTTAAATGGTTGTGATGAGTAGGCAAGGGCTGACAACTATTGTATTCCACTACCTTACTAAGGAAGGGTGACACTTTCACGAAACGGCTAGCGGGCTAATACCATGGTTGCCCACGTCCCGGTAAAACCTTGGCAGGCCTCCAAGTACGTTCGAAAGCTCGTCCTGTGAAAATAGGAGGTGTAGGCTCAGATGAACATTCCTGACTAATACCGATCTGGCTCTGAATACGGTGCCCCATGAAGGATCGTATCAACCCTAGCATGGCCTCACTGCTTGCATAGGTAACCATGGGATCATGAAGGTAACTACACTACGAGATGGAGATAGCGGTTTGGAGGGGGGACTCAACAAAATGGAAGAAATGAATAAGAATGACAGCAAAAATCAGCAGACAAAATCAGAGGATCAGCGGATAAATCAATCGGAGGTTAAGATGTACGACGTGTTCGCAAGAAGCGCGAAGATAACGAGGTCGCCCGTGAGAACAAGCGATGAAAGAACAAATGCGCTTCAGACCAGCGATACCGGCGAATCGAAGATGACAAAATTGGAGCAAGCCAAAAGAATGGTGAAAGAGTTGCATGAATTTATTCAAGATAAGAATAACGTGCATAAGGACATAAAGAGGATGGTGATCAATATTAGGGCCTGCTTCAATGATGTGAAACGGGAAACAGCTGACAAGAAGGAGAAAGCAGACGGAGATGTCTATGTATCTATCTACCTATCTACTTTTTTTTCTCGAGAACCGCTCGAGCGATTTCCTTAAAATTTTCAGGGAACGTCAGTCTCGGCCCCAAATGAAAAATTTCATATGACGCTTTTCCGGGAAAATTCTGGAAAAGCCGTGGCATGTGGAAAAGTGGTCAATTTTGAGGCTTTTTAGGTAATGCTCGGAGTTTTCGAATTTTAGCTCCGAAGTGACAATAGCTAGAAAGTTGGTTTCTTCGGGGAAGTTATAGAGTTTGGTCAGGAGAATTTTTTGGGATCTTAAGAAAATGGCTGCCAGCAGTCAAACTGGCGCCATCTTGAATTTTCCCAAGCAATAAATTAGGTTTTTTTTGGTTTTCGAATTTTAGCTTCGGAATGACAATACTTAGAGAGTTGGTTTCTTCGAGAAAGTTATAGAGTTTGATCAGCTGAATTTTTTGGGATTTTCAGAAATCTGCCAAAGTGATGGATTTTTGTTAGGTATAATTTATGCTTCTTTGGGTTTTCGAATTTTTGCTCCGGAATGATAACACTTGCAGAGTTGGTTTCTTCTAGACAGTTATAGAGTTTCATCAGGAGAATTTTTTGGTATCATTAGGAAATGGCTGCCAGCTGTCATAGCGGCGCCATCTTGGATTTTCGTTTATGCTTCTACGGTTTTCGAATTTTAGCTCCGGACGGACGCTACTTAGAGAGACGCTTTCTTCTACGAAGTTATAGAGTTTCATCAGGAGAATTTTTTGGTATCATTAGAAAATGGCTGCCAACTGTCAAAGTGACGCCATCTTGGATTTTTTGCTAAATTCTTTATAAGAATACCTAGACAGTTGGTTTCTTCAGGAAAGTTATATGAATCAGTGGGAAGAATGTTCCGAAGGGAGCCGAAGGTGACATGAAGTGTTCCGAAGGTAGCCGAAGGTGACACGGAGTGTTCCGAAGGAAGGCGAAGGTGACACAAAGTATTCTGAAGGTGATACGAAGTGTTCCGATGGTAGCCGAAGGTGTTGGAGAACAAATTTTTTCGGAGAAAAATTTTTTTGGAGAAAAAACTTTTTAGTATAAATTTTTTTTTGGAGAAAATTTTTTTGGAGAAAAATTTTTTTCGGA
>CM055404.1:92053419-92084412 GCA_029228625.1 Pseudolycoriella hygida
TTTTAACACAACGTAATTTTGTTTTAAAAATAGCGCTGTAATTTTTCAGGAAATTAAAACTTTGAACACAAGGTTCTATTCAAACAAACTTCTGCGTATTATCAGCGATAGCGTCACCTCAAGCGATATCATTAATTTTGGAAGCAGATTCGCAGTCCGTCACACTCTACCTTTTAAGAGGTTTTTGTTGTGATATGTTTTTAAGCCACTATCATCAAAAATTCAGAGATTCCTATTTTGAGAATGACCGTTTAAAGTCAAAACAAATTTTCGCAGGGGTCAGATTTTACATTAAATTTTGACATTGAAAATTCATGTCGGGTAAAAAACAACCAAAATTTTATTTTGACACGTCGTTGAAAACGTTGGGATGTGTAGAATAACACGAAAACACATTTTTGTGCAAAAAGTTAAAAAATTGAAATTTTGTTGAACAACGAAAGAAAAGTTACACGTAGCCTCACTTTTTTCGGGTTTTTCCGATTTTCTCGAGTTACTCGCAATATATCCTGGTGGACTTTTTGAACGTCATTCAGGTGCCTAAGGCCTACCGAATCCCGCTTACTTTGTTTTTTTTTCCTAATTTTTGCAAGGTCGAAAGTTAATTTCCCTACACTAACTGGCAGGGACTAAAGTAAGGAACATAGTGCGTAGGCAATTGCCTCCGCGGGCCCTCAGAGTGCCTCCGCAGCTTTCGACATTTGCCACCACAAAAAGAGCACTTCTTTGCCTACTTTACTATAATTTCTACTTATTCTATTCAAAATCTTACATACTACGAGCCGTTTAGTTTAAAAAATTTCGCCTGCGGCGCAACAGGAAAGTCACAAAGGACAAAAATCGTCCAATTTATGGTAATGATGTATATTGAATTCAAGATAGAAGTCATTAGAACCAAAGTTTATAAAGAAAGTTCAAAAAAAAAAAAATCGCTCGCGTTTTTTTTTTTGTTATAATTTGTTATAATTACTTTAACAAAGATATTGCTTTTTCTTTCGCCAGGGTCCAGATTTTCTCTGTAGTTATAAGATAAATTGCATACGATCCAATACAAATCGAGTTTCTTTCAAAGAAAAAGGTGTGAACTCCGAACCAGACTCCGTAAATATTTTTTTATTCTCCTGGTCTGATTGAATATTAACTGAAAATCGTTTGCCTCGTCTCGCTCGGCGTTATTGAATAATTTTCAATAGTTTTCGGAAAAACAGTAAATTTCTAAAACGTATTCTTCTCAAGTCTGCGAAAATTTGGGGCCCCTGACTGCAATTTGGCTCCGCGCAAAAAGTGATCTTATTTTAGTCTCTGCTAACTGGTGAATGAGTTGTGCTAATGTGACTGAATTACCGATATTGCAGCACATCAGTTTATTGATTGTCAATTTTATTTTGCAATTAAAAAATCAAAAATTACGCGAATAAATCGAATTCTTCCTTACTTACAGTTGAATGCTATCGATACGATGAATGTTGACTTAAATAAATGTAGACTCGATCGAATGGAATCAGAAAATGTTAACTTGGAATCTAAATTCTCCACGTTAAAAGATTCTCGCTACTTTTCAATAAGCTTAACGAATTGAATACCAGAGACATCAATTCTCCAGCTGCCACGAGACCATCATCAAGAAGGAAGAGTTCCACCGTCCTCTCAACTCATCCTAATAGCAACAAAGATACAGAGTGGCAGGAATGGAGTTTCCTGTTTAATCAGTCGTCATTACCTACTGAAAATGATGAGCTGTACCAGATGCTATGTGGATTTGAACGGAATACCTGGACATCCTTTGATTATCTGCGTCATAAGTTGAAAACCGCAGCAGACACCATATTGAATATTGAATCTATATGCAAGAAAATGTCCTCTAATTCCAGCTGTCAAAGTATTGAGTCGCCAGTTACAAACTCAATACGTGTAGATGCTCTACAATCGATTCAGGACAAATGTGACTCTATTGAAAAAGAGCTGTCTCTTATTAATGATAAATGTGGTAACATGGAGACGAAAATCATTCATCTAGGTTCAAGTGATAATGATATTAAAAAGCTTCGACACAACTGTTAAGTGAACGACTGATTGATGATGCCCTTCGTAACCAGACAATAACTATGGAGTGTAGTACTGCAAATGAGTTCGAACAAATGAGAAACAGGTTCCGGGCTCTATTGTCGACGACGATCGTTAATTCTCCAACAGAGATCACTTCGCCAAACCAAACTCAGCTACAGAATTCACAGTTCGTTACGATTGGCACTAATGATATATCTGAAACGACTCCTCCTAGCATTGAACCCACTGTTAACCCATTAATAACAAATATCTCATCATCACCGATTGACACAAAGTTTTCTCAACCGAAGAAATATGAATTTTACGTTACCAAATTCTCCACGAATACAACTTCGAATATCATGCTCGATTATATGCGCAACAATGGAGTACCAAATCTAGACTCAGTGAAAGTCAGCTGCCTAGTTCCTCGCAACAAAGACATATCGAAGCTAACGTATGTTTCTTTCAAAGTGGACACAGTGAACACTGCAGTCGCCGACATGATCACCTAACCAGGATTCTGGCCGAACGAAGTTCTTCGAAAAGGGTTTTGTGCCTTTACCACGACGTTTGTAACCGGTCAAATTTCGACCCGGGAATCAGCAATAAAAAACATACAAGGGACCCATACGTATCAGAATTAAGGATTACTATCAGGTCGGGTCGACCTGGTTAGATTCAGGTTCGACCCGAAAAAACCAGGTCGAAAAAAACCAGGTCAAAAATGACCCGTTCTGGTTTTGACCTGATGGAAACAGGTCGACCTGATTTTTTTTCACCTAAAATAATAAAGCTGGAAATAAGTTCCAGGAACTTATATTATGACTGAAACCGATTCTCATAAAGTTGATATTCACTACTTCAGATAAATAGACACTTTGCAAAGTAGCCTACATATTCGTTTTTCGATGACTTCACTGAATCAAAATATTTTTCTAAAAAAGCAGTACGACAATTATGGTCAATATGTTACTTGTGAATAAAAAATTGCTTCGGATGATGACATAAATTTACGAGAACTGCTCAATTTTGTAGGAGTCGGTTTTGGTTGAGCTATCACCTACAAACCAATTTTTTATTTAAAAATAACATATATTACCAGTGAGAATTGTCGTGTTACTTTTTTAAAAAAATATTTTGGTTCAGTGAAATCATTGAAAAACGAATATTTTTGCGCACAAGTGTAGGCGACAAATTTGCCAAGCGTCCATTGATCTTAAAATTTGGTTGGATCAAACAAATACTGTCAGATAAAATTATTACTCAGATTCTAAAAATAGTTTGTCTCTACACTCAGAGCTTTTTATAAGGATTTTGGACTGGGAGATTTTTCATCGAGGTGGCCCAAATTTTGTATTGAGAGGGACCAAATTTTCAATTGAATGTTCCAACTTTTTCAATAAGTAGTGTTGTCTTTTATGCATACTTTTATGTTGCTTGTAATGAACAAAGATCGTGTAAGAAGCGCGAGCGAGAAAATTTTCCACTCGCGAGGATTTTGGATAATAAATCCATACTTATTATCTATCTCTTTGTTGGAAAATTCAGTTTAAAAAGAAGAAAACACACTAAGAAAAAATATAATGTAGCGCCGAAGGCGAAATTTTTTATTTCAAATTGCAAAATTTTGGGCACAACCCTGTCAGAACTGTTGTCGACTGTAGACTACAATTCTTTAATTATACAAAAGAAAAAATGCATGTTGTCCACTTTAGAACCTCTTTTCAGTGAGAAAATCTGTCATTTTTGTCCAGCTGAATATTAAGAATCATTATAAAGCGCCGCAAGCGATTTTTTTTAGTTGAAAATGAGTTGAACTTTAAAGTTGAAAATGAGTTTCACTGGGATGCACTGGGGTGGATTTATAAAAAGTGGGGTGGAGTGACATGGGCTTGGGGTATATATTTCATCCGAGTTTGTATGTTTATAAAAGGCCCTGTCTCTGTAGAGTATTTGATTGCAACGCACAACCTGCAAGGTGTAATGAGGTGAACAACCGCCGAAATATCTCTCTCGACCTCACAGTCGACGATGAGCTGCAAAAAATTGAGCTTAGGAGCGGGCATCCTTTTTCATCCAACTTCCTCAAAATCTCAATACAGACGCGAAAACTTTGCTGGAAATTGTGGTAGTCCCAAATATTTTTGAAATTCTCTATTGATCGATTTATTTTAAGATATTCTATTATTTTGTGTTACCTATTCTGTAAGATAAGGACGCTAACATTCATGTTAACAACAATTTGGTCAACATCAATCTAGTTGAGCAAATACTGAAATATAAAAAAAAATCAAATCTTAAGGTTTTTTTTCGTACTTTATGCAAAATATTCTTTAATTTTTATTTTTTGTTATCGCATATCTTGCATATCTTTTCAAAGCATAAGAGTACAAAATTTGCTTCAGCTTAGAAAATTGGTTGTTCCTTACTGAAGAACTTTTCGGATTATTTCAATAGCTTTTCTACACACAGACCCCGCATGTCTTCCATCGTATCTTTTTAAAAAAATTAAAATCTTCCGTCAACAAATGTCAGACTGTACAGTACAATTTTCAAGGCGTACAATTTTAATATGAGTGTTTTGAGATATTTGCCCGATGATCAACCTTACTTTTCGGTACTTTAGACTTCAAAAAATTATTGAAAAAATACTTTCTACTATTCGTTATATAAAACCAAGTCCACCAGGTCAGGACCCGATCTGGTTTTCTTCCGACCTGGAAATCCAGGTCAGAACCAGGTCAAAAAATTAAGGTCAGGACCCGATCTGGTGGACTTGATAGTAATCCTTAATCAGAATAGATGTGACAAAAAGAATAGACGTGGCAAACAGAACAGATGTTACAAAAAGGCTCGAACGTATCTAAGTTGCCTAAACTCAAAAGTATGTGCAATTACGTCCTCATTAAATTGGATTGTAAATTGCCGAAAGGGCAATATTGAAAAAACCGTCCGAAGCAAAGGAGCAAAAAACACTCCAAAAAAACTCATAAACTCAAAAAAAAAACAAATATCGTGTTGGGACGAGTAGCTTGAGTTTGGCCCACACTAAGGACTCATAGCTCGAACCACTCGACATTTTTTCACTAATTTAATTTTCGAGATTTTTCGATGTGCACATCATTCATTCAAAACCTTGAAGAGCGATTTCCGTTCTAATTTCGCAGTGATGTAATTGCAAAAGTTCCACCAACCTTAAAAAAATCACGATTTTCACCACTTTTTCGACCGTAACTTTGAAAGTCTTCAACCGATTTCGCCCAACTTCAATCACGTAATCAATTTTCAGGAAAAAAAAAGATTTTGAAAATCGGATAGGATTTATACGATTTATGTAAAAAAACACAATGGGTCCTAGTAGAGACTCAGTTTTAGGGCCCTGGCTGAGTACAAAGGTCAAAATCAAAAAAGTTTCTTCCATAGGTTGTGAGGCGTGCTCATACTTTTCAAACAAAAAAAAAAAAATTATGAAAATCGGAGAAGATTTACTCGAGTTATGTACAAAAGACCAAAAACCACTTAAACGGCCCTAGCTCCTTGGCCCTTGGGTCGACAGTGTCCGTATTCAATGCCGAAAAAGGTTTTTCGATTATTTTTCAGCGCAAAAAAAAATGTTTTTGAAGATCGGTTGAGTTTTGCTCGAGTTATCGTGTTGGCATACAGATGGACGGACGGACATTTTTAGACCCGTACGAAGAACGAAGTTATTCGAAAAGGGGTCTATTGCGTTTACCACGTCGTCTACAACCAGTCGAATTTCGACCCGGGAGTAAAGGGGGGGGAGGAGCACCGATCATGGTCCTTATATGACGAATCAGCAATAAATAACAGTAAATGCGAGGGATCCGTACGTATCAGAATAGATGCAGCATACATTGAAATCGATTTTAGCGATGACGTGGCTTTTAAACATGGGCGCGCGGTGGCATTGCGCCCGTGACGCAAGTCCCCATACAATCAAAAAAATCAGAAATTTTTTTCGTAGACTGCGGAACCATATATACAGCTAAGTTTTGACTTTTTTCCCTTGCGTCGTACCCCCTGAGACCTAGTTTATCGGATTCTACGTAAAATTTTGATAGATAGAAATATTACTCATTAAAATCGGTCCAGTGGATCCGAAGATATGACCTTTAGCAAATCGTCATTTTCAATACTAAATGAGCTAAATGAATATGATCCTACGTTAGTTAGTTAGTTAGTTTTTATCATTCTCGACGTTCTCGACTAAATATGGCCAATGTAAATTTAGAAAACAGAGTAACATAGGACATTTATTGGTAAACCACGTATGTGAAACTCTGTAGGTTACGAATGAATTTTGGAAACTGTATTTAAAACGCTCAAAACGCACAAATTTTAAAGAGGTCTGGAAATGGACGAAATTTTGATGGGTTTTTAAAACTGCATCCTAAATGGAGTAAAAAAACTCATAGTATCAACCCAACCGGCAAAAAGTGCATTGAAAAAGGAGTTATGTTGATATTGTGAATGCTATTATGAATTTATTAGTCGAGGTTATTGTGAATAACGAAAATAAATGTCCTGTGTCACAGTGAATGAAATCACCATGGAAACATGAATTAAAGTCATTCAAATATTTGTTTTGATTATCACTCATGGTCTCATATGTAAGCGGGAATGATTGAAAAATGTTGTAACACACACAAAACATGGATGAGAATAACTTTTTTAGACTTTCTCTCAATTTTTAATTCGCGATTTGTCGAATAAAAAAAAAATTATTTCAAAACAAACTATTTTGACATTCAGTCCAAAGCATACTTTTCAATGTGGTGTACTTGAGAACGAATCAATGAATCATTTGATGAGTGATTTTTTAAATTTGTTTTCCCTTAAATTCTCTTGTTTTTCTATATTTAGTCGAGAATGATACAGCTAAGAGAAAATGTAAAACTACACTTTGACGTTTTCGTTCGTTTCGTGTGGAACCCATATTTTCAATGTAAAATATCATACAAAAAAATACTCCACACGAAACCCACAAAATACAGGAGAGTGTAGTGGTTTATATTCTCTCAGCTGTAAAAAACCTCCCTCTAAATGTCCATATGTAGTTACATCAATAACTATAGTTAGTCAGTAGTTCCAGAGCCATTTGTATGAAAAACAACTTTTTTGGCGATTTCTCGAAAACTGGCGGTAAGATCTTCTTTAAATTTTGCAGTGACCTTCGGATGGGCATTCTCCGCTATTTAAGATTTTCAAAAAATGGGGTCATCGGCCTCGTTTAGGCGCTAGGGCTCCTGAAAGCTCCCATACAAATCCCATATAATCCCATATAAAATAATGTGTGTGGTGAGTGTCACGATTTGGTAAGTGGTATTCAACTTCCATAAGAGTTTTTGATATTATTCGGTTATTCTCGACATGAGACAGGTCATCCAAAGGAGCTTCCTAGGTTTAGGGGATTATTAAGGATTTTTGTGGATTTCTCTAGCACTTTTCAACTTACATCAGGTTTTTTGATATTTTTCTGTTATTCTCGACATGAGACAGGTCATGCAATGGAGCTTCCTAGGTTAAAGGGATTATTGGATTTTTGTGGATTTCTCTATCACTTTTCAACTTCCATCAGGCTTTTTGATATTTTTCTGTTATTCTCGACATGAGGCTAGTATAATACTGAATGACATGAAATGAAATGAACAGATTCCCATTCATTGACGATGACGGCCAGTTAACGATATTTATTATTGAAGTAGTCTCCGCAGGCTAGCCTAAAGCAAGTGGGCATAATGATACGTACCAGACGGGTGGGAGCGAGTTATAAGTTGTTACCTCCCACCCCCCCCCCCCCACAAAGAACGACCGCGACAATATGTCACTATAAGCCCTCGGCACAATTAGGTTAAACGTCCTTGTGTTCATAGTCCTTACAAGGCTAGAGTATAAGTAATCAGGTTCCTTCTTCAATATCGTCTTATGCATAGGGACACAAGAGAGATAGTCAAAATATGAAAAGAGATCGCAGCCCAGAAGCATATGCAAGTAATCCCCGGTCGCCTCAAATCTTTTCAGCCCATAAACGAAACGGATGCAGGCCTTAAAGGGTTTAATCAGTACAGCAGTAATGAGAATCCCCAGGTCCTTAACATTATCTGAGTACTCAATATTGATTCCATTCAACACCAGCCGGGGAATGCGAGACACCCAGCTCTTGTCAAGGATTCTGACTGCTTGAGTGTTTCCAACATTAAGCACAAGGCCATTCGCAGCAGCCCAGAACGACACGGCCCTCAGGTCACTGGAAATCTTATTGAATTCCTCTCGAATGAAATCTTTACGAATAGATATGTAGAGTTGTACGTCGTAAGCGAAAAGGTGAATCTTAGAAAACATAATCAGACCCAACACTGAGCCTTGTGGAAGGCCATTCGAGACATCTAAAAGGTCCGAATTGGAGCCATTCACAATAACTCTCTGCTTCCTAGAACTTAGGTAGCTCCCAACCAACCTCTGTGCCGTAGTGGAGAAACCAAATTTACTAGTCAACATTCTCGAAAGCTGATCATGGTCCGTAAACCAAACCGTAAATCAAAGGCCTGCGAGAAATCAAGTAAGAGGAGGACCGTGGCTAAATTTTTGTCCATATTGATTCTTACATCATTCGTAATTTTCAGTAGAGCCGTAATCGTACAGTGATTTATCCGAAAACCAGATTGACAGCAGTGTGAGAGGTTGAGTTCAGACAAGAATTCATTGATCTGTTCCTTGATCAGCTTTTCCAGCGCCTTCGACAATGCAGGAAGAATGCTTATCGGTCTGTAGTTATCAAGCGAATTTAGTCGAGAGTTCTTGTGGCGTGGTAAAATTTTGGAGACCTTCCAAGAGTTAGGTAGATTCACCGGCAGTATAAGTTTCACGAACGAAATAGCGATACCGTCCAGCCCTTCCGAGTTAGATTTTATGCTAGGCACTGCTTTAAACAACTCGATAGCGTAGTGCTTAACACGTCTGCTTGCTACTATGAGATCGAGTTGCCAGTGCGTTGGTTCAAAACTCAACCGCAGACGGATTTGTTCCGATTGTTAGATTTGTAAACAAAACATAGCTTATGGAATCGGTTCAAGTCATGTGAAGTTGAGTGTAGCGTCATCGTACGGCTTACCGGTGAAAGGCATTGTTGGGAGGTGCCGGTATTCTACTCCTACTAATTTCGTTCCTAGTACATCTCATAGATAGCATTGGGTTTGTCGCACAACTTACCACTGGCAAAGGATCTCAAACAGTAGAACCACAAAAGTAGCGAAACTAGTTAATAATGATCTAGCGTCGGTGAAGTAAAGCTAAATTTACGGGCGTAATATAGACGTTTAGCCGTTCTTGGTTTTTGGTGTTCCTTATATGGGTGTTTCCATACTGTCCACGTCACATTTTCGTTATATATTTTAAGATATCTCGGAAGTATAGCCCCTAGAAAAATAACAAATACACCGATTCCTTATAACAAAGACATTGTAAACACTTTCCCAGAAGACAAAAAAGCTGTGTTTTCAACGGGAAACGAGAAAAGTGTACTGTCCTCGGCACAATTGTTCCAAAAACTCATGGAAATAGCCATATATATTATGACATTTTTAGAGACTAACTTCCATTGCAGCACGTGTAACAAGCCATTTTATTGCATATCAGATGGTAACTCTCACATTAAACGCAATATTTTGAGGCGATAAACGTTACTTTATTGTCAGTACTTATCCGTCTAGAGCGATAAATTCCTCTGTCTAGAGGGATAAATCCGATTTTCTCTTTTATGATTTGACAGGCACGACATACAATAGTTTCAATGGCAACGTTTAATGTAGGGTGTATTCTGTCAAAATAGAACGCGATGTTTTTCAATTTTTTCATATCAGGAAGAATGCAAGAAATGTGATTAAAGTTAAAAGTTTTTGTCTATTTTTGAATATTTGTATGATATGAGTATGATATCTAATTAATTGGAGTCGTGGTTAAGTGAATTTTAAAATTTTATTTGCTAAGCTTTCGACGAACAGTTGTTGTATTTTATTTCATTCGTTTGTCTCTAAATTCTCAATGATTCGAAAATAAAACCTGATGATGCGACCTTTTTATAATGTTTACATAGCACATTTTTAGTAAGCGAATCTCCTATCATTATTTAAAGCAAGATTGCACTGCTATCTTGTAAGCAATTGCATTGGAGAAACTGATGAGGGTCACCTCATATGCACTATTCCGGTACCGAAACAGCTTTTATAATTTTCCATTAACCCACTTGACGTTAATTTTACGCCGAGGTAAGAGTCACAGTTGATTTCAATAGCTCTGTTGAATTTTCGGGAATAAGTTTGAATCGCGCTGTAAGAATATTCGCTCAGGAAATGATTTAAATCGAACTTGCTTTGGATAGATGGTGAATTCTGGATTGGAAATGGAGATCTGCTGATCATTGCTTTCATTAATTTTTAGTTGAAACGATTGATAGGTTTGTTAGTGTACTTCCAAGTACAATGAAGTTTCAATCGTTATGAAAGCACTACCAGTCCACTATTGTCCACTTGAGAGAAAGAAATTTGAAGTGAAATTTTACTTTATACAATTCCAAAGAGAGTGTATAGGAGAAAGAGCAAAGGATGTTGAATCCCTTCCATTCCTGTTAGTTTCAAGATTTTTAATTATGGTTTATTGTTCTTTGAACAGTATGTACAAAACAGAACAGAACAAAAGGAGATCATTGTTACTGATAAGACTAATAGTAAAGTTTTCCCACATTGATTAGTAATTTGGTTTGTTGAGGCAAAACGATACAAGTAGAAAATTTTTCTCATATAGATTATTATTATTATAGCTTTATTGATCAAAATTCATCTTTAAAAACCTATTGTAAGTGGTCAGCATGGGCTTGCTTTTCAAACTTTGAATAGTAATGTTTCTTATTATAATGTTTTAGTAATTGGTCGTTTAAAGTAGGGGGCCGAAGAAAATTTTCAAAAAACTTCGAATGAGTGTAAAAAAAGAAAATGTTTTATGTTAATGAATTATTAGTTATATCACAGGTGGAGTTGTTCAGATTAGATTTCTAATAAGGGGATTATTAGACCTTGACAGTTTAGTCATGAAGTTCTGATTAATTTTAGAAATTTGTTGAAGGATTTGTGGTATGGCGGCACGTCTGATTACGTCATTCGCACTGTGGTACTTAGGAAGGTTGAGAATAATTTTCAGACACTTGTTCTGGATAACTTGGAGCTGATTTATAAGGTGTTTCGCGCAGTTACCCCACACAGGGCATGCTCCTAGGATTATACTTCCGAGAACTTTGGTTGCTTTGTCGGAAGTAAGGTCGGTGTTGGTTTTGAAGGTTAGGGTCTTGTCCAGAGTAATCCCTAGGTATTTAATGGACTTATTCCAACGGATTTTTGAGTTGAGAACAGTTAATTTCTCAGAAGGCAGCCATTTCAAGGCTGTCCTTCTGGTGAAAAAAGCGGCATTGGTTTAAGAGTCATTCAGCTTCAACTTCCATTTTGTTGCATAATCAGAAAGTTCCTTACTAGCGGCTTTCTGGTGACTTTACGAGGGGATTTAGTCGATATGTATAGGCAGGTGTCGTCGGCAAAAAAAGCTTTCTCACTGTGTGTAATAGACAGATCAGATGTGTAAATGTTATAAAGGGTGGGGCTGAGAACGCTTCCTTGAGGAACTCCTGCCAAGATGCGGAAGGTCCTGGATTTGTGTCCATTGATTAACACAAAGAATGAGCGGTTTATTAAGAATGAATGAATGATTTTTATCAGATTAAGAGGGAATTTAAGTAGAAAAAGCTTGAGGAGTAACCCTTTATGCCATACGCTATCGAAAGCTTTTTCGATATCGAATGTCATCATCCCTGTGGAGGATTTCTTTTGCAGGGAAATTTTAATGTATTTACAGACTCTTAGTAACTGATGGTTTGTGGAGTCTCCTGC
Organism: Pseudolycoriella hygida; assembly: GCA_029228625.1. NCBI lineage: Eukaryota > Metazoa > Arthropoda > Insecta > Diptera > Sciaridae > Pseudolycoriella > Pseudolycoriella hygida. The sequence goes on from CM055404.1 coordinate 92,065,422, forward strand.
ACGAAAGCCAAATTGTTCGTTCATGAAAATATTATGTGTTGAAATATGTGTTTTTAGTCTGGCCAGCATCAGTTTTTCGAGAATTTTTTAAGGGAGTTAAGGAGACTAATTGATCTATAATTACTGGCAACCGAGGGATCCTTCTTAGATTTTAGGATAGGTATGACTTTAGCGCATCTCCACGCTACGGGGAAATAAGATAGCTTGAAACATGCTCTCAAGATTTGCATTATCCGAACTATAGTCTTTCTAGGCAAATGCTTCAAAAGTGTATTTCCGATAGAATCATCGCCTGGACTTTTTTTCGTTTTCAGCCCACGTAACAAGCGAGAAATTTCTGTGGGAGTAGGTAAGAATGATTCATTAATGATGGCTTCAAAATAATTTATGTTCTTATAAGACATATTTACAGCAGTTTCGGTTACATCATCACTGCGGTTGTTGAAAGTTGTGCTGTGAGATGAACAGAACGCGCTACCGATAGTGTTAGCTTTTTCAGAATCTGTGAGTAACAGCATCGTGGAAGATTTCAACGGTGGGATTCTGTTCGAGGAATTCTTTAAGGTCTTTGTAATTCTCCAGATTTGTTTGGAGTGTCTGTTCAGTTGGGACAATTTGTTGTTCCAAATTGCATTATCATGAGAATCCATTTGGGCTTCAATCTGTCTATTTAGTGAGTTCACTTCTATTTTCATATCGGGCTGGCTAGTTCTCTGCTATTGTCTGCGCTTGAATCTTCTTATTGAAATCAACTTGGAAACCGCATCACTCACAGGAGGCACGTGATATACCTTTTTAAACATTGGAATCGATATGTCTTCGGCTTTTTTCATCAGTTTCACTAACTCATCGATAGAGGAATCAATCTCAGTTGTGGAGTGTAGTTGTGACTTGGGGCCGAGGAGAGACAAATATTCTCGTTCAAGGATGACCTGTATTTGACCCAGTCAGCTTTTGCATAACATCTAAATTTAGGAGCGGTAGTCTTCAGTGCAACAGCAGGTTGCAGCTGAAGAGAGACAGGCGAATGGTCAGAGGACAGTTCGTTCACAGTGACAATGTTTGAAATATTGATAAGGCCGTTACTAAGGAGCATATCGATCGTAGAAGGGGTAGCCTTATTTCCTTGCGGAGGGAAATAAGTAGGGGAATCTGGGAAATGTACTACAAAATTTCTTTTATGCATTTCCTGGAATAAAATTTTGCCTGCTGTGTTACCTTTCAGACAGTTCCATAGTCTATGTTTTGAATTTAGGTCTCCACCCAGGAGAAATTTGTTCTTGATAGAGGTTAGTTTAATGATATCCCGCTTGAATGCCTGTAGCTTTTGGGGATTGAGCTTGGAGCCACGAAAATAGACGGAATAGATGTGTATTCCACAAACTTCTATGCCGATCGATTCAACAATCTCTAGTTGCATGTCGCATAACTGGCTGTGAGGAATATCGTTTCTTATCGAAATAGCGACTCCGCCACCGCTATTACGTTTGCTGTTAACAGATGGTCGGTCTTTCCTGTAGAGCGTGTAGCCTTGTACTGAACAACTCTCAGCTGTCTTTAGCCAAGTTTATGAAATTAAGCATACTGCTATATTATAAGTCATTAAAAATTTGTTAAATTCAATAATCTTAGGAAGGATACTTTGAGCATTCTATGACGTGATCTTAAAGTCCTTATGGTGTAGCATTGTAGATGTATTTTGTGGCCATTTCGAACATGAGGACAAGTTGTTGTTCTTTGGTTTTGCATTTGCTCAACCCCTCCAGAATTTCAGTCATAATATGACCAATCTCGCTTTGTTCGAATTTGTTGGTTGTTGCGTTGTTGGATTTAAACACTGCTGACCAATTTGTTGTTTTAGCTTGCGACGAAGGTGCCTAAGTAGGTGCTGCAGTAGCGAGAGATGATTTTGCCATAACGGGAAAATTTCTTAGATTGTTCCGGGGTACTGGTGTTGGATTGATTATTTTTTTAACCGGTCACTTACCAAGAGTATCTTGATAAGAAACTGTTGTGTTGCTTGTTGCAGATTATTTTTTTGTGATTTGATGAAGCTGAGAGTTTGGCTCTCATTTCTATAAATTGTTTCCTTTTCGAACAGTTTGTAGAGTTTGCGTTATGATCTCCTTTGCAGTTAGCACACTTGGCAATGGGGCTGTTACAGTTCTCGGATGGGTGTTTCAGACCACAGTTCGAGCATTTGAACTTCATATTGCAATTTCGTATCCCATGGCCAAAGAGCTGGCATCGTCTACACTGAGTTATTTGGTTGGTGGTTTTTTTATACACGCGCCATTTTGGGACAGTGTAATTGATTCTTGTTTTGCTGAGGTTGTGTAATTTTGTGGTACCTTGCTTGAATGTGACCACATACGATCCCTCGTCTTCAAATTTCTTCGATTTTTGAACGATTTCACGAATTTCACAAGGTTCTATTTGGTATAGTTCTAATGTTTCCTTAATTTCTTGAGTGGTGGTCTTTGCAATCCCAGATAGTATGAATCGGTCGTATTTCTCTGCTTGAATATCATGCGATTAATGATCAACGTTTGCTTCATTGAGCTTAGTTTTGAGGCTAGTTTACACTTCCAGTGATTTCAGTAAAATTTTCGTACCAATCGACATGTATTTAATGGAAAAGTCTGCATTTGGACAGATATCATTTAACACTTTCAATGCATTTGAAAAGTTTGTTGCTCCGACCACGGTGATCGGAGGAATTTTGCTTTTGTGCTTATCAAGCTGTTATGAATTTATATTCACATTTGTATTAACATTTTCCTCATTTAACAATGCGTCGAATTTATTTTGTGTCGATATGTTATATTTCTTAGTGTCATTGTCATTTCTTAGTGAATTGAATCTGGGCACTGTCGGCAAGAGGGCCGCAGAACTAGGGCTGTTTAGGCGATTTTGGTCTTTTGTACATAACTCGAGTTAATCTTTTCCAATTTTCATAAGTTTTTTTTGTTTGAAAGATCGGGGCATGGCCGAAAAAGCTAAGTCACAATTTACCGAGAGAGGTCGATATGAATAAAAAACAATTTTACTAAAAAATATTGATTTTGTCATAAAACTAAATCAGTAAATACCAAATGTAGCAGCATAACATTGAATTATAAACACATCACACCATATCAAGCAACTAAACTTGCAAAACCAAACATTCGCGCGCATCACACATTTCACCGTGACACCAGAGATGGCGCAACCCATTTGATGTCACTTGACGAAACGCAAACATTCCAGAACATTCCTATCTAAACAGCCATGATATAAGGAGTGTTGGACTCAGCTTTCGCACAGCAAAGTATACACATCTTACTTTTAGTTTGTACAACTCATATGCTTAATAGAAAACTTACTAGAATAGAACCCTGTGTTTCAATTCTAAAGTCTTTCACAGTATCGAAAGAGTACGCGCCTTACTTCTAGACCGTCCCGTTGATATTTGTCGAAGAGCCAACGATTCGAAGTGCCAGCCCATTCACCGAGCCACCGTTCTACACTAAAAATAATTCACCATTTACCAAAAAATAATTCAACTTTCACATAAAAAAAATTACTTTGAGCAAATAAAAACTCGAAAATTGAGCAAAAATTATTGAGAGCAATTTTTTCAAAAAAAAAAATATATAAAATTTCCGAAAAAAATTGGAATTTCTTGAAGAAGAAGTCACTTTTACCTAAAGCTTAAACAACGTTTACCGAAAATTAGTTCAATGCTTAACGATTTTGCCAAAAACTAATTCGTAGTTTACCGAAAAGAAACACACTTTACTACAAACAATATTATTTGTAACGTGAGGTAGATCGAGGCATGAGTTGGTGTGACACATTTATTAATAAATAAAATGTCCGGATGTCAGCCCATTCGTCTAAACTTTTTTTCTAAACGGCTTTAACGTTTACCCTAAGCTTTTTTACATGCATCCCATGATTCAAGTTCAAAAATGAGCATGAGGTGTAAAGTTAAAGCATTTTAAATCCATTTTGTTAGCGAGTTGGCACACTATGTGAAATTTCAAATAATTTCGGACTACTGCTTTCGAAGTTCAAGGCTAAACACCCAGATGGTGATGAAGGTATTTTGAGGAAATAGAACTGTTTAGTAGTTTGTCAGCTGGCTTAGTTGAAGACGTCGTCAAAACTATTGGGTGTTTTCCATTGAGTTCTTCTGGTGGTATAAACGGTTTGCGATTTGATTTGACTTTGTATATTACGGGCAATAGCCTCAGTGGACATTATCATGTATGGTAGTGTTCAAAACAGATGTTTCTAAAATTGTTTGGAAAGCATAACAGGTAGAATGTCCTGTTATAACGTAAAGGAGGACGACTTAGTTGAGAATTTAGGGCCTGTTCAGCTAAGATCTTCTGTACAGCTTTAGTTAAGTATGACTTTAGCAACACCTTTAATATGTTAGAAAGTTTATACAAGGTGAAGTGAGAAAGATATACCCACAATCATTTACCTTGCTTCAACAAGCTTACAGGCTTAGTCGATGAACCTCTGCATTGTAATACAATAGGTCCATCCGGTCTTTAGATCTGTATTATAATGACGCATTTTGTTTCGTCTAGATTAAATGGTAAAATGGAAAATTCAATAGTTTTGTTATCTACCTTTAGTTCTAGCGGCACTTTACAATAGGGAAAACTCCCTAGTTTTGATATTGACCTAAGCTTTCGTAAAATTCCATAAAACGGATAATTCTCTAGTCTTGCACTCTTCCTAATCCAAAACCAAAATTTGTATTGACAGGGATGAGTGAAGAATTATCTAGTGAAATAATAATTGAATGTATTAAAGATCAAAATAGTAACATTGTACTCAACGAAGAGTTACGAGTGCTAAAGGTTTTCACAGACAAATTTAAAAAAAAGTTTGGAGCAATAATTTCTGTAAATAATGGCGATACCTTTGAAAGGATTATCGCAAATAAAAAACTATTAATTGGCTGGGACTCATTGACAGTGAACGAATATTTTAATGTAAAAAGATGTTTTAAATGTTTAGGTTAACCCAAAATTATGACCGATTCAACGACCTGGTCGTGAGCACAGCCAAAAAATGCATACCCAGAGGCTACCGCAAGGAGTACATTCCTTGTTTGGAAGAGGAAGCCGAAAGATTGTACGCGGAATTCCAAGATACCGAAGATCCAGAAGTCGCAAAAGAACTTTTGCAATCTCTAGACAATGCAAGAAGACAGCGGTGGATCGAGACCGTGGAAAACATTGATCTAAGTCGCTCAAGCAGGAAAGGTCCACAATACGAAAACTAGGCGGCGCTTCGAAGTTGCCCAGAATTAATTCGAACAAGAACGCTGATCGAATAGCTCGGCGCTTGGTACAGTCTTCAGAAGCTCCAGCTGACAAACGGTTTTCGAGAATTATCAACCGTTTGTACCTCGCCTTGCGCAGAGGAACACCTACCAACAGCAACTTATCAAGGTCATTTTCGTGCGAAGATATTAACGAAGCATTATTGAGCGTGAAAAACGGAAGAGCTAGCGGTTTTGACGGGATATATCCCGAATTTCTGACATCCTGTGGCCGAGACTATGGCTGGCAAGATTCTTCTCCAACGTTCTGAGCTTAAACAGACTACCAAAGGCGTTCAAGAGAACGAAAATTATTGCGTTACTAAAGCCGAACAAACCCGACGACCGCCCGGATAGTTATCGCCCAATAGCACTCCTGTCAGTTGTATACAAACTCCTTGAGAGACTGATATTTAACCGCATCGAGCCATTGATTGACAGTGTGATTCCACCGGAGCAGGCAGGCTTTCGCATTAATCGTAGTTGTGCAGAGCAGGTGCTTTCGCTCACAAATCATATCGAAACCGGTTTCCAGAAAGAGCTAAAGACGGGCGTGGTGCTTATTGATTTGACTGCGGCGTACGATACCGTATGGATAAGAGGTTTGCTTTTTAAATTCATCAAAAATATTCCTTGTCTTCAGATATGTGACCTGCTGAATAACATGCTCAGCGATAGATTCTTTGCGGTGCTTCTGAATGATCAGCGTAGTAGATTTAAAAAACTTAATAATGGCTTGCCACAAGGTTCAGTCCTATCCTGTTTGCTATTTAACCTGTATACTCACGACCTGCCTCCGTCAGTATCCCGGAAGTTCCTATATGCAGACGATAAAGCCTACGCGTACCAGCACAAATCATTCGAAACAATCAGCAAGGTCCTAACAAAGGATATGGCGTCGTTTGTCCGCTATTGCAAAAAGTGGCGTCTGGTTCCTAATGTTACGAAGACAGTGGCGACATGTTTTCATCTAACGAATCAAGCGGCGAATGTTAAACTGGAAGTCATATTCAATGGTGTAACACTCAGACACGAGTTCGAACCGGTTTATCTGGGAGTAAAATTGGATTGATCCCTCACGTATGGACCACACGTTACAAAACTCCGAGCAAAGCTTGCTACCAGAAACAATCTACTGCAGAAACTGGCTTACACCTCATGGGGAGCTCCTGCATCGTGTCTAAGAACAACAGCGCTAGCTTTGGTGTATTCAACCGCAGAATATTGCTGCTCAACTTGGCTGAATAGCGCTCACGCAACAAAAATAGACACTGAGCTGAACCGAAGCATGCGCATTATCACCGGAACCGTTGAATCTACCCACTCGTTTGGCTCCCATCGATAAGTGACATCGCGCCCCCTGACATCAGGCGACAATGTGCGCTGCTAATCGGAATTCAAGTTGCCTCGTGGTGCAACTTAAACAGATTACGAACGGGACATGGTAATTGTAACGAAATGCTACATAAATGGGGATACGTCAGCAGCCCTAGCTGTCAATGTGGAAACCCAATCCAATCAAGGAATCACCTGTTGTTTGATTGCCCGCTATACAAGTACGGAGGTGAAACCGACGATCTTGTCAATCTGACTGACCAAGGTTTAAATTGGCTATCGAATTTAACCCTTTGACGAGTTGCAGTAAATTGCAGTCGGTAGTGATTGTTATGTATATATTTGACGCTAATACCTTTTTTAAATAATTTATGTTTGACTTAATGTTTTATACTAAATGTACAATAAGGAGGCTTAATATACCCATACGCTAAATAGGTTATAATCACAAGTCCAATGAGTGTAGGAACAAAGAAACATGCATTAAATGTGGAGGTGAGCACAAAATTGACAAAGTGGAATGTGTAAACTGCAAGATAGCAATTAAAAGATGGAAGGTCAAAATAGATGCTGGGCATATGGCAAACAGTAAAAAATGTTCAGTGTACCTCAACAAAATTGAACCAATAAAAAAACGTTTTAAGGACAACAAATAGCAATTACAGAACGTAGGAACAATTGAAAATGTTAATAAATGTGTTTACTTGAATTGCCGAGGATTAATCAAAAACTATGAAGAAATTAAAGGGGTTGCTAAAAAATATGATGCACTTCTGATGATGTTGAGTGAAACACATTTAATAGATGAAATTGAAAACAGTGAAATAAATTGAAATAATTTGAGTTACTAAAACACCATTTATTTGATCTTACTAGAGAATTTTATTAGCTTAGGATGCATTTCGTTTGTTAAACCATCATCAGCTTTTATGTAACTAAAACTTTTTTACAATTAGCTTTGCTTCAATTTGTATGTTTTCGTGTAATTTACAAATACATATTTATAAATTAGGTAGAACAAATAAATTAAATTGAATTTTTTGCTATTTTTACTGGACAATACACGAAATGATTAAATTAATGTGTGTTGATAAGACGGGAAAAAGAAAAGAGAAATTTGTAGTATATTATTGATGTCGTTATCTTTCCTATCATATGTTTCGAGTGTTGGTTAGAGTGGGTTTATTTTTATGAAATTGAAAAGGGATGACGATATTGGACCATGTTCGTTGTTCATGAGTCTGTGTTTGTTTTTATGAATTTCGATTGGTTCTAAAGCATCTAGTTGTCTTACTGATCGGGTGGCTTTTACTAATTTTAGGTTTTTTAAGTTTGTTTCTGTGATGTTGACGTGTAAATTTTTTATTGCGTGATCTGCTACTGCTGATTTTGTGGGTCGGTTGAATTTTATGTGCGCGCAATGATCTTTGTATCTTGCGAGTATTTGACGACGGCTTTGACCTACATATAATTTCTGGCAAAAGTCACATAAAATTTTGTAGATTCCACTTTTTTGGTGGTCGTGGCATTTGTCTTTTGGATTGCCAAGAATATTTTTTAATTTGTTGTTGTTTGTGAAGACTATGTTTATATTATGTTTATTAAATATTGGTTTAAGGTGGTTAGTTATTTGATGTGTGAATTTAAATGGGGCTCTAATTATTTTTTGTTGGGCTTTTAACTGTCTGAAAAGTGTTGTTAATGAATTCTTTTTAATATTTTTGGAATGTTTCTGTACTAAATTTTCTATTTCATTGTTGGTATATCCGTTGGTGTTGGCTATTTCTTTAATTGTGTTTAGTTCATTTATGTAGTTTTTGATGGAGAGTGGTAACTTACACATTCTGTAGATCATACTATTGAAGGCTGCTAGTTTTGTGGATCGGGGGCAATATGAGTCTCTTGTAATAAATCGTTGGGTATGGGTTGGTTTTCTATAAATTCCAAGTTCTATTTTGTTGTTTTTCCTAGTTAACATTAGATCTAAGAAAGGCAGTTTACCGTCTATTTCTTCTTCTGAGGTGAATTTTATTGTATTATAGTTGTGATGGTTGTTGAGTATGTCCTTGAGGTTATTTATGTTTTTTCTCTTAATTATTGTAAAAATATCGTCTACATATCTTATCCATATTTTTGGTAATAGTCCCTTTTTTGTTAGATCCATTTCTAAAGTTCCCATTAGTGCATCGGCAACAAAGCAGCTTAATGGGTTACCCATATTTGCACCAAAAGTTTGCTTATAGAGAACTCCATCATATTGGAAATAATTTTCTTCCATGCATAATTTTGTTGCTTTATATAAGAGGTCAGCTTTTTTGTCAAATACGTTACTTTCAAATAGCCATTCGTTTATTATTTGTAATGCTTCTGGTATGGGGACGTTTGGGTATAATGAAGTTACATCAAATGACATGAGAATATCGTCGTCGTCTTATTCTATGTCTTTTATCATTTCTGAAAATTCATATACATTTTTAACGCTTCGGCTTTGTGGAGGTGTTAGGTCGTCAAATTCACCCACTGCCCATTGAGCGATTTTATATAATGGTGATGTGTAGCTTGCAATAACAGGTCTCATTTTGTCGCCAATTTTATGAATTTTTGGTTGGCCATATAACAACGGTAATTGGGGGTTGTGTACTTTTAAGGTCCATTTTGGAATTTGTAAATTTTCTGTTATTTCGTTTGTTATTAGTCTAGTTTTATTAGCCATTCCTTGAAGGGGGTTTCTTTTTAAGGTTTTAAAAGAACTTTCTTCAATTAGATTTTTCATACGACGTCGATATTCTGTCTTGTCCATTATTACTAATCTATTTCCTTTATCTGCTTTTAAATAGAATGCGTCCTTGGTTCTTAGGTCGCTTGTAATAGATAGATCTGTTTTTATTGGCTGACGTCGTGTACTTACATTTAGCGCGTTTTTAATTACTGGTCTAACGGCTTTTCTGATAATTTCTTTGTCGACGTCTCGTAGATACTTTATAGGTGTTTCGATGTCTTCTATTGCATTTTCTATGTCTGGTTTTACTGGAGGTGGTGTGAAGTTTAATCCTTTATTTAGGAGGCCTAATTCTTCCTCTGTAAATTGTATGGATGATAGGTTTTTAACGTAATCTGGTACTGTAAGAATTGTTGGTTTTTTAAGGTTAATTGGTTTATTTTTTATTAGCTTTTGGAATTTTCTATTTAATGTTTCTTGTTTGTTTTTCGTTTTTATTTCCACATCTTCATTTATTTCTCGCATTTTTGTTATCCATTTTACTGAATCGCTGTTCGATAAGGTTTTTGTTATTAGAAGGTGTATGTTATATAACTGTAGTTCTATTTCATTGAGTTTTGCATATAAATGTTTTCTTTCCAAATTTAGCCATTTTCGTTTCGCTGCTTCAACTACTTTATTTGATCTTGAATTCATTGTTGCACATTTTATTTTTATGAAATTTGGAAACACTTTTTTCATTTTACATTCTTTGAGAAAATAAATGTCTGTTTTAGTGAGTGGAATTTTATTTTTAGCTGCATATATTTGTCACAATTTGTTTGGTTGGATGCCATTATTAAAATGTTTTTGATTTTTTGTGTGATTTACCGTAAGATCTTAAAAATTGAAATAATTTGAGTTACTAAAACACCATTTATTTGATCTTACTAGAGAATTTTATTAGCTTAGGATGCATTTCGGTTGTTAAACCATCATCAGCTTTTATGTAACTAAAACTTTTTTACAATTAGCTTTGCTTCAATTTGTATGTTTTCGTGTAATTTACAAATACATATTTATAAATTAGGTAGAACAAATAAATTAAATTGAATTTTTTGCTATTTTTACTGGACAATACACGAAATGATTAAATTAATGTGTGTTGATAAGGCGGGAAAAAGAAAAGAGAAATTTGTAGTATATTATTGATGCAATTTGTCAATAGAAAAAATGCAATAAAAAAAAATGCAATAAAAAAATGCAATAGAAAAAATACCCTATTGTGGACACTTCATCCCTTCGTCTGTCCGATGTCTGTTCCACTTATGGCGAAAATATTTCAAAGCCAGCTCTGAGTTAGCCGACGAATTGGCAAGACAGGGAAGCAGCTACCGACTTATTGGCGCCGAGCCGACACTAGGTATTTATGCTGGATGCGTTAAAGAGCTGCTCAAAAGAGAAGCCGAAGAAATGCACCAACGTAGATGGGAAAGGCTGCACAATTGCAGGCAGGCAAAGGAATTTTTGTTGGGCCGCATCTTAAGGACCACCAGATTCCTGCTAAGCCTGAATAAAGGCGGAATCAGGCGATTTATAGGAATGCTGACAGGGCATAACTCATTAGGATACCATCTCAACAAGATAGGACTTAATGATGATCCAAACTGCAGAAGGTGTGGCGACATACCTGAAACATCGAAGCATTTCCTATGCCATTGCCCGACTTTGGCAAGCCTGAGGACGAAACATTTAGGGGACTTTTATCTCACCATAGAAGAGTTTAGAAAAGTTCCACTGACTAATGTTCTAGCTTTTATCACAGACAACGGCTGGCTGAACCCACCAACGACGCAGCAACAGCGTCAGTGATAGATGGAAACACATAAAAAATACAACACCTCACACACAACACACAATAGAACCCGATAATTCACGATTCACCACCAACATTCACCACAACAACGACATAAACCAAAAAAAAAAGAAGACGCAGTACAATGGGCCCAATAAGGATGGCCTAAGTGCTTATTTTAGTTCTAATAAGTTTGTATTTAGTGCTGAAATGGTTTTCGTAATAAATCAATCAATCAATCAGCTCTGAGTTGATAGTTCAAAAATTCACTCACCACTACCACTACACGCACAAGTTCATGAGGCGGGCAATCACATAGTGCATAATAGTAGCCGCGATGGCAAATAATTGTTGGCTGGCAGCTGGCAATATGTAGTATGTGGTTGATAGCTTGACGGAAGTTCAGATTTCAAAAATCACGCACCACTGCCACTACATACACAAGTTCATGAGGCGGGCAATCACATAGTGCATAATAGTAGCAGCGATGGCAAATAATTGCTAGTTGGCTGCTGGCAATATATAGCCTGTAGTTGATAGCTTCACTACATGAGCCATGAGAAACGTTCTCAGTACAATAGCCGACGTTCTTGCAATACAATATCATATGTGGCTCAAAGCTAGAGTCATCTTTATTCATCGTTGGATGACCGATATGTATCGCAAAAAGTTAGTCCACTGGCATGTATACGAGATGCAAGCGACGTACTCTTACAGCAAGACTGAAAACATTTTCATAACTGCATGAACCATGAAAATATATGATAACTGAAAATCAATTTTATTATTACAAAGATGTTTACTCACCAACAAATGACAATCGAGTAACGAAATTACTCGCTCAGCTCTCATACTTGTATCCGCCACTTTACAATTTTGTGATTTATAATCATAATTTTACTCTGTCAGCTCTCGTATTTGTATCTGTCAGCTTATAATTTTATTATTACGGAGAAGTTTACTTACGAACAGTTAAGGATCGACTGACGAAATTACTCAGTCAGCTCTCATATTTATATGAGTCAATTTTGTAATTTTATAATTTGCAATCATGCTCGGAGCGGTAGCGGAGAGCGTGACACAGTACCCACACCCAAAAAAAACGTCCACAAACCCAAAAAACTCCATACAAAAACCTTTGGGACAAGACACGATGTATTAACGAACTTTTGAGTTTTTGAAAAAATTCATATGCCGCTTTTCCGGGAAGATTCTGGAAAAGCCGTGGCATGTGGAAAAGTGGTCAAAGTGGTAATGCCCGGAGTTTTCGAATTTTAGCTCCGAAGTGACGATAGCTAGAGAGTTGGATTTTCGAGAAAGTTATAGAGTTTGGTCAGGAGAATTTTTTTGGGATCTTAAGAAAATGGCTGCCAACGGTCAAACTGGCGCCACCTTGAATTTTCGCAAGCAATAAATTAGGTTTTTTTTGTTTTCGAATTTTAGCTTCGGAATGACAATTTTTAGAGAGTTGGTTTCTTCAAGAAAGTTATAGAGTTTGATCAGCAGAATTTTTTGGGATTTTCAGAAATCTACCAAAATGACGCCATCTTGGATTTTTGCTAGGTACAAATTATGCTTCTTTGGGTTTTCGAATTTTAGCTCTGGAATGATAACACTTGCAGAGTTAGTTTCTTCTACAAAGTTATAGAGTTTCATCAGGAGAATTTTTTGGGATCATGAGAAAATGGCTGCCAGCTGACATAGCGGCGCCATCTTGGATTTTCGTTTATGCTTTTACGGTACGCTAATAACGCCCGGAGTGTTAATAACGCCCGCACTCCTGGCGCTAATAACGCCCGGGGCGTTATTAACGCCCGCACGCCAGGTGTTAATAACGCCCAGCTGTATAATTCGGTACACTCTCACTATTGAGCTTCAAGAATAAATTTGAAGTTATTTAAATTCAGAAGCTTAGGACATTTCAATGTCCACATCTCGTTTTGTATTGTTTTTATTCATCCCTTTTACTCAAATTTTTAAATTTCAAAATCGTAGTGCTCAATGACTTTCATAAATTTTTCATGTAATTTTTTGATTTTTTATTGACAACTTTTTTAAAAATAAAAGAGCAGAGAAAAAAATTCTTCCATCTAGTGGCATTCTGTATGATTCTCTTAATCAATCCCTTCCAGTGACGTTCTGTACTTTCCCATTAGTCAATTCTTTCTAGTGACATTCTGTATAAGGAAAATTTTCAACCTGCTTGACCTGAAATCGTTTGAATGCGTGAATTAGGGCTTAATGTTAATAAATTTAGAGTGACATGTCAAAAGACGCAAATAGATTTCATGATTTGAATTTCAATTCAATGTACAGATTTGTAAGATAAATAATTTTTTTTTGGGTCAAATAATAGAATCAATGAGACAGTGAGTAGCACAATTCCAAAATTTCTAGGTTTGATACTACCTTTATGATTGACTCAATCATTTCCAAATATATGAAAATGTTGGGTAGTTTCATTGAAAACCTTCTACCTGCTCAGTACGACGTTTACTTGCTATAGCGAGTTTTTTACTAACTTGGTACAAGGTTTTCACTTTCATAGAAAACCTTGTATCTCCTCCGTTTCTTTGTTATAGCGAGTTCTGTACCAACTGTAAACGGTAAAACAAGCGCCGAAAACTCCGGCTGCCAGAAACGAAGAGGTTTTTCTTCAATCTGCCACTTCGACTTTTCTTCGTTTTCTGTAATCACTAAAACAATTAAGTTTGTTGTTAAAAATAAATTTGCTGCTACTTTGCTAACTTCATTATCATTACAATACTCGTTATAGCAATGGAACGTCGAAACGAGCAGGTACAAAGTTTTCAGTGAAACTAAAAACGTTGTACCATGTACCTGCAGATGTGCAAGCTCTCATACAAAAAGTAAGTATGGAACTGGGTTAGTACCCAAAATTTTCAAGTATTTGGAAATGATTGAGTCAACTATAAAGGTTGTAGCAAACCTTGTACCAAAATAAAGTACTAAGGAACTTAAGTCGTTATATCCTTACGTCGTTACGCAAGAAATTTTGGTTTTAGGCTATCTTAACACACATACAGCGAGAGCATTTAAAACTGATCGAACATTACTTCAATCTTCAATTCAGTTGTTTTAATTATATTTTCTTAAAATAACCTGTGGGTTTCAGGTCAACCTGACCAAATTTTTCAGGTTTCAGGTTACATTCAGGTCGGACCTGAATCTCAAAATCAGGTTCAGGTCAGTAATCAGGTCGTGACTTGATCTGAACCTGATCAGGTCGACCCTACCTGTTCAGATCCTTACTACGAGACGATTAGGCCAATATTGTCCATCGTCGTTTATGACAGTGAGATAACAATAGCAATGTTGATATTGAATTCGTAATTTGTAAGGTTGTAAGTCTCACACATAGTCTCTAATCTCAAAATATAATCTCTCTGAGATGATTGTCAACTTGATACTTATCTAAGTATCAACTTGATGGTTGTCCAACTATCAGCTTGATAGTTGTCCAACTATCAGCTTGATAGTTGTCTAACCATCAGCTTGATAGTTGTCTAACTATCAAGTTGATAGTTAGACTATCAACTAACTATCAACTTGATAGTTGTCTAACTATCAACTTGATAGTTGTCTAACTATCAACTTGATAGTTGTCTAACTATCAACTTGATAGTTGTCTAACTATCAACTTGATAGTTGTCTAACTATCAACTTGATAGTTGTCTAACTATGAACTTGATAGTTGTCTAACTATCAACGTGATAGTTGTCCAACTACCAACTTAATAGTTGTCCACTATCAACTTAATACTTGTCCAACTATCAACTTGATAGTTGTCCAACTATCAACTTGATAGTTGTCTAACTATCAAGTTGATAGTTGTCTGACTATCAACTTGATAGTCGTCTTACTATCAACTTGATAGTTGTCTGACTATCAACTTGATAGTTGTCTGACTATCAACTTGATAGTGGTCCGTTACTGCGACGTGACTGTGTAACTAGCTATAAACTTCATACATTTACGTCTATAAGAGACTGTTACTGTTAGATTGACCACACCATCTCCCATTTTCTCTAGATATCATTCTACTACATTTCGATTTATCATTCTAATACTTTTCAAGTACGCCAGAAAAAAACAAAAAAAAATCGGTTTTTCTGGAACAACTTCCAGATCCGTATTCCCACATAGCCCATCTTCGAACTTAACCTCGGGAATTTAATTCCGCAGCGATTAAAAAAAAGATTTGGAAAATTGGTTAGGAATTACTCAAGTTATCGTGCTATCAAGGAAAATTTTTTGCAGGTATTTAAGGTTTTTCATTGAGATATCATACATTTTTCTCATAGGTATTTATTTTCATAAGACCCTTTGACTTTCAGTCAAGGGAATAATAACTGGGCCATTCCATTGAAAAGTTGGAAAATGTGTTACGAGGGAACAGTCTTCTGGCTAAGAATGCAAAGGTGGAACTTCTTTCGCATGAAGGAGTTGTACATACATTGAACCTATAGAGGAATTTTCTTCATACAACACAAATCTCGTATGTGCACGGTTTAGCAAGAACACATGGTTCCCTCGCAACCTACCAATGGAATCGCCCAACTTCACAGTTTCCTATAAAAGTTTTTAAAAAGCTGTTACGTGAATATGTTAAGCTTAATTTTTAATTTTAGTTTAATTTTAAATTTAAATTGTAAAATATAAAGTTGTGATGTGGGTTTTTTACCTAAATAAAAAAAGAAATGAATCATCTTGAAAGCTTTTGTTGAGATATCAACAACAAAGGAAGTAGCTTTTTATCCAATTCAGCAATTGTTTGAAGAAGATTTTGGTGATTTTTTGGTAAAATTGTTTTTTTCTTATGCTGTTCTCTTTCGGTAAACTACGAATTAGTTTTTGGTAAAATCGATTTTGATTCTGTTAAGCATTGAATTAATTTTCGGTAAACGCTTTAGGTAAAAGTGATTTTTTCTTAAAGAAATTCCATTTTTTTTCGGTAATTTTAAATATTTTCTTTGACAAAATTACTCTTAATTTTGGCTCAATTTTCGAATTTGAATGAATACTTTTTTGGTAAATTGTGACTCAGCTTTTGGTAAAATTGATTTTTTCTTTGGTAGACAATTATTTTATTTTCAGTAATAGTTGATTCAACTTTCGGTAAAATTAATTTTTTATTTGACAATTCCAATTAATTTTCGGTAATTGTGAATATTTGTTTGATCGTTAAATAGGTTCTTTTACTAAATGCTTTGCAGAATGTTGGCGGAACCTAAGTAAATACCAAGGTCTTCAAAGTGTGTTCTCAAGTGGGTTGAAATTGATATAAATGTTCTCAAGTTTCTAAAAAAGATTCTCCAGCTTTTGTTACTGCTGCTTTTGTTATATTTTTTTATTTAATCGAAAGTATGAACTTGTCTACTGTCTATATACAAAGATAAAACCTCGAAAAATGTTTCATCAACTTATTAAGTAAATGTAACCGGCTGTTCCATTAAAGATCATTTTGACATAACAAGTGACTTGTTTGTGTGTTCTCGTTTAAAAAATTTATATAAAGAACTGATTATCATTAAAAAGTAGCCAATTATGGCCAGGTAAACACAAAAAACAAGAAAAAAGAGTATTATCATGGTGATCGAAAATGTGGGGATAATGAATAACCACGTAATTGTTGAAATTACTAAGCTCCCAGCTGCGTAGATAATTAGAAATATCTTCATTGGTTTTATATGCAAGTGGTTGCGCTGTGGATATCAAGGTGTCATATCAATGTTATTTTAAATTTTCGTCTGAATTTCTATTTTGATTTCAAACTTCCTACTTACATTTTTCGTTCCTTGGATGCACATAAATCCAATGCACATAATTCCAAAGGAATATATGATATTGAATGACAGAATTGTGAAAGTGAGTCTTTCCACATAAGGACACCACTTATCTTGAATGATATCGTAAAACCACGGGCTCGTTATTCTTATAAATTCATTGCATTCATACTTCCATACATATAGAACTTGTAAAATAGATGACACAATTGATAGAAAGTTTATTACCACACAATATGTGCCGAGGAAAAGACCTGAAATGTTTAAAATTCGTTAAAAGACGTTAAAGAATATTGCACAAACATAGGAAGCCTTTTATAAGACTTTTTATCTGGGACGCATATTTTCCTTGGATCCCATTTTTCTATAGAAAAGGGTGCATTTGTCTATGTTTTCAAAAAATTCCCAGAGCAAGTAAAACCGAAAGGTGGAATGATGATACATGGTTTCAATATGTTTTCGAAGTTTCCAGTACAACTCGAGCCTGAAACTTTTGAAGAAGAAGAAGAGTCACGGAAAATTTTTTCTCGCGCAATAAAAAATCGATTTCTCGCTCAAGTTTTCTACAATCTCTTCTATAACTCTTTGTAAAGTTATTTATGAGTCTTTGCCAAGACCCTACAAGCTGGATTTTTGTCTATTCCTAAAATATACGACAGTTAAATTAAATACATCAACTGAAGCTGAAACATAACGTCAATCTTATGAAATATTCGATGACACAGCAAATTAAACATGATCTGCTTTGTATGCAGTAAAACTTTTGTTAGAGGAAGAAAGGGAGTCACCTGTTCAATTTGTAGCAACTGCTACCATGCTATATACGGGGAGATAAGTGATGATCTGTTAAATGAAATTGGAAAAGGACAATGGAATGGAAGTGTCCCATCAGCAGAAAACGTTCAATGCGTCGTTCAATCATAATTTCGGCAAATAATGAAGTACGAGGAACACCAAACATTCATATCTCTTCTTCAAATCAACTACGTGCCAAGTCTAACAATAATAGCCTTGCACCCCAAGAATGGCATTAGCAAACTGTGAACGTTAAATCCATGACCAGTACAAGAGGACTGTTTCAATCCCTTCAACTTGCTGAAGAACAATCGCCGGTCATTCTGACATTAACCTTCTTATTAGCTCGTACAGCTTACAATTTGCCAACGATATCGTTACCCGCGCAGAAAGCTGTGCTCTGATCGATCATGTGCTAATTAACCCTACGAGGGTAATTTAGATACATAGTCATACGGTTGAGGGGATTTGCTATTAAGATAAGGTAGCGCCTGATTGCATATGATATGATATCACAACAAAAACCTTTTTAAAGGTAGAGTGTGACGCAGTCCGTAAGTCCGCTTCCAAAATTAATGATATCGCTTGAGGTGACGCTATCGCAGATAAAACGCAGAAGTTTGTTTGAATGGAACCTTGTGTTAAAAGTTTTGATTTCCTGAAAAAATTAGAGCGCTTTCTTTGAAACAAAATTACGTTGTGTTAAAAAAATTGCGTCACAAATGCCGGGCCCAACGATGAAATAATTTTTCTGTACATTCAGTTTTTGCGCTGCAAAAATTTGACTTTATTTGTTATTGCGTAGATTGTTTAAGGTAAATTAAAATTTTTGCGTGTAAAAACTGAAAGTATTGAGAAATTATTCCGTTGGTGGGTCCGGCATTTGTGACGCAATTTTTTTAACACAGCTTAATTTTGTTTCAAAGAAAGCGCTCTAATTTTTCAGGAAATAAAAGTTTTGGTTCCATTCAAACAAACTTCTGCGTTTTATCTGCGATAGCGTCACCTCAAGCGATATCATTAATTTTGGAAGCGGACTTACGGACTGCGTCACACTCTACCTTTAAAAAGGTTTTTGTTGTGATATCAGTAGTTTTGGAAGTTTTCAGTTGTTGGAAAAATTTCTATTTTTTGAAAAAAAATTTCTCAGAAAAGAAAATTTTCTTAGAAAAAAA
>CM055404.1:92084912-92095342 GCA_029228625.1 Pseudolycoriella hygida
AGGCTGTATCTTCCTATCGTTGGTCTGAAAACTTCCTCCTTGCCTACTTTGGCATTGAAGTCTCCTAAAACGATTTTGATGTCGTGCGCCGGCACTTCATCGTAGGTTTTTGCGAGCGCTTCATAATAAATGTCCTTGTCATCCTCAGACGCTTCGTTATGAGGGGCGTGTACGTTAATCAAGGAGTAGTTCTTAAAGCGGCCTTTTATTCTTAGTACACATAATCGCTCATTGACCTTTCGGAAGTTCAGTACCAGGTGGTTAGATTTACTGGTTACCAGGAAGGCAGTGCCAAGTACATGGTTACGACTGTTGCTGCTATGGTATATTGTGTAGCCATTATAGCGGGAAGTTTGAGCATCTTTATTGTATCCGCTCTCCTGGATGGCAGCAACGTCGATTTTAGCTTTCCTAAGCTCTTTTGTCAGTTTTATAAGTCCCCCTGATCTGTAAGTCTGACATCTTACATTCCAGGATCCAACCGCTATGTCCTTTAAACGTTTCCGAGCCGTCACCGAAAGCCTCGAGCAATCCGAATGAGGCCATGCTCCGTTGGCTTTCTTTTCTTGATCTTTCGTTGCAATTATTTTTCCACACTCGCTCACGGTCATGTGTCCTAGAGCCAGGTCGCAAGCCTCGACTCCGTTCACCGGAGGACCAATTTTGTTTTTGTTTGTTGATGGTAGTCCAACTGACTAGGACTGCGTATGCTGCCGTTGTCTCTTGCTGTTGAGGTCATCCGCCACCATACTAAGACGCCATCCCATCATCATAGCGCCTAGCTGCCTTCGGCCCTCTCTATACGTGGCGTTAAGGTACTACCCGAAGACTGCCCCCCTCATCCTTATGCTAAGTGACCCACACTACTACACCAGGGTTGGTTACCTGATCGTTCATGTGGGTTGCTCACTATAACAGGTGTCACCACGGGTAGGATAGGATGTAGGAGTAGGTGGACAGAGGCTAAGGTACATAAGGCGTACTATATTACGCATAACACACCATTTGACACCCGTATTTTATATCCAGCAAGATAAATTTTATTGTTGCTTTTAAGAAATGTTTCGTTCAGCATTGCAATATCAATTTCATTTTGGTTCAAAAATAGTTCGAGTTGTTTTGCGGTTGATATGTTAGTGATGCCTTGAGCATTCCATTCGAGTATTTTGAGTTTTTTATTTGTATGCATCGTTTAGAAGTTTAAATAATACTTTGAGCTGTTGACCTTTGTTGGTCTTTGTTGGTCTTCGATTGCTGACTGAAAAATATCAAACATCTCGTCCATCGTATAAAGCTCAGAATTTTCCTTCTGCCTCTTGACTTGCTCGGCATAGGTAGGGGCACTTGAATGAGCATGATCATAGTCCTCATGAACAAATTTCTGGTTTAGATGAGGAAACTGTGCCTGATTTATGTTGAAAGTATTTGGCTTTTGAATTAATCGACCATTTCGAATAGTGTTTTTATGAATAATGCTATTTCTGATCTCCAGGTAGTTGGATCGGCAAGGACACTTTGGGTCATTGGCCCGGTGGTTGGTGTTTGGAAGTTTTTTCGAGACACAATTATAGCATTTGAATACAAACGCCTCTTTGTTGCTTTCGCTAAAGTGACAGTTGGTCGTTACATGGACTGTGCTAGCACATAACATGCAGGCTTCAGAGCGATGACAGTTTTGGGCACCATGACCAAACATTAAGCATTTGTTGCACTGTGTAGGACCTTTGTAACGGGGTTTGAACGGTTTCCAATTAACTATGATGTGGTCAGTTGCTCTGACTTTACGCAGTAGTTTAAAAGTCACTTCCTTGTTGTTAAATTGAACAAGATACAGGCAATGGTGTTGATATCAATTTTGGGAAGACCACTTAAGACTGCTTTAAATGTTTTTTCGTTTTTGTCAGGGTGAGTGAAAAAAGCAATGTTTTGCGAAGAAAGTGCCTGGACGCATTTGTCATAATCGGCCTTATTGTTCGAATCGACTTTGATACCTATCGAAATAGTCTTTGCCTGAAATGATGTGATTTCGAGTTCGTTCAAGAACTTCTTCATGTCAAATGTTTTCAACTTGTCATCCGTGATTTTGATCGGAGGTGGTTTGGGAACTAACTTTTCTGGAGGATGTGGTTTATTGTAAAAGTTTTGTTGGATATCGTCACCCCAGCTCATTGGGTCATCTTCGAGAAGTGGCGCAAATCGATTCTGTGTAGCAACCTGAATCACATTTTTCTTTACATTCATTTGAGTTCCAATGACACGCTTGAGTTTATTGTTCTCTTTGACAAGACCACTCATTCTTTTGTATGTGTTTTTCTCAGAATTACGAAGAAAATAATTTGATGTACTCGGTTTGGCCAATCCGGCCTTACCCATTATCAGGGGCTTACCAGAGTCCAAAAACTGACACTAAGATAGCTTGGCAATGAACCTTTCACTAAACTTTTGAACCTAGAACTTAGAACTTAAAGTTGAAACAAAGTATACGACCTACCAGAGCGAAAGCTGTAAGCAATACACGACTGTTCGGGTGGTGCCGACAAAAAAAAACTGAGCTCGGTAACAGAAATCTTGGGGTCTTCCCAAAATGAATGGCGTATTTCGACGACTCTTTCGAAATTAGCTGCAACAGTTGGTCGTCAAAAAACTTTTCGAATTGCTCGTACGCACTGCATCCATCGCAATCTATGTAGTTCGGCATCGGGAAAATAGGAATCACTGGTTTAGACGCGTCCTTAATCCAGACGAAATCTTTTGTCTCACTGCGTTCATTTTTCATTCTTTTAAGTTTTTTCTTTTCAGACTGGACATAACTTTTCATTTCGCTGGATTGTACTTGCAATTTTTGTTTACGATTTCGGGGCAATGCTTTTTCGACGCATTTTCCTATGTTAGACACAGATTTCAGATTTCTTGATGTCGCTTCGATTCGACGTTGCTTTTTGTTCGGCGTCTGTGGTTCGTTCGAAGGCCCTTCTGACGTCTTAATTATACTATTTATTTTTGATCTTTTCCCGTTGCGGAAAATAAGTTCGCAGTTGGGATTCGGTAATGTGTCATCATCAGAATCTTTGCAGCTTAGAATGGATTCTTCTGGTGGTTAACTTTTCTTCTTCTTCTGGAGATAACTTTTCACGACTTCGACTTGCCGTACATTTGTATTTGTTTTTGGTTTAAAATAAATTATTCTTACGATGTTTTCTTATCCATTTCCTATCTTTGTACGATATTTACAGTGATAATTTTTATGGAATGAAAGTTGACTTCAGATGATTTTTTCACCCACAATGAAAAAATGTGACTTTTCAAATCAAATTTCTCGTTAACTCGATCATTTTGTTTCAATGTATGGCATTAGAGTAGTGTTACGCATACGTAACATTAGATTGATTCGGCTAAAGATGCCAAATCAGTGAAAAAAACGATGTCCGTCTATGAAAACGATAACTTGAGCAAATCTTCACATATTTTCAAAATCTTCTTTTCGCTGAAAGGTGGTCAAAAAAGTGAATTCAAGTTCGGAGATGAGCCAAATCGGTCTAATAGTTCCGGAGATATGGTCGAAAGAGTGTCCAAAAACGTGGTTTTCCGAGGGTCAGTGAAACTTTTTCGAAAATATCTCGGCAAATGCAGCACGGAAAATGTTCGTTTTCGTGTCAAATGAATGCATTTGATCTAAAAAATGTTGAAAATAGGATCCAAAGAATGGACAAAATTCTTTTTCTCGGCAGTATAAGATTGGAGGTGGAGTTCTGTTTCGCGAATATTTGGTTAAGTATGAAACATATAGACTCACACAAAAAAAGCGACTTCTAAAATCAAGGGGGATGTCTTATATCTCTAGAAAAAGTTGCAGAAAATTAAGTTTAAGCGTTTTCACTTCATTTCCCGAAGAAGTTCACAATCCTTGAGATTTAGTAACTTCTAGAATCGGGAGGGATGACACATATCTGAAGAACTATGGCAGTAAGAAAATGGAACGTTTGCATTTTCGAAATTTATTTTTAAACGATGCAAAAATACAATTAGAACAACAAATTGTTCTACGACATTCATCGAATATTCTATGCTGATTTTATATTTTAGTTTTAAAAGTGCGCTTTCAGTACATTTTCCAATTTTGAATTTTTTATTAAGCAGCACTTGACCAGCAAAAATAGTCTTTTTCGTGAGAGAATCACTAAAAATTACATGCGAAGAAAAGAGATAGATATAGTCAAGTATAGTAATTTTCGTGTGTGACAAGTCTTTGAAATCAGAAAATAATTAATTAAAAATACAAAACGTCATAATTTTGCCATGGCGTAGAACAATTTTTTGCTCAGAATAATATTTCCTACAAAAAATGTTTTCCATGCAAACGGCTCATTGACAAAAGACAAAGTTGGAGTATGAATATCTACGTTTACTCATTGATGACAAATTATCCTGGAGGTCTCATGTATCGCGATGATCTGTAGGAAACTGAAGAACATATTACCAATCAAAATATTGAAAAAAAATTACTTTGTTCTTGTACATTCTCGGTTTAATTACCTAATCAGTGCGTGAGGTAATGCGAACAAGAAAGACCTAGAGGAACCTTAAATCCTATAAAAAGGTGTGTAAAGCATACTCACAAGATCCCATTGAGATCTTCAACCATTGAATTATTTAAAAAAAGTATGTCCAGGCACAATGTCCTTTGTGCAAAATTAAGTAATTGCACAGACTCGCTGTTACTTTTAAGTTCATCTCACATACCTATTACAGAAGAGGGAGGCCTGGGTCACATGCTATCACTTCATTTGACAGCAGATTATATAACGCGATTCATACCTATCAAGTATCAAGTATCAAGTATCAAGTATCAAGTATCAAGTACCTATCAAGTCAATGAATCCTGTGAATTTCAAGGACTGTTCATGTTATATTTTTATATATATTTCTTTTAGAATACATACCCTATGTGTTCAACGAATGAGTTCTTAACAATTCAGAATGAACACTAAAGTATTGAGTACTCAAACACGGTGTTGGTTGGTTCAACGTTTGAACAAAAAAAAATTCTAAACATATACAAGGGACCCGTACGTATCAGAATAGATGTGGCATACAGAATAGATGTTGCAAGAAGACTCGGACGTAAAATATTGACTAACTCTTAAGTGTATAAAATTACGTCCACATTAAATTGCATTGGAAATTGCCGAAAGGGCAATATTGAAAAACCCGTCCGAACAAAACGCGCAGAAACCTCTCTAAAACCTTAAAAAAATCTCAAAATTTAAAAAAAATGAACTGGGGCCGATCTTAGAATCGACTTAGAGCACTTAGGAGAGGCCCCTGACCCATACTGCGGTAAACGAAAATGTTCGCATCTATTTTCTCTGCGAAATCGCACAAAAAACCTCATAGGTTAAAGCAATATTCACGAAAAATCACCAAATCATGGCCCCACGGTAGTAAGGGGCCGTGACGCAAGTCTTACAGGCCAAAAAATTCACAAGAAATTTTTTCGTAGACTAAGGAACATATATACAGGAACTTCCATAATTAGGCAGGATGATCCAGATCTCCAGAACTACGAGAGTTAGAAAGTTGGTTCCAAAAGCGAAGTTGTAGAGAATTAAATTTAAGCGAACACGTGTTTCAGGGTTTTGGAGAAATATGGCCCAATCCTGGTATATAACCACTTTCAGAATTTTGTTTTTTTTATGGCAATTGGTGTCAGGATGACCCAGATCTCCAGAACTATGAGAGTTAGAAAGTTGGTTTCAAAGGCGAAGTTGTAGAGAATTAAATTTAAGCGAACACGTGTTTCAAGGTTTTGGGGAAATATGGCCCAATCCTGGTATATGACCACTTCCATAATTAGGCAGGATGAACCAAATCTCTAGAACTATGAGAGTTAGAAAGTTGCTTAAAAAGGCAAAGTTATAGAGAATTGAATTTAAGTGGCCATTCCATAATTAGGCAGGATGACCCAGATCTCCAGAACTATGAGAGTTAGAAAGTTGATTCCAAAAGCGAAGTTGTAGAGAATTAAATTTAAGCGAACACGTGTTTCAGGGTTTTGGGGAAATATGGCCCAATCCTGGTATATGACCACTTCCATAATTAGGCAGGATGAACCAAATCTCTAGAACTATGAGAGTTAGAAAGTTGCTTAAAAGGCAAAGTTATAGAGAATTGAATTTAAGTGAACACGTGTTTCAGGGTTTTGGGGAAATATGGCCCAATCCTGGTATATGGTCACTTCCATAATTAGGCAGGATGACCCAAATCTCTAGAACTATGAGAGTTAGAAAGTTGGTCCCAAAGGCGAAGTTGTAGAGAATTAAATTTAAGCGAACACGTGTTTCACGGCTTTGGGGAAATATGGCCCAATCCAGGTATATGGTCACTTCCATAATTAAGCAGGATGAACCAAATCTCTAGAACTATGAGTGTTAGAAAAATGGTTCCAAAGGCGAAGTTGTAGAGAATTAAATTTAAGCGAACACGTGTTTCAGGGTTTTGGGGAACTATGGCCCAATCCTGGTATACTGCCACTTCCATAATTAGGCAGGATGACCCAAATCTCTAGAACTATGAGAGTTAGAAAGTTGGTTCCAAAGGCGAAGTTGTAGGGAATTAAATTTAAGCGAACACGTGTTTCAGGGTTTTGGGGAAATATGGCCCCATCCTGGCATATGGCCACTTCCAAAATTTTGTCTTTTTTATGGCAATTGGTGTCAGGATGACCCAGATCTCCAGAACTATGAGAGTTAGAAAGTTGGTTCCACAGGCGAAGTTGTTGGGAATTAAATTTAAGTGAACACGTGTTTCAGGGTTTTGGGGAAATATGGCCCAATCCTGGTATATGGCCACTTCCATAATTAGGCAGGATGAACCAAATCTCTAGAAGAACTATGAGAGTTAGAAAGTTGGTTCCAAAGGCGAAGTGGTAGAGAATTAAACTTAAGCGAACACGTGTTTCAGGGTTTTGGAGAAATATGGCCCAATCCTTGTATATGGTCACTTCCATAATTAGGCAGGATGACTCAAATCTCTAGAACTATGAGAGTTAGAAAGTGGTTCCAAAGGCGACGTTGTAGAGAAATAAATTTTAGCGTACACGTTTTTCATGGTTTTGGGAAAATATGGCCTAATCCCGGGATAACGTCACTTCCAGATTCCAGAGGGATGATTCTTACCTCTAGAACTATGGTAGCTAGAAAGTTGCTTACAAACTTACAAAAGTACTGATATCCGCCAAAAAAACCTCTTACAGAGGAGGTGTGACGCAAGTCTTTACGTCTGCTTACAAAAGCTGTGAAATCAGAAAAGTGTGACGCATTAATCATTCATTCATTTATTAAAAATTTTATGTCAAGGTTTCCCTTATGCAACATTTGTTGGACATAAATACGTTGGGCAAATAGCGAATAAAAGCAAAGCAAATTAAAATACTTAAATACAAACAAACGAATAGAAAGAAACAAGAGAAAATAATAATTATAGAATTTTGTCAAATGAAACCAAGCTAGACACACAATTGTCACTAGACAAGCAAAAGATTCGATTCTTCGCTTTAGCATCCAAATCAGATAGCTCAATGGAGCAAAGTTATCAATAAACAAAAGAAAATATAAAATAAGTATTTACATTAAAAGAGGATGAAAAAGTTTCGGCTCATCAGCTGCAGCCACACTCCACCAAAAGCACTTAGGGTTTCAGATACCTAGACTTAAACGATTGTAATGACCCAGATTTCCTCACCACTATAGGTAAGCCATTCCAATCGGAAACACCACGAGCAAAAATGAACCTGTTGTCATCAACACGAGCTGTTTCGCACGCTTCGACGGGCCGTAATCCACCATTTCGCGTAAATAAGATGGGCAGCTACCACTAAGGAGCTTATACATGAAAGACATCGACCTAAACTTGTAGTGGTTAAACAAATCAAACCCGAGAAATTTACTAGCGACTGACGAGATTTAGATTTTTATCAGTTTGTGGTCTGGAACACAGATTTTGTGACCCTTTGTTCCTTTTTCCCGCTCATCATTTAAAAAATCATGAAAACCTTTGCGTGCCGACCAGGAACCTGTCTAATATGACAGGCTCTAGCTCGGCCACTTTCGAAGGGTGCATGACGTAGTCGCCTAGTGTCCTGAGTCTTAGTTGAAAGCCCGTTTCCTCTTCCAAGCCACAGGAACAGTCTGGGTCACCTGAAATTCTCATCTTCGTAAGGTGCTTGTTGAGTCCGCAATGTCCGGTCGTCGCACTAACTACCCTTCTTATGCGATCCCGGCCCATCGTCAGGAGCTCCTTAGTCCATTTCTCGTTCGGAGTAGGGAAGAAATGCTTGGTATGCACTCCTCCTTCGTACGCTGTCCAGCTTTTTCTATGCTCCGCCCTCACCCAGTCCTTCACCGCTTTCGCACAAAGCGAATTCGGGATGGGGATGTGAGGTTCAGGTCCGTATGAGATTGCCGTTGAGCCGGTTTTTGCCAGCCTATCAGCCTTCTCATTACCGTTCACTCCGGAGTGCCCAGGCACCCAAACCAGTTTGACTCGATTGCTCAGCCCTATCTGGTTCAAGTAGCCCTTACATTCTTCCACCAAATTAGAAGTCACAATGGGTGATATCAGCGCCTTTATTGCTGATTCACTATCAGTGCACACGATCACGTCTTCACCATTCAGTCCTTCTGGCAGAATTTCTCGAGCTCCCAAAAGAGCTGCTGAAGTTTCCGCCTGGAAGATGCTGGATAGACTTCCCAGGTGAATCCAGGTGCCGGTATCCGTCCTCGGGTTATATACCCCGGCTCCGGTCCCTTCACCTGTCTTCGACCCGTCTGTAAATCTGACCCATTCACTTTCGGGTAGCGTAAGTGGCCACCCGTTCGCCCACTCATCCCTGTTTGGGAATAGCATTTCAAAGTTTCTTTCGAAACTCAGTTTCTGTGTCATAGAGTCCCGCGGCATGTCAAAGATATGATCAGAGATCATATTTTTGATCTTCCCATGCCCGGTCTTGAAACCTGGAGACCACCAGCCATTTTGTGTCAACCTGTCTGCTGTTGCGAAAGCTTTCGCCTTCACTGCTATATCGATAGGTGGCACTGCCAGTAGCACTTCCAGGGCCGCCGTTGCCGTCGTCTTCATGGCACCCGTGGCACACACACACGCTAACCTCTGAACTTCTTTCAACCTTTCCCTCGCCGTCTGCACGTTGAGCCTTGGCCACCATACTACGCAGCCATGCCTTATCGCGGGCCTTACTACCGCTTCGTACATCCACAGCATTGCTTTTGAGGATAAGCCCCAGCTCTTCCCAATAGCACTTCTGACGAGATACTATCATATTTAGATTTACCGTATACATATCTAATGACGGAGTTAAAGGCCCTTTCCAGCAGCTTACAAGCAGCGCCATCTAACCCATAAGAAAAAACCTCAGAACAGTACTCAAAATGCGGCATCAATAAGGCCTTAGCAAGCATCACCCTGGTTCTGTATGGGGTCGTTCTGGCATGTGGCCACAGACTGCGGAGGCTGGCAAACACTTTTTGACATATCAGTTCCGCATGGTCCACCCATGATAGCCGACAGTTAAAAATCATGCCAAGAGTTTTCACCCTTTGGGTTAGTTCGATACACACCTCACCAATACTAATCCGCGGAAATTCCACAAAATTGCCACTCTCATCCAACACCATGAACCTATACGCCACAGCATCATCAACCACAACCGGCATGACTTCGAGATTAGCATGCGAACCTATCACTACTGCCTGAGTCTTCACCGCATTGAGAAACAGTCCATTAACCGTAGCCCATTTTCTAACAGCCTCCAAATCAGCATTTATTTGATCGACACACTGATTCACCTCTACCGTACGAAATAGCTTGTACAACTGAACGTCATCAGCAAACAAATGCGGAATCATATACCGAATTGCATTTGGCAGGTCATTTACGAAAAGAGCAAAAAGCAAGGGGCCCAAAATTGACCCTTGCGGTAGCTCCCTAGCGATCGGCAGAAACTTAGACATTATACCGCCAATACACACAGCTTGATACCTATCAGATAAGTAGTCTTTGATCAAAGTAGCTGCAGTCGAGTCGAACCTGAAATTCCCTCTGAGCTTTGAGCATAATAAGTCACAGTCAACCATATCAAAAGCTTTGGAGAAGTCTAACAAGAGCAGTACTGCTACTAGCCTTTTGCCAAGCGCCATCCGAATGTCACTCGAAACTTTCAACAGCGCTGTAGCCGTACTATGTTTCGCTCTGAAACCAGATTGGTATGGCGTCATCATTTCAGCTTGAGAGATAAATTCTTGAATCTGGTTCCTAAGCACAAGCTCGAAGATTTTTGAGAAAATAGGCAAAATGCTCAATGGCCGAAAGTCATCCAGGTTGTAGCATTTCCCCTTTTTATGTGCTGGCAGCACCTT
>CM055404.1:92095842-92120943 GCA_029228625.1 Pseudolycoriella hygida
CCAAAGGCAAAGTTATAGAGAATTAAATTTAAGCGAACACGTGTTTCAGGGTTTTGGGGAGATATGGTCCAGTCCTTGTATATGGCCACTTCCATAATTGGGCAAGATGACCCAGATTTCCAGAACTGTGAGAGTTAGAAAGTTGGTTCCAAAGGCAAAGTTGTTGAGAATTATATTTAAGCGAACACGTGTTTCAGGGTTTTGGTGAAATATGGCCCAATACTGGTATATGACCTCTTCCATAATTAGGCAAGATGACCCGAATCTCCAGAACTATGAGAGTTGGAAAGTTGGTTCCAAAGGCGAAGTTGTAGAGAAATAATTTTAAGCTAACACGTGTTTCAGGGTTTTTGGGAGATATGGTCCGATCCTGGTATATGGCCACTTCCATAATAGGGCAAGATGACCCAGATCTCCAGAACTGTGAGAGTTAGAAAGTTGGTTCCAAAGGCAAAGTTATAGAGAATTAAATTTAAGCGAACACGTGTTTCAGGGTTTTGGGGAGATATGGTCCAATTCTGGTATATGGCCACTTCCATAATTGGGCAAGATGACCCAGATCTCCAGAACTGTGAGAGTTAGAAAGTTGGTTCCAAAGGCAAAGTTATAGAGAATTAAATTTAAGCGAACACGTGTTTCAGGGTTTTGGGGAGATATGGTCCAATCCTGGTATATGGCCACTTCCATAATTGGGCAGGATGACAACGATCTCCAGAACTATGAGAGCTAGAAAGTTATTTCCAAAGACGAAGTTACAGAGAATTAAATTTAGCGAACACGTGTTTCAGGGTTTTGGGGAGATATGGTCCAATCCTGGTATATGGCCACTTCCATAATTGGGCAAGATGACCTAGATCTATAGAACTGTGAGAGTTAGAAAGTTGGTTCCAAAGGCAAAGTTGTTGAGAATTATATTTAAGCGATCACGTGTTTCAGGGTTTTGGGGAAGAATGGCCCAATCCTGGTATATGGCCACTTCCATAATAGGGCAGAATGACCCAGATTTCCAGAACTATGAGAGTTAGAAAGTTGGTTCCAAAGGCGAAGTTATAGAGAATTAAATTTAAGCGAACACGTGTTTCAGGGTTTTAGGGAGATATGGTCCGATCCTGGTATATGGCCACTTCCATAATTGGGCAAGATGACCTAGATCTATAGAACTGTGAGAGTTAGAAAGTTGGTTCCAAAGGCAAAGTTGTTGAGAATTATATTTAAGCGAACACGTGTTTCAGGGTTTTGGGGAAATATGGCCCAATCCTGGTATATGGCCACTTCCATAATTGGGCAGAATGACCCAGATCTCCAGAACTATGAGAGTTAGAAAGTTGGTTCCAAAGGCGAAGTTATGGCCAATAGAAAAATGTCATTTTCAAACCTCGATATCTCGGCCAGTTTCCAACCGATTTCAATGAGTCTGGACTCTTTTGAAAGCTGCTGCGACGTAGTTTTTGTTAAAAATAATTTGAAGGTGCTGGGGTAAAATTTCAAATGTTCCCTTATAGATCGCGTCTTGTCCCAAAGGTTTTTGTATGGCATTTTTTGAGTTTGTGGACTTCTTTTTTTTGGGGTGTGGGGACTGCGTCACGCCCTCCGCTGCCGCTGCTGACACGATTCATTCATTAAACAATCAAATCAGAATTTCAAGCGATTTCATTCACTTCATTTTTTCATATTTTAGGCAATATAAATCATGGGCACGAGGAACGGTTTTGTTCAGTGGTAACGTACTGGCTTTGCACCAAGAATATCCGGGTTCAATCCTGGTGGGGACAAATTCTGTATAGGATTTTTCTTCAATGTATAGCATGTAAGTAACGTTCCTAGGCACAACCGGGCTTCATAATATGGGCAGTTGTGAATTTGGTGCCGCAATGAATCTTACATAGAAGAATGACAAATGTGACGTCACCCATATTCGATGAATTCTGTGTACAAATATCTGAGTCTAAATTTATACGAAGATATTTGGCACCAGAAGAAATACTAATGGTACAATGCTAGCTAGCGTTAGGCCTGGATGGGAATTCACGTTAAGCATGTGATAAAACACATTGATGGGGCAAAACGGCATTCTAAGCTCTATTAGTATTCGTACCTAGTTCATCATAGATGGCACTTGGTATGTGTACAATTTACCACTGACACAGTAAAAAACTTCGGTAACGAAAGGATCTCTAAGAAGAGTCCATATGAGCGAAAAAGCTCACAAAAAAACCAACACACAACAAACTAATAAAAATAAAATGATCTATCTAGTCTCTGACCCGACGGGTTGTAACGGCGGATTATTATTATGATTAAATAATGGGCGCGCGGTAACAAAGTGCCTGTGACGAAAGTCCTCAAAATTGAGAAACATTTTTTTCGTAGACTGCGGAATAGGTTGGTTTTTTTGGGGTCGGGTCGGGAATTCAGTTCTTTCAGTGTCTCCGTGGTACAGAATACCGATTTCATTTCAGAACAGGAACCACGTAAAATATTAAATTTCAATTAGGGAAGCAATTAGCGGACACAATCCTGTAATTATAATATTTTGCCGAGAAATTCTTCATGATAAATAATTATTAATTATTGCGAGGACTTAATTAATACAATTATTATTTTTACGAGAAAATTTTCTATTCTTTACATGCCAACAACACTGTTCTGACGAACGCAAAAAGCGCGGTCTTTTACAAATGCGGAAGAACCACAATAATAGATAGAACCAAGTAGTACATCCCATCATTTGAGACCAAACAAACGCGGTTTTCTAATGATGAAAATTGATCGGTTAACCAAAAAACCGGTTCTGTTAAAACCGGTTTGCAATCCCTAGAATGGCGTTATTACAAAATTCGGCAGCGACAAAGTCACAATTGCACCGAAAGCATCGTGATCTTTCTAAGAATTCACAAAAATTGAGATGCTATACGTCAGTGTTGCTAATTTATTGAGATTTGCGAGTTTTAGGTAGCCGGACTTCACATTCGAATGGATAAAATAAAAGATAGCGGTTTCTATGGACGCATTGAGCCATTCGAATTTTGTAAACGATGAAAACAAATGATTTTTACCTCTGAAGACACTGACTCAATTGCCTTCGCTGTTGCCTCCGACAAAACGTTAACAGCATTCACGATTGATTGCACAGTTGACGCTACAACAAGGGTAGCTGCATTAAGATTGACCACAATATTAAATCTTGACTTGTCGGCATTTTTCGCAATTTCAATAGCTGCCGTTAGCAATTTCTTGAGGTTACCTATTGCACCGGATAAATGTGTGGCAAGTGTTTGAATGTCTAATCCAGACACAACATTAGTAATCAAAGAAAATGATTCAGGCAAATTTTCAGCGAAAACCGACATAACCGAAGTTGTAGGTCCTTCTATTGCGCTCCAATTTTCGAGAATTCCAGACAAAACAGTCGAAGTACCTGACAATGTTTTTGATGCACAGCGCGACGAGTCTGTTAAGGCACTGTGGAGATTGGAGTATGAAGTTATAAAATTACTAACAATATCGTTCAATAGTTCAGTGAGTCCATCTTTACAAATTCTTGGAAATATTTTGTGACTGTGCTCTTCAATAGTTCGACTTATTAGGTTTTCTTGCGTACGGTCTTCATTTCCTGACCTCTCTTTTTCTCTTTTTACCAAGTGTTCCTTACCATGTATCTGCTCAGCTTCTTCTTTAACATCTTCGTCATCAGTACTTTTGCGTTTATGTCCTCT
The DNA here is from genome assembly GCA_029228625.1 of Pseudolycoriella hygida. Classification (NCBI taxonomy): domain Eukaryota; kingdom Metazoa; phylum Arthropoda; class Insecta; order Diptera; family Sciaridae; genus Pseudolycoriella; species Pseudolycoriella hygida. The sequence goes on from CM055404.1 coordinate 92,099,559, forward strand.
ATGCAGTTTCTTTTCGTCTGTCTCTCCAACTTCTTGTTTATTATCTTCATAATCACAATTTTCTTGCTTCCGCTCTCTATTTTCTAACGGTACTTTTTCGTCTGTCTGTTCAGTTTCTTGCTTTACATGATGAACAACACCACGTTCTTTCTTCCTCCTTACATTTTCTAACGGGTCTTTTTCGTCTGTGTGTTCAGCTTCTTGTTCATCATCACTATTTTTATCTTTTCGCGCTCCAGTTTCTAGCGCTACTTTTTCGCCTATCACTTCAACTTCTCGTTTAACATCTTTGTCATCACCACTTTCTTGCTTCCATTCTCCATTCCCTATCAGTGCTTTTTCGTCTGTCTCGGCAATTTCTTGTTTTATATCATCAACAATACTACATTCTTCCTTTGTCCCTCCACTTTCTAAGGGCTCTTTTTCGCCTGCCTGTTCAGCTTCTCGTTTGACATATTCATCACCACGTTCTTGCTTCCGCTCTCCATTTCCTAACGGTTCTTTTTCATGTGCTTTTTCAGTTTCCTCTTTATCATCTTCCAATCCATCTTGTTTATCCTTTGTATTCCTAAGCTGCTTTATTTCGTCTTTCTGTTCAACTTCTTGTCTCACATTTTCGTCATTCCTATGTTTGTAATACCGCCCTTCATTTCTTAATAATTCTTTTTCGACTATTTCACCTTCTTGTTTCGAGTTTTCACCACCACTGCTATCACGACTTTGCCTTTCCTTTCGAATGCCAACGCCATGTTCGCCTTGACAACCGTTTTGTATTTCGACCAGAATTGCATCACTCATCTCGTTATTATCTTTGAATTCAACATTTTCAAATTCATATATTTTCCGGTGAATTTGTATGATTTTATTTATCGACTATAAAAGAATTTGAATTTAAAGTATTTGCAGAAAAATCAATTCAATAAAAAAATTACTTGAATTAAAATCACGAGAACCAACAACCCAACACACTTCATTGTGATAGCAGTTTTGTCAACGAACTACTTTTTATTTCTCTAAATATCTTTTCTTGCTACCGATCTTCTTTCGTCACTTATAATTTGGTTTAAATCAACTGAACAAATATTTGAAACGTATGCATCGTTGTGGCCGTTGTGGCAAATTCAATGATTAAAATTTTTTACTTTCGGAAAAGTATGGAATTTTTTAAACATTTCTATTTTGTGGCATAAAATTTAAGAGGCTATAATTAGGAATTAGAATTAGAAAAGTGTTGAAAAATTATAGAACTTAGCGCACGTAACGTTTAGCATGCTACATAGTCATGCACCACATTTTTTTCGTGATTTTTGTGCCGGTTCGTGATTATACTGAAAACCCTTCGACGATAGAACAATGCACAACCGGTTCTTTCTTGGAAAACCTAATTGCCTGTGGAACGATACCCGACGTGCGGGCCCTGGCGATTTTCGGCCACAGTTTTTTAAAGACCTCACCTCCATTTCGGCGGGTAATTCAGGACTCGAGTTATTGTCTGCGATCACAGATTTGTGTAGAGGCAAAATGTTGCATAAAGTGAAAACACACATCCCTCTGCTCTATAAATACTTTTGGCAATGGTAGGTCATTCTTTCCTACAATTCGCATAAAATCTTATCGGCAGCAGGAGACCCAGCTGCCTCTTTTCTTTTTCCGCTTTCAATTCAACCGATTGTCAATGCCATGCATTCCGAATTATATGTGTGGTGCCAAGATGACGGTACCCTCAGCGATCTTCCAAATATCGTTCTCAACGATTTCATTAAATTAATTGGCCTGAGCATAAATTCAGCTAAATGCGAAAACCATCCGCTGCGAAATATTCTTTCATTCAGGTCATATTTGACATGTGATGTGTCCCTATAATTTGAGGTCATTTCCATTGTGTCTTAAATTTTAAGGACGGCCTTCAAACTTGTTCATTTTTTTCGTAATAAATGCAATTTTGATAACTATTCTAAACAATTAAAGAGCAAATATTAAGCAATTGAGGAACGTCGGCATTACCAACTAATAGAAATTCGCAAGTCAACTCAAAACCGTCTGATGTTAAAATTAATTCATAATTTGTTGATAGGGCTTTACAAGCAACAACAGCTAGCTACCGCTCATGACCGCTAATGACAGCTAGCTATCGCTTATGACCGCTAGCTACCACTAATGACTCTAGCTACCGCTAATGACCACTAATGACCGCTAGCTGCATCTAATGATCGCTATCTAAAACTAATGACAGCTAGCTACAGCTTATGACCGCTAACTACCGCTAATGACTGCTAGATACCGCTAGTAACCAGTAGCTATAACTAATGACCGCTAGCTACCGCTTATGACCGCTAGCTACCGCTAATGACGCTAGCTACCGCTAATGACCGCTAGCTACCGCTAATGATCGCTAATGACCGTTAGCTACTGCTCATAATCGCTAGCTACCGCTAATGACCGTTAGCTACTGCTCATAATCGCTAGCTACCGCTAATGGCCGCAAGCTACCGCTAATGACCGCTAGATACCGCTTATGACAGCTAGATACAGCTTATGACCGCTACATAACGCTAATTACCGCTGGCTTCCGCCAATTGCCGCTAGCTTCCGCAAATGACCGCTAATGACGTATTGAACTGTACGTGTACATATAAATTTTTAATTTCTATTGTTATTTTCTTGTATTTGATATGTTAAATTTTTTATTTTTCTTGTATTTTTCTTTTCTAATTAATTGTGAGTAGTCAGCTCTCAGGGCTGTAGCTCAGGGCCTATTAGGTTAGATTTATTGGTGAATTTTACGAATTTTGTGAATTTTTGTAAATTTTTTATGTACATTCGAGCAATCGATTACATCAATCATCCCAAACATGCATCCACCTATGATTCAAGTTTAAATATCTATAAAGAGTGTAAGCTGGGCCCCCAGCTGCCTACTTCCAGCCACATTTTACGACAATCTATGAACAACCTTATAAAAGCTAATAAACTGACATTTGGTTTACGACGATCTAAATTGACATTTCGTATACTTCGTCCACGATTCAAATGTCACTTTAGGTCGTCATAAACCAAATGTCGTAAAATGTGGCTGGAATTACCGCCCAGGGGAGATTCGAATGACATGTTTTGTTACAACATCGAAATAAAATTTAAAATCGTTAAACGAGGAATGCGTTACTACGTTACTATATCCCTGACAAGAATGAAATAATTTATGAAGATCACAGGTGACTTGGGAGACACCCACTCTTGGCGTGATTGACAATCGTTATTTCATTTTGTAACGTAACATACTGAGAAGGAGATCACAGATCAGAGCTAATGGAGCTTCTTACAACAATTAAATAAATACCTGCCACAAAATTAAACATCCAAAACATCCGAAAATACATTGAAAAACATTTAGACAAAGCGAGGTATACCGCAAAGTAGTGTAGACTTTTGCGAATTTTTTGAGAATTTTTGTGAATTTTTGCGAACTAATTCAACACAATAGACCCTGGTAGCTATTGACGAAATAAAGTATATATCAATAAAAGTACCACTAGTTACCGCTAACTAGTTAAAAAGTACCGGCAGTCACTGCTAACGGGCGACATTTTGCAACAATGCACAATTCAAAATTGTTGATGTAATTATCAAACCTAAACTAACCGCTCCCTACAGCTCGCTATCGCAAACTATTGCTGCAAAAGTGCAATAGATACAGCTTTGCATAGTGGTAACTGTAATGTTTACGTTCAGGCGGTACATCCAAACCTTTGAAAACTATTTTGTTGCAAAACGACCGGCGTCCTATTATAGACTTAAGTCTGGCTTTAGCTAGCCACTTTAAACAGTCTGTCAGCTACCGTCAGCAACGTTAACCTACCGCTAACTACTTTAAAGGTACCACCAGTTACAATCAACTAGTTCAGACATACCGACAATTACCGCTAACTATTTTAAACGCACAGTCAGCTTACGCTAAACACTATGTTTTACTTGCCACCTACAACCACCTACAGCTAACAACTTTTAAATTACCGCCAGCTCTAGGCACTCTTGCCTTACTGCGATAGTCTATTTAAAACTACCGCGAGTCTACTTAAACTTACAGCCAGTCAACGCTTACTACATTAAAAATGTAATTCCAGCTTTAGCTTGTCAACAACAACAATTTTTGGTCTTCCCAAGCAATACAAAATTATAAATAATTTATGTACCTATGACCAAAGCGATACAACAATTCCAGTTAAATTTGAATCGAACACCTCTACTAATACTTCAATTATTAGTAATTTTCACATAACTATGGAGTATCACTTTCGAAGTACTTCATAAAACCGTCAGAGGAGAGAGATCTGACAAATCTATCAATCTTTATGTTAGATGTAAGAGATCTATCGCACAAACAAAATCAATCTGTCGAAGACCAAGAAGATGTATTACCACTACTGGCCACTATTGTTTAAAATTAATGGCCTGTGACTAAATAATTTATAACTTAGGGTATGGTGATAACAATAGGGGTAATTGACATTAATGGCCTGTGACTAAATAATTTATTACCCAGCTGGTGATAACAATGGGTATAATTCAGATTAATGGTCTGTGGCTAAATAATTTAATACCCAGCTGCTGATAACAATAGAGTGATAACAATGGCCTGTGACTAAATAATGTATTACCTAATGTATAACAATGGGTCTAATGATTTTTATATCAAATGACAAAAGCCAATTGACCGGTAAAATTGGTTACTATTGAATTCTTTAAAATTACTGGCATGTCAATAAATTTTTATGATTATTACCTCAGAATTAAATAAAAGACCCGCGTGTGGTGTTTTAAAATACTTGTAGGGTCAATAGATTCATCATTGAAGGGATTTTGTCAAAAATTTTACACCATTATAGGCGTTTATCGCTGAATTCTATAGGAATTTAGATATCGATTTTATTAAAACGACTAGTAAATACCCCCGCCCCTAGGGGCTACACGGACATTAAGCATTCTTGTCCGCTAGGTCGGAGATTTGGGACATTAATACTAAAATGTATGTAAGAGTGTGTAATTTTCTCCGTACTACCGTTTCCACGTACAAACGTTAGCACCGTGCTACTTTTTCTCCGTACAACTGTTTCTCGTGTCCTACAATTTCCTCCTTACTATTGTTTTCCCCGCACAACCGTTTCCCCCGCACTACTGTTTTCCCCGTACAACCGTTTCCCCCGCACTACTGTTTTCCCCGTACAACCGTTTCCACCGTACTACTGCTTCGCGTACAACCGTTTCCCTCGCACTACTGTTTTCCCCGCACAACCGTTTTCACCGTACTACTGCTTCGCGTACAACAGTTTCCCCCGCAATGCTGTTTTCCCCGTACAACCGTTGCAACCGTACTACTGTTTCGCGTACAACCGTTTCTCCCGTACTACTGTTTTCCCCGTACAAACGTAATCATCGTGCTACTATTTCCCCGTACAACCGTTTCTCCCGTCCTACAATTTCCTCCTCACTACTGTTTTCCCCGTACTACCATTTCTCCATACAACCGGTTACCCCCGTACTGCTTCTTCCCCCGAGCTGCCCCACCAATACTGGTGACTACCACTCACAAAACTCTGAGACTTTGCCAAAGAAACTAATGTTCTGTCTCTCATACCTTTCCAAATACTTTCAAAAGCATAAAAATCCTAGATGGCGTCACTTTCACAGGTGGCAGCCATTTTCTTAGGATTCATAAAGATTCTACTCATCAACATCAACAACTTTCCCGAAGAAACCAAACGCGTAACTATTCTAATTCAGAAAATAGCAAAAATTCCAGATGGCGTCGCTTTCACAGGTGACAGCCATTTTCATAGGATTCATAAAGATGCTACTCATCAACATCAACAACTTTCCCGAAGAAACCAAACGCGTAACTATTCTAATTCAGAAAATAGCAAAAAATCCAAGATGGCGTCACTTTCACAGGTGGCAGCCATTTTCTTAGGATTCATAAAGATGCTACTCATCAACATCAGTAACTTTCCCGAAGAAACCAAACGCGTAACTATTCTAATTCAGAAAATAGCAAAAATCCAAGATGGCTTCACTTTGACAGGTGGCAGCCATTTTCTTAGGATTCATAACGATGCTACTCATCAACATCAACAACTTTCCCGAAGAAACCAAACGCGTAACTATTCTAATTCAGAAAATAGCAAAAAATCTAAGATGGCGTCACTTTGACGGCTGCCCGACATTTTCACCAATGCTGGTGACTTCCACTCACAAAACTCTAAGACTTTGCCAAAGAAACCTATCGCCCAACTCCCATACATTCCAAGATATTTTTAAAAACATAAAAATTGACCCAATGTCCAACTGCCCGACATTTTCACTAATGCTGGTGACTTTTACTAATAAAACTCTAAGACTTTGCCGAAGAAACCAACCAAAAAAATGTATAAAAAAAAATCAATCTATCATTTCGTTCCATACAAATAATTCCTTACAAAGAAAATATTTGAATACGCCACATGACTTCATTTCATACAAATAAAAAAAAATATTTGAATACGCCACTTAATAAACAAACGTAAATACATTGAGAATATTACTGAGCGCAGGTTGCTGATGTCCAGCGCTAAGCGTCGTTGCAAAACGATGCTAGGTGCGGATGGCGATACTGTTCTTATTATGGGAGACTGTACCCATAATAAGAGCGCTTTATTTTTGTTGGACTGCTTCATTGCGGTCAAAAGGAACTAATTTCGTTCTCTGTCTCTAGGTTTTCTCCTTGTGGTTTTCTCTTCCCCCTCGAAATTAGGTTTGCATTGCTTTTTTGGGTTAAAAAAAGCAATGCAAAAGGGTTTAGTTCCTCGGAACTCTTCAAGCAGGTCTGACGTAGATAGATTCACATGGGAATCTTCTTTTGCATTGCCTTTTTTGAGTCATATAAGGCAATGCAAAACGAATTTTTGCTTTAGTTCCTCGGAACTCTTCAAGCAGGTCGGACGTAGATAGATTCGCATGGGAATCTTCTTTTGCATTGCCTTTTTTTTGAATAATAGAAGCCAATGCAAAGCGACTTTTTGCTTTAGTTCCTCGGAACTCTTCAAGCAGGTCGGACGTAGATAGATTCGCATGGGAATCTTCTTTTGCATTGCCTTTTTTCTGAATAATAGAAGGCGGCAATGCAAAAGAATCTACTATTGCATTGCCTTTTCTTTGGCTTTCGGCTTATAAAAGGCAATGCAAAACGACTTTTTGCTTTAGTTCCTCGGAACTCTTAAAGCAGGTCGGGCCTATGTTGGTTCACGCTGGAAATTTGTGACCGACAAACAGACAGACAGACAGAGAGACAGACAGACAGACAAACAGACAAACTTTTGAATTTTATAATTATAAATATTTTTACCGTCATCGTATTTGCTGCATGAAAAATTATTTTTAATATTGGTATTTATTATGTTAAACTAGGGTTTTTGAATAAGCGGTCAATTACTGCCCTTTACATCGACAATTTTATGAAAATCAATTCGTAGTTTTTATTTATAACCCTTTATCAAAACACTTTTCTATTTTTGACACATTTATTTTTGGTAAAATTTATCAGAATTACGTAGAATGATTAAAGTAAGGCTATTATTTATGATATAAGACTAGCCCTGATTTGTACAGCTTCAAATGTAAGTTTTCTGCAATCTCAATTTTTTCATTCCACGCTTTACCACTCTCCAGGTCCTTTTTCACGGTCGAGACCATGTCTACCGCTTTTCCTATTTCTGTTGCATCCATACACACTTCACCAGTGTTTGATAGTTGAAAGAGACTATTTGCACATTGTACAAATAGTCTCTTCTATATATTGTTGGCTATTTGCACATTGTGCAAATAGTCACTTCTATATACCTTCGGCTATTTGCACACGGTGCAAATAGCCAACAATATATAGAAGAGACTATTTGCACACAGTGCAAATAGCCAACAATATATAGAAGAGACTATTTGCACACAGTGCAAATAGCCAACAATATATAGAAGAGACTATTTGCACAATGTGCAAATAGCCAGCGATATATAGACGAGACTATTTGCACACTTAGACGTAGTACTAATTCTAGTTTCCTTACCCAAAAACTTTTTCTGACATTTTGTGAAAGGAAAACTTCCTTATCTTTGTTACCTACCTAGCACCTAGCTTTTATAGCACTTTTTCGTGACATTTCGTAAAAGGAAAAGTTCCCAAGCTTCGTTAGCCAACTAGGTTTTCGTAACGTTTCATTAAAGCGCAAATTCCCTGGTTTCGTAGGCCATCTAGTTTTCGTGACATTTCGTAAAAGGAAAAGTTTCCCAACTTTGTTAGCGTCTTAGTTTTTGTGATATTTTGTAAAAGTAAAAGTTTCCTAGCTTCGTTAGCCAACTAGCTTTTCGTGACGTTTCATTAAAGCGCAAATTCCCTAGTTTCGTAGGCCATCTAGTTTTCGTGACATTTCGTAAAAGGAAAAGTTTCCCAACTTTGTTAGCCACATAGATTTTGTGATATTTTGTAAAAGTAAAAGTTTCCTAGCTTCGTTAGCCAACTAGCTTTTCGTGACGTTTCATTAAAGCGCAAATTCTCTAGTTTCGTAGACCACCTAGTTTTCGTTACATTTCGTAAAAGGAAAAGTTTCCCAACTTTGTTAGCCACTTAGTTTTTGTGATATTTTGTAAAAGTAAAAGTTTCCTAGCTTCGTTAGCTTTTCGTGACGTTTCATTAAAGCGCAAATTCCCTAGTTTCGTAGGCCACCTAGTTTTCGTGACATTTCGTAAAAGGAAAAGTTTCCCAACTTTGTTAGCCACCTAGATTTTGTGATATTTTGTAAAAGTAAAAGTTTCCTAGCTTCGTTAGCAAGCTAGCTTTTTGTGACGTTTCATTCAAGCGCAAATTCCATAGTTTCGTAGGCCACCTAGTTTTCGTGACATTTCGTAAAAGGAAAAGTTTTCCAACTTTGTTAGCCATCTAGTTTTTGTGATATTTTGTTAAAGTAAAAGTTCCCTAGCTTCCTTAGCCAACTAGCTTTTCGTGACGTTTCATTAAAGCGCAAATTCCATAGTTTCGTAGGCCATCTAGTTTTCGTGACATTTCGTAAAAGGAAAAGTTTCCCAACTTTGTTAGCCACTTAGTTTTTGTGATATTTTGTAAAAGTAAAAGTTTCCTAGCTTCGTTAGCAAGCTAGCTTTTCGTGACGTTCCATTAAAGCGCAATTTCATTCAAATTCCCTAGTTTCGTAGGCCACCTAGTTTTCGTTACATTTCGTAAAAGGAAAAGTTTCCCAACTTTGTTAGCCACTTAGTTTTTGTGATATTTTGTAAAAGTAAAAGTTTCCTAGCTTCGTTAGCCAACTAGCTTTTCGTGACGTTTCATTAAAGCGTAAATGCTCTAGTTTCGTAGGCCATTTCGTAAAAGGAAAACTCTTCCATATACATGTATAAATACATATACATATCATGTACATATTATAAAGTTGATGAAAAATTACATTGAAAAATTTCTTCTTTGTGTAAGAGTTTTGGTTGAATGTTACGTCTTTCCATGTGCAAATAGTCTCTTCTATATATTGTCGGCTATTTGAACATTGTGCAAATAGTCTCTTCTATGTATTGTTGGCTATTTGCACAATGTGCAAATAGTCTCTTCTATGTATTGTTGGCTATTTGCACATTGTGCAAATAGTCTCTTCTATATATTGTTGGCTATTTGCACATTGTGCAAATAGCCTCTTCTATATATTGTTGGCTATTTGCACATTGTGCAAATAGTCTCTTCTATATACCTTCGGCTTTTTGCACACAGTGTAAATAGCCAACAATGTATAGAAGAGACTATTTGCACAATGTGCAAATAGCCAACAATATATAGAAGAGACTATTTGCACAATGTGCAAGGAGTCTTTTCGTTGATAGTTCGGTTAATAAAGTTGCGAGGAACGGTTTAATGTAATAGATTTTCGGTAGACGAATAACACGAGGCTTTTTCTTTTCAGCCTTTTCAAGAGTAGACTCTGATTCCTTATGCTTTTCCACATCATCGGGTAAATTCTTCGTTGAGGTCACACTTTTTGTAGAGACGGCCGTACTTTGGTTTTTGAGAGTAGAATTTGATTCCTCATGCTTTCCAAAATCGGGAACATTCTTCGTTGTTGTTACACCTTTGAAAATTGCTAAAATAAAGCGGTCACATGGACATGGGGCTGGACATCTGTGATTCCTTTTCAAAATTTAAGATTTTTCACTGATGTTTTGGTTCAGTTTTGATTTCATTTTATGTGATTTTTACGTCTCTCGACTCCGACTGACGATAAAACTATTGGATCTGTCCTTTTTCACTTATTTTCTCTTTTTCTTCTAAAACCGAAACGAAGAATTGCCCGGACCTCGTCGTATGTGAAGTTTTCGTCATCATCACCATCATCATCATCATCGGAATTTTCGTTTGACTCTTCGTTTTCGCCCTCTTCACTCTCATTTTCACTTTCAGATTCATTCTCGTTTTCGCCATTTTCCGTCTCTGCGTGTTTTGTTTCCATGTGACGTTTCAGGTTGAAATCATTCGTGAAATTTTGATCACAAATCGTCCTGTCAGGACTTCAGCAACTCTCTTTATGTTAGGTCTATCAAGGTCCACATTCACTGAACTTCCTAAGAGGAGCCTTACAGAAAATTTTTGTGTTTTTCCCCCCTTCGTACCCGTCCCAGACTCTCCTATGCTGCTCCTTAAGCCAGTTATTTATAACGCGTTTCCTTTCATTCTTCGTTATACAGCAGAAGGGTTCTGGCCCGATCGGACGCTGATTTGCTCCCTTGTCTGCTAGTTCGTCGGCTCTCTCATTCCCTTGGATGCCAGAATGACCCGGCATTCATTGATTTATAACCTCATTTTCCTAGTTACTTAGCTCATTGAGGCCCACCTTACATTGAAGCACCGTGGCCGAACTGACCATTGGGGATTCTTATGCTTCAATTGAGGCTTGGCTATCCGAGCAGATGTAGAGTCTTCTATGCTGAAGATTCTTAAACGCCTCGGTGCTGACCAGTTCAGATATTGCTAGGAGCTCCGCTTGTATTACTGTGGTGAAGTGTCCCAGAAATATAGAACTTTCAATCCCGGCTTCATCACGGATGAACCCAGCTCCAGACACCCCTTCTTTCCTGGACCCGTCTGTGTAGCTAGGCCATCCATTGGAGGGTAGATTTTTCCAATACCTAACAATTCTTCCCTGCTCGGTATGACACACCTAAAGTTGACCTCCAGCATCAAAATAGTCGAGATCTGGTCACTCCTCATAAGGAGAATTTCGTCTTTGATTAGGTTAGTAATTGCCATGTGACCTTTAGCCGAGCCCTGTGCCCAAAATCCATTACTTTGGATATTAAGAGCTGAGCTGATAGCTGTAGCTTTTACATACAGGTCTAGCGGTGGGATGAATAGAAATGCCTCTAGGGCCCTCGTGGCTGTACTAACTTTCACCCCAGTAATGCATAGACAAGCTAACCTCTGGAATTTATCTAACTTATTTTTTGCTGTCCCAATCTCTACTCTAGGCCACCAAACAATGCACCCATGGCAGAACATTGGCCTCACTACTGTAGTGTATATCCACCAGATGGCTTAGGTATAGACCCCAGGTTCTTCCGAAGGCATTTCTGCACATCCAGAAAATTCCAATCGCCTTATCTAGCTTGTCTATTAGATGCATTATCCAGGTCATTCTATGGTCGAAGGTGACCCCCAGATATTTTACCATCGCCCTGAGGTTAAGTATTTCCCCAAAGAGTCTGAAGCTACCGAGTTCCAGTTCAACAACATTGTTCTTTCTTTTAAAAAGAATCAATTTCGTTTTTCCCGGATTTACTCGGAGTTTTTTCTCCTTACACCATTCTTCTCCTACTTTTAGCACTCCTCTCATCAGGTCCCCCAAAGTCGTCGGGCAGACTCCAATAATGACGGAGACATCGTCAGAATAACCCTGGGTGAAAGTTCTAGATTGATTGAGTTTGACTAGGAGAGAGTCTATTACCATACAATAAAGTGGACGTTGTTTTACAACAACGGATCGATCCACATTGCTATAAAATCTTCATTAATGAGTAACTTATCGCTAAATTCATTGATGATTTGCACCTGTAGAAATTGTCGAACATCTTAGCACTGATTTTAGCGCTTACTTTTATCAATAACGTTTGGATTTTCAACGCTGAATTTCTCAATGTTTGCTATGATCAATGAACGTTTAACCGGTTATTTATACATCGATGTTGCTCAGTGAACAACATTATTCATCGTTAAATTCACTTACTTTTATCAACCTCAATACTATCTTTCATCAATGAACAGCTAGTTTCATGGATGAATTCGACGACCTTATGCAGTAAATAAACCCTAATTTAAGCGATGAGCAATAACTCAATAATCAATGTAACGCTAAGCAAGGAAAACTGGAAAACTAAATTCATTGATAACTGACCATTAATGACTACTGATGACTGACTATATTGACGATGAAACGTTAACCAATGAGGAGGCAAAAAAATTGTCAGTTATCACTAATTTTTTCACTGATCGCTAAATTCTCAATTCATCAAAAAGTTCACATTTGAGCAGTAAGTTTGTGAGAATCGCTAAAATGTTTGATAAAGTTGGTTTAAGTAATGAACTAGCCATTTAATTAATTTAATTAATTAATAATCATTTTCTGTGTCAATTTACTGTGTAATCAGCTTGATATGGGAAAAACGTTGGAATACAGGCGCATTTTTTTCTAGCACACAGGTTCATATAGGCCGCGTGTGTCAATAGTTCCCAAGAGAGATTATTGGCACGCGGCTGTCAATAACATCGCTGATAAAAATATTATAACAAATTAACACTTAAACAATTAATTGTGAAATCATCGTTTTAACGAAAAATACGCGATAATTTTCTCAATTCTCATTTCTCATTTCTCCTTTTTGTCTCGTTGATGGAATAGCCTTCGTCTTTTTTCAAACAAACGAAGTCCTTAGTCGAACAAATGAAACCGTTAAATCGAACAAACGTCATCGCTAATCAAATAAATGATAACGTTACTAGTTATAAATTTCAGTTAAGCTCAGTAGTTTGGATCTTCGACGTCTCGTATAGCTAGGGACAAAAAAAGTGTCAGCCATAGTAATTGTATCCTTCGTAAAGGTGTTTCTTATCAGTGCAAAGACTGCATTAACAAAAATTTATTGCTTTTATATTATAAAAATATTAATATCAAGAAAGTTGTTATTTTTTATGTTTCTTTTTAGCTGCTGTTGCAGCTGCTCTCTTAGCACATTTGAAGCGACGGAAATGGCCCAAGAATTTTTGGTCGCCATCACCAGTCTCGAATTGTTTTAAGAAGTGTTACTGCCAGCGGTGACACATAGATGGCAGAATCCCATCCGTCTCAAATTATGCCGAACTTCGCCTCACTCATGAAAACGCCAAATCATCTTCAAGTCACCAAGTCATTTTACCAAAGTTTTTCTCATTACAATATTCAATTAAGCGATTCCGATTAGGTTTAGTGAAATTACCGATCCGATTAATTAAGTCCGAAAATCGCGTTGAATGAACCAAGGAAACGGTGATCATTGTTTTCAGTCACACGTTTTCGTTATACGTAAGTGAATTTTATTAAGCTAATTCTAGAAATACCTAACGATTTCATCTCTTAGATAATTTACGATAGAATTATATCGTTTGGTTACGGTGACCTTCAGTTGCCCAAGTTGTAGCTTGATACAATACGTAAGTGAGAATTCGTTATCAGACTATAACGTAACCTAACATAGTTGAATTTGTAGAAATTTGTAGCACATCAAAAGTCTGAATCGTAATAAAGGGAATTATAACGATAAGAACTGTTTGGCTCACTCATTTATTTCAACTACTAAACGGATCATCGAGGGTTTCCAAAAACCATTCGAACAATTTCCCTCTACCAACAACAAGAAGCTTCCTGGGAAAAACTTAAGATTTCTGGTCAGGTGTGGGAGGGGGGTGGTAGGTAGTGGCAATGACTGGAGACCACCCCACCACCAATAATCAGTAGTCATTTGGCGGCGGTCACCTCTCTGGAGAGAATGGGAAGGGATATCAAAAAAAAATTTTTTTCTTTTTTTTTAACTTTTTTGGTACTAGAAATTCTCGGCAAGTGCTGGGTGGGGCTTAGTAAGGCTGAATAGTGCTGGATGAGTGGTGAATTGGTGTTGGAAGAGCGGAGAAATAATGGAAATTACCATGAAAATATATTGGGCGCTTAAAAGAGTCTACATAAGGCAAATTGGGCGCTCTAAAGAGTATACATAAGGCAAATTAGGCGCTTTAAAAAGAAATTTCATCGATAATGTAAGCATTCACTGAGTGGATATCAATTTTGTGTGTACTCACCCAGGATACGCCGCGTGGAGACTGCTTACTTGTAACCCATTGGCCCTGAAAAGCACCTCTTCTTCGTTCTGAGATGGGGACCCCTCGGTTCGTCTCTACCGAAGTATTTACCGACTCCAAATTCCTCTCAGTACCATTACATCGAAGCAAGTATAATTTGTTGCTTATTTGTCATAGATCTTTTGCAACTCTTCTTACAATGCCCAGAATTTGTTTTTCTTGTCGCTCGATGTCCTCCGCTTCACATTACGAGACAATTATACGCCAGCTCGTCGAGCAAATGTCGCACACCGATATTTATATTTCAATGATCCCATGCATGGTGCAGAGGGACGAAGTCAGGCATACTCTTATGACACAACGAACGAGGCTGTCACCTATCTAGATGGTCGCATCGAACCAAAAGGAGGATGAATAGTAAACGTACTTGCTTCGACATAATGGTACTGAGAGAGGTTTGGAGTCGGTAAATATTTCGGTAGTGACGAACCGAGGGGTCCCCATCTCAGTACGAAGAAAAGGCCCTTTTCAGGTCCAATGGGTTACAAGTAAGCAGCCTCCACGCGGCGTATCCTGGGTGAGTGCACACAAAATTGATGTCCACTCAGTGAATGCTTACATTATCGATAAAATTTTTTTTTAAAGCGCCCAATTTGCCTAATGTAGACTTTTTAAAGCGCCCAATATATTTTCATGGTAATTTTCATTCTTTCTCCACTCTTCCAACACCATTTCACCACTCATCCAGCCCTATTCAGCCTTACTAAGCCCTACCCAGCACTTCCCGACAATTCCTAGTACTAAAAAAGTTAAAAAAAAGAAAAAAAAATTTTTTTTCCCTTCCCATTCTCTCCAGAGTGGTGACCGCCGCCAAATGACTACTGATTATTGGTGGTGGGGTGGTCCCCAATCATTACCACTACCTTTCACCCCACTCCCACACCTGACCAGAAATCTTAAGTTTTTCCGGAAAATCAGTTGAGTCGACGAAATTTTATTTTCGTTGCATTTTGTAGAAGAAAAATCAGTTGAGTCGACGAAATTGCATTTTTGCAGCATTTTGTAGAAGGAAAAATTAGTTGAGTCGCAGCATTTTTCAGGAGGAAAAATCAGTTGAGTCGATTAAATTGTAATTTCGTAGCATTTTGTAAAAAGAAAATTCAAGGTCGATGAATGAAGTTGTGCGCTTTCTTATTGTTTTATGTGTCCTTAAGGGCGAATAGCTTATAAGTAGACTAATCGCCCTTAAGGGCGAATAGCTTATAGGTAGACTAATCGCCCTTAAGGGGGCGAATAGCAAATGCATAGACTAATCGCCCTTAAGGGCGAATAGTCACTTCGTATTAATAACAGTTGCAGTGCATGGAAACGCTGCACGCAAATGTTCAGCGCTCTCTGTTTTTGAGAAATCAGCCTGAGGAAGTTCTTCAACAAATCCTCCTTCTAAAATGAAGGTAGAGTCTACGAGAGACAGAGTATGTTATGAAGGATAACATAGGAATATTTTGTAAAGAAGAACGTTTCAGCAACATAAAAATTTTAGCTGCGAAAAATTTTCAATCCCGAAAATAGGATATGTGGTGCAATATGAATGAACGAAATAAATATATAATTTACAAAAATCCTCCATCTAATACACCTTTTAACCCCGCCTGACACTCTCCCTACCACCTTATCACCCTCAAAACTCCTCTCTTTACTCAACCCCCACTTAATCTCTCTTCCAATTCAAACAACCCTGATCCAGCCTGAACTACAAGTCATGCAACTTGATATGCTGATGGACGTGATGGACAAATTGCTGACGTTTCTATTTGTCTCGGTAACCGATCTTATGTTGATCTCTTATAACTATCTCCATAACGCAACTGTTCTAGATGTGTTGATGTCGACAAAATAATTCACAGCTTATCTGCAAAATGTTCATATTATATAGAATGTAATGAGTTGTAATTTATAATTAGTTAATCGAAGTAGTTTCAGCCCCCGTTAAAACGCTATACTTCGAACGGTTTTTCAGTTTTACAGAAATGCAACCTAATAAGGACAGAATAATCCGGACGGACAATCCTAGAGTTGGAAGCTCTATGCGAGGAGTTAAGAGAGGCTATGAATTTCGTGTTTGATTTGACAAAAACTTCAAGAAAATGAATTTGTTTCCTAAAATCCAATCGTCTTATTCAGCAATCAAATGACTACTGCGAAACTAAAGGGCATAAAAAGGAGAAAAATTACCTATCATAGATTGGGGCTCATTCCGAAGATCATCGTACCGAATTTCTTGAGTCTCACCATCAACGTCGTCCCGATTCGCCTCGAGATCACAATGAAATTCCAAGTTATTTTCTTTGATGTAATGCGTAATGAACGAAATTAGTACAATAACATTACCGATTCCATTGCTATTATTAGAAACATTACCTTGATGAGAATTTCCGAGTTTTTGCTTATTTACAGCTTCTTTTAATGCCTTCAAGTCTTTCTGGATGTCCTCCAAAAACGATGAAATTTTCACTTCGATGGCTGACATCATCGGCATTATTTTACTGTTGATTGCTGGTTCCTCTTGTGTAATTTCCATTTCGTCGAGGAGAGTACTAGCTCCCATTGATACAAACTGACTACTGTAGTTGTCAGACAGTAGCGAATTGTCATCGCGATCAACCAAGTCTTGGACATCAAATTTAAAAGCCATTTTCGAATTACCTTTTCGATTCTTTATTGAATCCGGGCGTACGGTATTCTCAACATTGACCTCGTCACGAACGTCTGATACATGGAAGCTATTAAATAATTTTTAGCTTACAGTTATCAAAAACATTTTGTTACTAACTGAATTGTACCATTTTTCTTTATTAGATCTTTTCTTTTCGGAACTGAACAATCCATCACTGAGAAGTTTTGTGCTATAATTTCTGCGTCTCTTGCTCGCTTATACGTAGAAAACTTCTCTGTGGAAAAAAGGCAGAAACTCTCTAACAACAACAATCTTTCTTGAGCCGCACACAGTAGCTTGTTCTTCTTCAACACATGCAGGAAGGTAAGGACACTGGGTTGAGTCAATTGACCCAATTTTCTACAACTATTACAATGCTGGCAACTACAATGCTCATTAGATTACAAATGGTTCAAAGTGGTCACTTCAATCTGCCGAAGGGCCCACATTCGGAGTTAATTGTGTAGAAATTAAATGGAATAATGTCCGAAGACTGTAGAAAAATTAAATTAAATGAACCAAATAAGACCAACATTCCTATGAGCCGTCACGTTTTGCCGGACCCTCCCTCCCACCAGAGCGTGATATCATTTACAGAAGCTCTAAAATCATATGAAAGCAAAACGAAAAACAAAATTACCTCCATTCATTAAAATTCTGCCCTTATAGCGAAAACATATTCCTCCATTTGACTCCGGATGTTCTCTACGTCGAATTTTATGCCCAGGATTGTCTTTAGGCCAAAGACAAATCAACGAGCCATCTTCCAGCTTAACAATCCAGTCTTCAGGGACCGCCGCTACACTGAATGTTTCTGCAGACTCCTCCAACTCACACACTTGCCACTGTACGTCCATATTTAAATTTCAACAATTAAAACAACGCGAAAACGAAGAACGTGTTTACACAAGTCTTTTCAATCTTTGTGAATTTTAAAGATTGCATAACACTAATATGGTTACTATGCTATTTTGGTACCGATACAATATTTTGATAGGCATAGCGTGGTGTCTTCGCAAAACCTCATGAATAAACATTTGCAAGAGACCCGTATCAGAATGTATGTTGCAAAAAGATTCGAACGTATCTAAGTAAATATTGCCTTAACTTTTAAGTATATGCAATTGCGTTCATATTAAATTGGACTGGAAATTGCCGAAACCGCAATATTGAAAACCCATATGAAGCAACTGCGCTAAAAACCTCTCCAATTCCTTAAAATAAGCTCAGAATTAAGAAAACACCTAGAGCACTTAGGAGAGGTCTCTGACCCATACTTCTATTGACATCAAAGTTCACTGCAACACAACACTACACTGCACTACAACACTGCACAAGGAACCTAATCGTTAAAGGAATATTCACGAAAAACCATCAATTATCGTGCAGGGTCGCGTAGCGTGAGTTTTTCAACATATTTTCAATAATTTAACTTTCTTGAATTCTGACGTCCACACCTTTCATTCAAAACCTTGAAGAGCGATTTCCGTTCTAATTTCGCAGAGATATAAGTGAAAAAGTTCCACCAACCTTCAAAAAACCACGTTTTATTTTGACCGCTTTTTCGACCGACTTTACCTTTTAATCCTGTATTCTATTTTTCAATTATGTTTCAGGAAAAAAAAGACTTTGAAAATGGCAAAAGATTTACCCGATTTATGTGGAAAAAACACGTTGGGACCTAGTGGAGATTCAGTTTTAGGGCCCTGGCTGAATTCAAAAGCTCAAAATCAAAAAAGTACGAAGAACGCAGTGCTTCGAAAAGGTGTCTATTGCGTTTAACACAGCGTTTGTAACCATTCGAATTTCGACCCGGGAGTAGTGGGAGCATCGATCATGGTCCTTAGATGACGAATCAACAATAAAAAAAATGTCCGTCCGTCCGTCAACGCGATAACTCGAGTTAAGCTCAACCGATTTTCAAAAACTCTTTTTTCCCTCAAAGGTTATCAAAAAATCTTTTATGGAATTGAATCTGGGCACTGTCGGCCAAAGGGCTGCCGAGCTAGGACCGTTAGAGTGGTTTTCGGTATTTTGTACATAACTCGAGTAAATCTTTTCCGATTTTCATATTTTTTTTTTTTTTTGAAAGATTTAGGCATGGGCGACAAATAATGGAAGAAACTTTTTCGGATTTGAGTTCTTAGACTTAGCTAGGGCACTACAAACGAGTCTCTGCTAGGGCCACACGTGTTTTTTGTACATAACTCAAGTAAATCTCTTTTCAAAAAAAAAAAAAAATTTAATCGAAAAGTCTAGGAAGAAAATTTTTGGATTAGAAGCCCTTGGACTCAGCCTGGACCCTGAAACTGACTTTCTTCTAAAGCCCAAAGAACACGAAATTTTTTCCGACGTTTACCGAGATCCATCGATCTGATTTGACGATTTGACAGCCTGATATACACTTAATTGATCCTCGAAAAATCACGTTTTCAGACACTTCTTCAGCCATGCAGCAACAACAACAAAATTCTGTAGCAACTTCAATGATATTTTGCACATCCTTGTAGTTCTGAAAAGGGTAGTATTTAGGATGATCAATTATTTTCTTTATCTAGTTCGAAATTTATTTGGTATTATCGAAAAATAGACTAAACGAAATTGAGTTAATATGTTAACCCGCATACGATCTAGTTCTTGAGGACTGAGTCTGAATATTTCAATCAAATACATGATTCATGTTTTAATAGAGAGCTGAATACATTTTGCTCGAAAGTAACTATTGTTATACAACGCATACAAAATATGCGGATGAAAAAAAGTTAAAATAAAATGAATCGAAATGTATGGCAATAATTATTGCTCTACATTCATTCAAAATCATCGTCAAGGAAAGGTGCTCAAGCAGTAATGCCGTCCTTGCTACCTGTAAAACCTTGCATCTTTTCGATTACAAAGGCGATTACACAATAATAATAAAAAAAGTAAAGTCAAAATCAAAATAATCATAAAATTAAATGGCAGAGACTAAAAAAATACAACTCACAACGAAAATTGATAATTAACAAAAAAAAAAAAAAACACAAGAAATAAAATATCACAAAAAAAAAAGTTCCCTTTTAACCGTCTCATACTAAATCGTTACTGAACAACGTAATAAATTTCGTCTAACTTATTGGTGTCATGAGGTATTGTTCCAAGGATCGACGCTGCGTTTCCTCGCTGATTTGCTATGCCGATCCTCTGGATAAGGAAACTCTTAGATCTTGGCTCCCCGGTATACTGCTTCAATTTTTTGCCTATTTCGTTGATTAATTTTCTTCCATCTTCACCCCACGGGCCCATTGTTTCGATGGAGATGGGGCAAAAATGAAAGTTGGTGTCGAGTTCTGCGTACTTTGTCAACTTGGCAGTTTCCCTAAATCTAGCCGCTGCACCTGATTGATGACTTGTCGCTGAAACGTAGGATTTACAAGTGGTATCGGCACTAGTGAAATCCCAAATCAATGGTTTTCCACATTTCCATGGAATAAGTGCTAAACCGTCTGGCTTCTTCCCGTCGGATCTATTACAGCCCTTGGGTTCTCGAATCGCGGGGATGCCACATGTTATCAAAGCTCTTTTAATCAAATCGTTAATTGCTTCATGTCGTGACTTTCGTCCAAAGCTTTTCTTACATGCGAGGCCATGACGACCAAGTTTATCAACGTTTTCTCCGCACACACAAGTATGAGGATGTCAAACAGGCAAACCCAGACGTAGAGAAGTCGCAATACGAAACGATTGGTTATCGAGTAACGTACCCACCGATGAACACGGCAAGGCGTTTAACCATGCGTTAGAATTGGGTGCTACGTTTGCTATGATTCTGGCTTTCTCAATAGGGGATGTGTTGTTATCCAGGATTTTTTGGTGAATCACGCTGCACATTTTTTCGTCCCAAAGATGTTGGTGTTTGTTCGAAGGGTTTCCTAAAGCCTCACTTTCGGTGATCAGCTGCCAAGCAGCTAGAGCTTCGTCAGATAAACTCGATGACAATTGAATGCTAGGCGGTAAGATTTGTTGAACTAGATCGGAAACATAATGAAAGGAACCCAAAAAACTAGAAAAACATAGACTTGTGACGTTTCTCAGGCCCAATCCACCAAATTTCACGGATAAAGTGCACTCCATCCAAGCGCTGATCGTACTCTATGAGAATGTTCATGGCGCGCCAAGTAGATGTCGTTCGGAGCATGTAAGATAAACGCGGAATTGAAAAAGAATACCGAATCAAGTAAAAAGCCTGATGGGAGTTCATCTTCCGAAGGCGGTCCACCATACGTTCCAAG
>CM055404.1:92121443-92203370 GCA_029228625.1 Pseudolycoriella hygida
CACGTAAACAACGTCCTTGATGTTTTTGTGTGTTTCTCAACGTTGAAACCGTTTAAATTGGCAAGTGATTTATGAAATACACCGCTTCTCCACGAAGCACCACATCCAGTCTACCAATCTCCGCAAAACCGTCTTTCACCAACAGTGTTGATCGTTCAGAATGAGTTGTTTCGGAAGCCTTTGTTTACGTATCGTCGTATACAATCCAAATACAAATTATGGCGGAAAAATGTACCGGTCCAAATCGAATTAGACTGGAATTCAAATCGCTCAAATGGCACTCAACACGGGCTCACCACTCCTACCTTCAACACCCCGACAGAAACAAACAAATCGTAGTATCTTGGGGATCGTTTACGGAATTCCGTGGTCCAGGGTTCACTCAATATTTAATAAAAACCTTCACCGTTCCAGACCGTACGTAAGTATTTGTAACTAACTTGAACTAACTTGAACTAACTCTACATATATAAGTATTTTAATTAAATATCTTTTTGTTTAGACAAAGAATATTGCATACTTTGTTGATGTATGCAACTTTCTGGTCAAAATAACAAAGAATTTCAATAATGCCTTTGTGTTAATTCGATATTCCCTTTTATTGTTTTCAATAAACATTATCTAGAGTTAGAAGATAACATTTTGCGTTATAGATTTATTTTTTGGAGTCGGTATGTAAAAGCTAACAACTTGCAAAATCTATTTGTTTTCTGCAAGAAACTTAGTCACACAAAATGAAAGTCAACAACTTGACCGTCCACTTTTGGTGGCTGTGTTTCAAATAATATCTGACTTAGAGAATATATTCTGAAAGCAAGGTTGTAGGTTATAAAAGGAGTTCAATGTAGTGTTCTAGTTCTGTCCGTATTTTTACATAAAAATCTTTGTTTAGACCCGTACGAAGAACGAAGAATGGGTCTTATGCGTTTACCACGACGTTTGTAACCAGCCCAATTTCGACCCGGGGGATGGGGGGTAGCATCGATCATGGTCCTTAGATGACGAATCAGCAATAAAACATATGAAGGGACCCGTGCGTATCAGAATATATGCGGCAAACAGAGTTGATGTTACGAAAAGACTGGAACGTATTTAAGTAAATATTGCGTTCAAATTAAATTGTATTGGAAATTACCGATAGGGCAATATTGAAAAACCCGTCCGAAGAAACGGTGTAAAAAATTCTCCGAACGCATAATTGACCTCTAAATAGAGAAAAATGTTCTCCTCAATTTTGTCTACAACATAGCAAAAAACCATTTTTTGGGCCAGGGTCGACCTTAGTACTGACCTTGTGCCCTAAGTAGAGGCCTTGAAAACATACTTCCATAGACAAAAATGTTTCCCTCAATTTGCTCTGCAACATAGCAAAAAACATTTTTTTTGGTTAGGGCCAACCTTAGGACCGACATGATTCCCACTTGAGCCCTAAGCAGAGGCAAAACTTCTTCCATAAATTGTCGGCCGGGCCGAGATCTTTCAAACAAAAAAAGTTTTTGAAAATCGGAAAAGATTTACTCGAGTTATGTACAAAAAACACTTAGAGCCCTAGCAGAGACTCGTTGTTAGTGCCCTAGCTAAGTCCAAGAACCCAAATTAAAAAAAGTTTCTTCCATAAATTGTCGGACATGCCCAGGTCTTTCAAACGAAAAAAAAAATTTATGAAAATCGGAAAAGATTTACTCGAGTTATGTACAAAAGACCAAAAACCACTTAAACGACTATAGCTCGGCGGCCCTTGGGCTGACAGTGCCCAGATTCGATCCCATAAAAGAATTTTCGATTGCCTTTCAGGGAAAAAAATCAGGTAAATCTAATGGACGTGGACGATCGACGTATTACTCGACTTTCAACTGCGACTTACCGACATTCTACCATCGAACTGGAAATGAACTTCTTGGAGAGTCCTAATACCCCTGTTGCTTAGGGGAAGCGTGCATTTTTTTTCGAGAAGACTCAAAATTTGTCAAGCTGAGCCAAGGAATCAGTCATGATAATCAAGGTTGTAATGTTGACATTTTATTAGGGTATCCGCATCGCTTAATTTATTGACAAAAATCAAGTCAGTTTTGTTTTGAATAAAATATAATCGAATTTCAATAATAACAATTCAATATTTTTGAACATTAATCAGAGTCGTATTCCAAATCAAAATCGATTGTATTACCGAAACTTTCTACGTCATCCATGAAATCTTCAGCTCGTACATTGAATAGAAAATCATAAAAAGGTTTTGCCTCGTCATCGACGAGATACAGCATACTTTTCAAGTCCTTGATTTTTTCATTGGAAAGGGGCCTTCCTTGTGGCCATAACTGCTCCAGCTTGATTTTCTTAAAGCCGTTAACATCACATCCTTTTTTGACAAGATTGACCGACTAACTGCTTCCATCAATTTGTTTTTTCATTTTTATTGTTAACGGATCCGACTTCTCCATGATGATTTCATGCGTCTGCATCCAACGCACTTTCTCTTTGTTAGAATCCTTTTTTCGGTTGACAGTGTATTTAAGCAAATTCTCGGCTGAATAAAAATCAACGTCAGGTGACAAACGGTTAACATGAAACTTGTTATTTACACGACAATCCTTCATGAGTTGCATGTATTTCTCGTCGGTAAAAATGCTTACGTTCGTTTTTATTTTACACTCCATATCACCGAAATCAGAATCGTTCGGTAGAAACGAGTGGCCGGATTCTAAAAAACGGAGTGAAATAATCTCCAAAGATTGGTGATTTTGCAATGTATGCATTAACATCAGTACTAACTTAATGCTGCGGTTTTGGCCCCCACATGAGTCCGACCACAGCAGTAGCTTCTTAACTGGATGGGAAATAGTCATTATATACATTCGAAGGCAGGAACCTACTTCCTGTGTCCCTTTGGAAGCTTCATGCTCCAGCCATACGTTGAAAATACCTTGATCGGTACTGCCGACATGTATTTCAAAGTTATACAAATTTAGCTGCCGGAGATAGTAAACAATGTTACTTGGTACTTTGGGAAGGAAGAGGACCTTTTGGAAATCAAAACAGAGCGTTTCAATTTCATCTTCAAGTTTGGCCCGTTCTAAGTCTTTATTCATTTGCTTCCGTAGAGCATCTGCGCGATTTACATGGGTCTCGTGCCATTCTTCGTTAATATTACGGTCAATCCCAGTCGCAGTTTTAGATTTGACGAAGTAATGATCACACTACTTGCATGTGTCCTTCTTTGGTTTTTTAAATCGAAGATTGAACTCTTCATAAAATACTTTTTTGTAAAACGATTGACTGACAGAATTCGGGAACTTTTCTTTATACAGTCTATACATAATCGACAAGCTCAAAGATGGATTTAAAAATTTTGAACTTGTTTGGTTCCGTGTATAATGAGACACGTATCGCGGAAAAGATGATATATGGTTCTTAACCTCTTCTCTTTTTCGAGATGGTAGTTTGTTCCAACCGCAAATAGTTTTTCCTCTACCATCAACGAAAGAATCACTGCCGAGCTTTTTCAATGCTACTGTTAAGCGACCTTGACCAATTTGCAGTGTTTTGATCAATGCAGTTTTGCAAACTTCGATATCAAACATATTATATTTCCGAGTCATTTGGCGATTTTTCAACGGTGCTTTTGAATATGAGCGTTTCTTAAATTGTTGTGACACGCATTGTAATAAATATGCACACCTTCCTTCGAAGCTTCCGATCGTCCAGTATTGGTTTAAAAGTCTCTGACGCAATCGCAGTGGTACAGCTGTAGTGCATTGCTTCAAACACGTGCAAACAAAGTTTTCATCAAACTTTTTTGCATGAACAATGCTCCCTCTAGTGTTGATGTGGGTTTTGTTATTGTTAAGTAGTTTTTTTCGGTCTGATCGCGATTGTCCTGGAACCTTTCTTTTTCTACCGCGCCCCGGTCTACCTTCTTGTTCATCACACGTTCGATATAGCTGTAAATGTATAATCAGGTATATATTTACGTGCCGATTTAAGATTGGCCCAAACTGATGATTAGACCCGTACGAAGAACGAAGTTCTTCGAAAAAGGGGTCGTATGCGTTTACCACGACGTTTGTAACCAGCCGAATTTCGACTCGGGAGTAGGGGGGGGGGGAGCATAGATCATGGTCCTAAGATGACGAAGCAACAATAAAAAACATATGAAGGGACCTGTACGTATCAGAATAGATGCGGCAAACAGAGTTGATGTTACGAAGAGACTCGAACGTATTTAAGTAAATATTGCCTTAACTCTTAAGTTTATGAAATTGCGTCCGCATTAAGTTTTATTGGAAATCATGCTCGCAGTCCCTACACCCAAAAAAAAAATGTACACAAACCCAAAAAACTCCATACAAAAACCTTTAGGACAAGACACGATGTATAGGCGCACTTTTGAGTTTTTTCCCCTCGCCCCCTCCCCTCCAAAATATAAAAAAAAACTACGTCGCAGCGGCTTTCAAACGAGCTTTCACTCATCAAAATCGGTTGAAAACGAGTCGAGATATCGCCAATCAAAGATGACCAAAATAATCAAAATTTTATTCCTGTGTTGTGTGTCCACGATCTATCTATGTCTCTATGTATCTACGAGGGGCACCCTAAAAGTTTCGGGAATCGGCTATATCGGCTCGTGTAAACTTTTCGCCAATTTACACAAAAATTAAATTGGTCTTTTCTGATTTAAAAATGATGATCAAAATGAAAATCGATCGTAGCAGTCAAAAGATACAACAATTCCAAAAAGTCATTGGAGAGAAAAAATGGATTTATCACGTGAAAATTTTAGAGCCATGATTTTCTACGACTTTAAGTCTGGCTTGACTCCCAAATTGTGTATTGATCGTTTGCAAAAAGCATTTGGAGATGAGGCCCCATCCAAGACTACTGTTTATCGGTGGTTCGCTGAGTTTGAATCGGGACGCACTTACCTCAGTGACGACTTTCGTGAAGGTCGACCTTCCACAGCCATCACCGATGGAAACATTGACCATGTCCGGAACATGATTGAAGCCAATCGACATGTGACCTATGCTGAGATAGCTGCATCCCTTGGGATCGGGAAAAGTCAAATACAAACAATTTTACACGAACATTTACGCACACGGAAGCTTTGTTCTCGGTGGATCCCACACAAATTGACAGACGACCAAAAGGAGGCTCGTGTGAAATGGTGCCGAGATTCTCTCAAAAAATTCGACAATGGGACTTCTGATTCAGTATATAGCATCGTAACAGGTGACGAAAGTTGGATTTACAGCTATGATCCCCAAACAAAACAGCAATCCACCGTTTGGGTGTTTCAAAATGAAGATTTACCAACAAAGGTAATTCGCACTCGAAGCGTCGCCAAGAAAATGGTCGCTACTTTCTTCAGGAAATGTGGTCAAGTGGCTACTGTACCACTTGAGGATCGTAAAACAATCAATTCAGAGTGGTATACTACGATTTGTTTGCCAAAAGTATTTGAAGAACTACGTGGAAAGAGTCGAAATCGCAAGATCGTCCTCCACCATGATAATGCAAGCTCCCACACAAGTGCTCTGACCACGACGTTTTTGGAGAAGGAAAAAATCAATTTGATGCTGCATCCACCCTACAGTCCCGACTTGGCACCGTGCGACTTTTATTTGTTTCCGAGTGTCAAGAATAAGTTGCGTGGGAAGCGATTTTTATCTGCGGAAGCTGTTGTCGAGGCATATGAACAAGAAGTGGCCCAAATCCCAACTTCCGAATGGACTCGATGTTTCGAAAACTGGTTTTTAAAGATGAAAAAGTGTATAGATTGTAATGGTGATTATTTTGAGAAGCAATAAAATCGTTTTATAGCCGATTCCCGAAACTTTTAGGGTGCCCCTCGTATCTACTTTTTTTCCTTAAAATTTTCAGGGAACGTCAGTCTGAAAAATGAAAAATTTCATGCCGCTTTTCCGGGAAAATTCTGGAAAAGCCGTGGCATGTGGAAAAGTGGTCAATTTTGAGGGTTTTTTAGGTAATGCTCGGAGTTTTCGAATTTTAGCTGCGGAGTGACAATAGCTAGAGAGTTGGTTTCTTCGGGAAAGTTATAGAGTTTGGTCAGGAGAATTTTTTGGGATCTTAAGAAACCGGGGTTATCTTGAATTTTCCCAAACAATAAATTAGGTTTTTTTTTGGTTTTCGAATTTTAACTTCGGAATGACAATACTTAGAGAGTTGGCTTCTTCGGGAAAGTTATAGAGTTTGATCAGCAGAATTTTTTTGGGATTTTCAGAAATCTGCCAAAGCGACGCCATCTTGGATTTTTGTTAGGTATCTTTGGGTTTTCGAATTTTAGCTCCGGAATGACACTACTTATGAGATGGTTTCTTCTAGAAACTTATAGAGTTTCATCAGGAGAATTTTTTGGGATCATAAGAAAATGGCTGCCAGCTGTTATAGTAGCGCCATCTTGGATTTTCGTTTATGCTTTTTCGGTTTTCCAATTTTAGCTCCGAAATGACACTACTTATGAGATGGTTTCTTCTAGAAAGTTATAGAGTCTCATCAGGAGAATTTATTGGAATCATAAGAAAATGGCTGCCAGTTGTCATAGCGGCGCCATCTTGGATTTTCGTTTATGCTTTTACGGTTTTCGAATTTTAGCTCCGGAATGACACTACTTAGAGAGATGGTTTCTTCTAGAAAGTTATAGAGTTTCATCAGGAGAATTTTTGAATTATAAGAAAATGACAGCCAGCTGTCATAGCGGCGACATCTTGGATTTTCGTTTATACTTTTTCAGTTTTCGATTTGTAGCTCCGCAATGACACTACTTAGAGAGATGGTTTCTTCTAGAAAGTTATAGAGTCTCATCAGTAGAATTTTTTGGAATCATAAGAAAATGTTAGATGGATCCTTCCTATCACCTTCCTTGTATAAAGGGACAACCTGCGCTAGCTTGAGACAATCTGGATACTGTGAGGTGAAAATGGTCAAATTCGAAATGTCAGTAAGAAACGCCGCTATAACATCCGCACATTCTCTTAGTATGACAGCCGTCACACCATCAACTCCAGGACCCTTGCTCCTATCCAGCCTCATAATGAGTTCGTTTATTTCACACTCTTGAACTGGCTCTAAAAATATGGAGTTGGCATACATACACAAAGTGCCATGCCTGTTGATTGGCGATCTTTGAATTTTTCAGCTATCTTTGATCCCACTTCGGTAAAAAATGCGTTTAATGCAGAAGCTATACCCTCATCATCAGTATGCAATGCACGCTATTTTCCCACTTTATTTCATCAATGAAACAAGGCTTCCTAACACGACCCAGGACTTTGTTGATCTTACGCCAAGTTTCCTTTGGACTGCTAAGATTCTTAAACATTTCTTCATAATATTTCATAATATATCCATAATATATTCCATATTCCATCTAGTAACGTCCGCATTAGACACACTAAGCTTAGTCTTCAAATCAGTGTTATTCCTGTTCTTCCACCTCTTAGATTTCTTGTAAAGATCAATATTATTCTCAAGTATCGACTGTAGGTGGCTATTCATCCGAAGACAATCCATTCTCTCACAGATCTTTTCCCTTAACACGGACTTAGTACTCATCTCATACGAACTAGAGAGCCGTTTCATGAATTCATCCATCAAAAAATTAACATCATCTTGAGGAATACTCCGCAAAGATTCCATCTCAGTCGTCAGTATATCACGCATTCGCTGAAAGTCAGTCTTCACCCTACACACATCAGCCTTCCTAGCCTCCACAAAAATGGGCAAGCTGGTAAGTACGGCTGAGTGGTCACTGAATTCCACGTCAATGGTGCTATTGATAACACGCGTGTCGTGCGAGAAGTTCGTAATGACATGATCGAGCAGCGTTCCCTTCAACTTCCTCGTCACTTTGTCATTGCAGACGATGAAGTCATACGAAGACAAAAGGTTCGAGTATCTGCTAGAACTCACAAATGCTCTATTAGTGCCCGCCAGTAGATCAAAATTAGTATCACCGACAATAAGACATTCCTTGTTCCGATAGCTATCCAAGATCTTTTCGAAATGATCCAGGTATCTTGGTACGTTTGCATGTACTTTAGATTAGTACTTTAGGGGACGGGTTAGCTCAGTGGTAACGTACTGGCTTTCAAATGTTGGTTTTTGTTTCTTTGCCGTTGGAATAAATCAGTGGTTTTTGTTTCTCGGGTTTTGCGGCAATAAATAAAAAAAAATTTAGATAATTACGTTGCTGTTGCTATATTTCGTGTCAGGTTTGGACACATCATCAGGCTAGAATGGAACAACCCGAGAAACAAAAACCACTGATTTATTCCAACGGCAAAGAAACAAAAACCAACATTTGTAAACGAAGGAAACAAAAGATGAATTTCAATAATACCTCACACCTCACATTCTTCGCATGGATTTGTTTTACCTATGGAACAGAAACGTGCAAAAATCTCAAACAGATAGCAAGCACAAATGAGAAATTGGCACAACTAAAAAACCGTAAAATCTTCTTAATCAAATGTAGACAGACAGATGTGATGCCAAAATGTATCCGAACTAAATGGAAACATTTGGAATTCAAAAACATTGAGAAGAAATTCAATCATTGGTTATGCAAAACAGAGAAGGAAATCCTAAATATGATGATTGCGGAGGTCCACGACGAAACGAAGATTATGGAAAATAAATTGAAAGCGCTCAACTTAAAGATAAGACGACATGTACCAGTCAAAATATTGGATGATTTCAACCGTTCGCAAAAAGCCAAAAATGATAGGATATTTAGAGAGATCCGTGAAAAACAATGCCGTAAATACGAAATGCTCGTAAAAGATAAAATGGAAAAATTTAAATCTATGACGAAAGAGCATTGGGTCCAAAACATTTCGGACTCCACACTACCAGACTATGTCACCAGCACACTGGCTCTAGGCCCAAACTTTGGACTACCGTATGAGAAGAGAAACATCCCAATAATAAACACTTTGTCTAGCATAGAAAAAGCGCTGTACAAAAACCCAGATGCTGATGAAATACGTTCCAAAGTAGTCAACATAACCACAAATTTCATAAATGACTACAAAAGGTCCAAAAAATCTGACAAATTCTTGTTGTTAATGGTAAACCGCACCAAGAAATTCTTGCAGGAAAACCCTGAAATCGCCGTAATCAGAGCGGATAAAGGAAACACGACCTTGGTACTGAACCGTAGAGAATACGACGAATCACTGGAAAATTTGGTAAACGACCCGAATGTCTACGTAAAAACAAAACGGGACCCAACGACCAGAATTGAAACCAAAGTGAACGACATGATAAAAAGATGGAGACTAAACAATAAAATAAATGACGAACAAGAACGATATATGAAAACGCATAACAGCGTGGCACCAGCAATGTACGGTTTAGGCAAATTGCAAAAAAAAAAAAATCCAAACGAGAACATCCCACTGAGACCTGTAGTCGCCACCATCCAATCACCCACGTACAAAATTAGCAAAATGATTGCGGACGTGCTCACGAAAGTCGAAAATAAGGCTACCAAAAGGATACGTGCTGATTTCGCTAGACGCTACGTCGCTATTTACCAAGATTCCAGCGCCACTCTGCATCAAGGCGTTAAAGAAGAGATGGAGCCGAATCAAACCGCATACGTTTCTAACACAAAAACAGTTCACTGAAACAGTAAGTGTCATCACAACAGACTCATATTTCAGATTCAGGGACGATTTCTACCTACAAAAATCCGGACTGGCTATGAGAAATGCGACATCAGGTTTCCTGGCTGATATGGTAATGGAATACTTAGAAACAGAAGCGCTGAAGAAATTACCATTCGCCATACCATTCTATAAACGCTACGTCGATGACATTTTAGTAGCCATCCCAGGCGGTCAAATGGAAACAATACTGACCCAGTTCAACAAAGCACACAAAATGCTGAAATTCACGGTAGAAGAAGAAATCGACGGATCAATAAACTTCTTAGACATGTCGCTGAAGCGCACAAACGATGGTTCAATATCAACCAAATGGTACCAAAACCGACAGCTTCAGGACGATATTTGAACTTTAAAGCTCACAATCCCATCCAACACAAAAGAAACGTTGCCACAGCCATCACAGATCGAGCCATAGCACTGACCAACCCGAAAGACCGACCAGAAAAGTTGACGAAAGTGAGAGATTTGTTAACTGATAATGGGTACCCCAAAGAGTTCATCTCAAATATCATCACACAGAGGGTTGACAGATATTACAATGGACCGAAAACAGTGGAAAAGAAACCGGACAGATACATTCCAGCACCGTACATTCCAGGTTTGTCCGAAAATCTGAAAAAAAACGCTTAACAAATACAACTTAGCGTTGAGCTGTAAGACAACAAATAAGATCGGAAACATTTACACAAGAACGAAATACACGGTGCCCAAAAACCAGAAATCCAAAGTCGTATACATGGTGAAATGCCAGGAGTGCATGGTTTCTTATATAGGGATCACAAAACAGAAATTGAAGGACAGGATGACAAAGCATAGGAGTGACATCCATTTAAAGAAAGAACAAAACACCACAGGCCTCACGCTGCACGCCTTGAAGGAATCCCACAACTTTGATTTCGAAAATGTGACAATTTTGGAACAAATACCTAACTACTGGCAAAGACTGATAGCGGAGAAGATGTACATACACAAAACACCAAACACCGTGAACACGCAAGTTGACAAAGAAGGGTTGCATAGCTCATACGCAAACCTAATGAAATTATTAAACAGCAAAAGTTAACAAACCCATAGAGTGAATGATGTCAACACAGCCCTGAGGGCTTAAAGCAATGACAACACTATTAATTTAATACTTTGACAAGTCATTTTAGCGCAACTCAAATAAAACCAAAACAAATTTTCTCAAGTGCAATGTCCCAAAGATTTATTTTCATTTTAATTTATTTAGTTATTATTTCTGTACCTAGTTTTTTAAATTTTTTGATTGTTAAGAGAATTTTAGGCTGTATTTATTTTATCAAATTCAATGACATGTGATATCTACAAAATATGATGAGGTAAAAAAAGAAAATTGTTCATGTTGACTAAGAATTGTAAACAAATGAACGAACATTGTTCCATTCTAGCCTGATGATGTGTCCAAACCTGACACGAAATATAGCAACAGCAACGTAATTATCTAATTTTTTTTTTATTTATTGCCGCAAAACCCGAGAAACAAAAACCACTGACGTACTGGCTTTCCACCAAGAATACCCGGGTTCAAGCCCGGTGAGGATAAAATTCTGTATAGGATTTTTCTTCAATTTGTAGCATGAAAGTAACGTTCCTAAGCACACCCAAGCTTCTAAAAATGGGTAGCTATGGTGTTTGGTGTCTGATGAATTCTGTGTGCAGATATCTGTGTCTATCTTAAGGCGGAGATATAATGAACACCAGATGAAATCCTATATATGCAGCTACAATATATAGGCGTGGTTCGGAATTCACGTTAAGCATGTGGTCCAACAAACAGATTAATGGTTGCTCACACAAATGCCCCAGAAAAAGGTATTTCAGTTGTGTGTGATACACTGCATTTTATGGGCTCGTTTAGAATAAGCATAGTTAAGTCGGAGGCTTGAAGATGTATCGTAATGTCCGGGCCCAAACAGCGAGATTCATTTGGCGTGGACGGCTTGTGCCGGAGGCTA
The DNA here is from genome assembly GCA_029228625.1 of Pseudolycoriella hygida. NCBI lineage: Eukaryota > Metazoa > Arthropoda > Insecta > Diptera > Sciaridae > Pseudolycoriella > Pseudolycoriella hygida. The sequence continues at coordinate 92,133,109 of CM055404.1, forward strand.
GAAGATGTATCGTAGTACGTGTGCTCAGACGACGAGGCTTATTCGGCGTACCGGTTACAACTATGCGTTCTGAAATGTGGGAATCTAACTGTGACAGAATACATTACTAGGTGGCTAGAAAGGATCATAGCATCTGTGTTTCAAGGCCAGTTGGCCGCCTCGACCAGAAAATCTAAAAAAATGTACTTTAGATTCGTTCTCTTTTTGCAACATTTTTCTGTTTGCAACATCTATTCACGCATCAGATCCCTTGCATATGTTTTACTTATCGTTTACAATTGAGCTCAATGCTTTTGAGGAAAACATAATTTTATTTACAATTTTTTTACTTTCATAAAATATAAAGATATTTTTAGAGTACTATGTTTTGTATCTCCCTTGCCTAGCATCCGTAATGGCTCCCCACAATTCAATGATAAAGTCATCCGTAAAACCGAACGCCTCTAAGTCCGAACTATCGACGGCTTCAGCAAAGTCCATTGAATTAGTTTTATTCAGGCCAAGATCCCATATCTAACAAATGTAGTATGTAGAAATAAATGTATTGAAAAAAATTGACGAATGTTACCTGAGTAGCTAGTTCGGCGTCATTAATTCCCATAAATGAATCTAACAACGAATTGATTGCATCAATACCGACCTGCGTGGACTCATCGTGCTATAGAATGTTGTATTTTTATATTCATCGGTTGTAAATGCAAAGTAAACTTTTAAAATTACTTCATCTTCAATAGCTGCGTTACCATTCGCTTTGAAACGAAGCGTTTCCTTGCCAGAACCATAGCCTCCTTTTTTATTCGCTCCTTTCGGTCCGCTTCTGGGACCAATACCCTGAAAACCGCTTTTCATAGGCTCAACTAATCGCAAAGTAAAAGTTGATCCCGTGGGGATGTCCTTCAGCATCCTAGCAACTTCATAGTGGCGTTTACCAACCACGTTCACATTATCCAATTTCTCTATGTGATCACCTACCTACATGGACAAGAATTTTTAAAGCACAATCAAAATGTAACCTTCGATTATTCCTTTACTTGAATATGCGGTATGGAATCAATAATGCTTCCTTCCTTAATACGTTTAATAAAAGCATACCCGGCGCCGTTGTCGGTTATGGTCAAACCAAGAGCGTCTTGTGATTTGATAATTTCTATTTCTTTTGGACGAGCCTTTTTGTGTGCGAATATGAAATCATCAAGTCCAATTTGTCCACCTAACAGTTTAGTCATGTCGACCTTATGTGAGTTGAGGGTGCAGAAGAGTATCTGAAAAGAAACACACCATTTTAAAAATTTTACAAAAAAATGTTATCGTTCGAGATGCAAAACGTAACGAAAGCAGGTTGAAGATGATGATACTTTCAAGATATCTGGGTTTAGATAAATCTGCCAAAAAAAAACTCTTACAGAGAAGGTGTGAAGCAAGTCTTTATGTCTGCTTCCAAAAGTTCTGAAATCAGAAAAAGTGACGCATTAAGCTTCTAACGCAAAAATATTAGCTTCCGGTTACAATAGTTCTCAAATCAGAGGAGGGTGACGCATTCAGCTTCAGTACGTAAAAAATTAAAGCAAAATTACGTTTCGTTTTTTAAAACTTGCGTCACGCCAGCGTAATAATTTTTCAACTTTTTCACTTTTCACATGCAAAAATTTACATTTTTTCACGAAAAGAAGTGAAAGTCTTTTTGCAGTGTAAAATCTGAAAGCACAAAATATTATATTTCAACATACCCCAATACGCACGAGATGTGTACGTACGCGCGGGCGGGGTATTTTGAAAGAAATTTTTCTGCAATAGGGAGAGTGTGTTGGTGCATATACCGCGAAAAGCAACATTTCTTCCTTCCTCACAACCAATACACTCTCACCTATACAGAAAATATTATTTCGTTGTGGGGTCTGGCATTTGTGACGCAAGTTTTTAAAAACACAACTTAATTTTGCTTTAATTATTTTCCATATTGAAGCTGAATGCGTCACCCTCCTCTGATTTCAGAACTATTGTAACCGGAAGCTAATATTTTTGCGTTAGAAGCTTCATGCGTCACTCTTTCTGATTTCACAATTTTTTTAAGCAGACATAAAGACTTGCGTCACACCTGCTCTGTAAGACTTTTTGCTGATATCAGTACGTTTGTAAGTTTATCTCTCGCCAAAAATTCTTCAAAATGTTGGTCAATGTGAATACCTCACTCATGTCGAGAATTACCGGAAATATCGAAAAACACAAACGAAGTCGAAAAGTGCCAGAAAAATCCACAATAATCCCATAAACCTACGAAGCCTCACTGGATGACCTCACTCATGTCGAGAATAACCGAAAAACAAACGAAGTCGAAAAGTGCCAGAGAAATCCACAATAATCCCATAAACCTACGAAGCCTCACTGGATGACCTCACTCATGTCGAGAATAACCGAAAAATATCAAAAAACCTGATGGAAGTTGAAAAGTGCTAGAGAAATCCACAAAAATCCGTAATAATCCCTTATAATCCCTTAAACCTAGGAAGCTCCATTGGATGACCTCATGTCGAGAATAACCGAAAAATATCAAAAAAAGTTGAAAAGAACTAAAGAAACCCTCCCAATTCTAGAAGTGGCCATATATCCCAGGGATTAGGCCATATTTCCTCAAAACCCTGAGACACATTTCCGCTAAAATTTAATTCTCTACAACTTCGTCTTTGGAACCAATTTTCTAACTCTCATAGTTCTAGAGTAATGGGTCATCCCTCCCATAGATTGGCCCATATTTCTTCAAAACCCTGAGACACGTTTTCGCTAAAATTTAATTCTCTATAACCATCTTTCCAACTCATAGTTCTAGAGTTATTGGTCACCTCTCCCGATTCGAGAAGCGGCCATTTCCTAAAGATTAAACCATATTTCCCTCTCCCCTCTCCTAACTCTGTTCGCTAAGATTTGATTCTCTACAACGTAGTTTTTGGAACCAACTTTCTAACTCTTATAGTTCTAGATCTACGAACCATCCCTCTCGATTCTAGAATTGCCAATATCCTAAGGATTGGGCCATATTTCCCGAAGACCCTGAGACACGTGTTCTCTAAAATATAATTCTCTGCAACTTCGCCTTTGGAACCAACTTTCTAACTCTCATAGTTCTAGATCTACGGGCGATCCCTCCCGATTCTTGAAGTGATCATATCCTAAGGATTGGGCCATATTTCCCCAAAACTCTGAGACAAACGTTCGCTAAAATTTAATTCTCTACAATTTTGCCTTTAAAAGCAACTTTTGAACTCCGATAGTTCGAGAGTTAAGGCTCATTTCTCATTTTTGTCGTTGCTACATCCCCGGATTGAGTCATTTCTCGAAGAAACCCAAAAGCAGGTATACTCTCTAAAATTTAATTCTCTACAGCTTTGCCTTTTCAAGCAACCTTCTGACTCTTATAGTTCTAGAGTTATTGAGTCATCCTGGCTGAGTCTAGAAGCGACTAAATCCCAGGAATGGTGAGGTTTTTTAAGGAACAAAAAAATGCGTGTCCACTGATTTTATGATCTGAAGCTACCCCAACAAAGTAAGAAAGTAACAATGGTTGACGAAATCGACCAGTTAAAAAGTTCTACGGAAAAGTTCTATACAAAAATGTATACGAAAAATTCATATCTCCAGATCGACTTAACTGATTTTAATGAGTAAAAAGGCACTTCGGCCTAAAATTTTCCGCAGAATCCGGGAAAAATATTTTCCGGGGGGTGCGTCACGGCCCCTTACTGCCATGATAAAAGATATGAATATAGTAATAATAATAATCTGCGGATTACTTCATCTAGTTTCAGTTCTTTGTGAGATTATTTCATTACCGATGTGTCTTTACAATGCCAGAATTAAGCTGTGCGACAAACAAATTGTCATCTTTGTATTTGGGGCGAAACTAGCGCAATTAACCAAATTCTTCCGCGGAAAGTCGTTCGGGCATTGAACAAAAGAAGCTTTTCCCTAATAATAATTAATAATAATGGGCAAGCACTTCAGGGTTGCACAAAATTTGATTCAGTGATCACCCAAGCTGCACCATAAAAACCTAGACACTTCCGCGCAAGAATTTGGTTGAATGGGTGCATGGGTTAAGAAGATAACTTTTATCTAACACTTGCTGAATTTCACGACCTCATTTCAACTTCTGAAATGTGTGCAAAATGTTAAAAATTACGACATTCCTCAATATCAAAACTACATAAAAGAAAGACCGAGGAAATGTTAAAAAAAACTCTTCACTGTAAGAAAATCAGGTTAAAATTTTCGAAACGAATGGCTAAAAGAATTAGAAGTGTGTTATTTAAAGCAAAGCAATTAGAGAATAACAACTTTCTAAAGTGCAAATAACTTTCATGAAATACGTTTTAATTCATTCCTAGTTCGGATTAAGTCCAAAACAAATAATGTTAATCGATGGCGAATGAGAAATTGACGTAGAAAATATTGATTGATATGCATATCTATATACATTAAACGTGATATCTTCCCGAGGGAAAATTCTCTTTGAAAAACGTATTCTCAAAAGTCTCATTTCAGCCTCATGACTTTTTTTAGGCGAATGTTAAATGTCTAGGCCTTACTTTAGATGAATTCGTTAACTGGGGTGAACACATTAACAATATTGGCAATGTATTATTCCGCAATACTGGGATCATAAAAAGACTGCGTTTTCTCACCAAGGCTATTTTGAGACTTACCTATTTACTACTGGACTATTCATTGCCACTTAACATATTGTGTAGGGATGTGGGGATCAGCCAACAAGAGGCTTATCGATGGAGGTCTGGAACCTTACAAAAAAGGCCCTTAAGGCCACACATAAGCTTCCTATTCAATTCCCTACTGCCCAGCTCTACAGAAGTGAATTTCCGAACACACTTACTGAGGTATAATTATATAATCTGGCGGTCTGTAAATTTGTGTTCTGCTGCATTAATGATCTCAATCATCATTCATTAGAGGCATTCTTTTGAAAAACAGCCCGAAAGAAATCGTACGTATTTTCCAATGGCCCTTTTTTTATTTGCCTAGGAAGGTATTGGCCCCTAGAAGCCAAACCACTTGCAAAAATTTTTATTGAAGCTTGAGTGGCGGGAGGCGAAAAAATTACGAAAAACATGCTTTTTTCTTACAGAAATTTCTCCAAGCACATGAAACATACAAGGTCGTGTAGGGTGTCGTTGGAAAGGTGATTGCAAGTATACATATTGGGTATTGAGTTAGTCTACACTGAGATACAAGCATTTGAAATAGGTGAATTTTTTCCCATTTTTTCCCACACGACCTTATACGTTTCATGTGCGTGGAGAAAATTCTGTAAGAAAAAAGCATGTTTTTCGTAATTTATAGCCTCCCGCTAGCCACTCAAGCTTCAATAAAAACAATTGCAAGTGGTTTTGGCTTCTAGGGACCAATACCTTCCTAGGCAAATATAAAAAGGCTCACTGGAAAATACGTACGATTTCGTTCGGGCTGTTTTTCAAAAGAATCCCTCTAAACATTTCCTGACAACATTAACTGTTACTCTACGCGATATTCATATCTACTGAAAAAGCCTAAAATCTGCTCAAATTACGGCAAAAGAAGTCTGTCATTCTCTGGACCTACGCTATTTAATACCATGACTACTCACATTAGAAATTCCACATCCATCAGTGAATTCACTCGTTCGTTGAAGCAACATATTATGCTAAGCCAGATTAACAATAATTGAATTTCACCGATATCGGAAAATAGTTTGCTATATTTTTCCTTGATTTCTTGCTCATTGCCACCCCTATTTCTCCTTTGTTCTTGTATAGAAATTTTTATATGAACTTTTGTTGCTCTACTTCTATTTCTTACATTTCTTTAATTTTCCTTCAGTTTTTACTGACCATGACCTTTTATCACTAGAATTGTACATATACTGGAGCAGCGCAGTCTTACAATTCTTGACCGTATATTAATTTAGTATTAAGTTTTTCTAAGAATACTGAAGAAGTAGCACCAAAAATGAAAACATTGAGACTGTGAATCTGTATATTAACCTTGCATTCGGAAGTAACTATCTTCCATCATCATGGCTATAATAATAAATATAAATTAAGATTTCTTAGCCTACAATGTTCTAATAGTAGATTATGGCTAGGCGACAGAAAATTATATATTAATCGAGTATATATTACACGTACGAGTTTTAACGAGTATGTGTAATATATAACGAGATTACATATAATTTTCTGTCGCCTATACATATACTGCTTTATCGCCCAAGAAATAGTATGACATACATTGAACTGAGTTCTCTGAACAAATACTTTTTCACGAACAATCTTAACAACACAACCAACACATCACAATTTTATTTTCTGGTAGTTTTCGAATTATCTCCGATTGTATAGGTGTCATACGAACATTTGCAAATCATTAAATTCAATAAAAGATACTTACGGCAATCGTATCTTCGTGTGCAACGTGTCATTGATTGTGTAGGTGTCACACACAACCAATTGCGCCAAGTAACTATGTAAAATAAGTTTCAACCATTTAAAATTTGCAATACAAAACTAAAGTAAATCATCACATGCTCATGTTTTGTTTACTATACGTCACATTCATTAAAATTGCAATATGAGAAATTGTTATGTAGATGCACGGGCTATGCATGTAATTCCAGAAGTTTCTATTGACACTTAGAACATTATTTTTGTTTGATTATTGCGAAAAAAATTAGTGATGCGATATGTTGAATGGAGTGCCATTCATTTTGAGGCAGCATGAATTTCTTTTTCATTAAAGAAGTAAAACTTTCAGTTGAAACAAAATCAAAATAAATAAATGTGTTAGCTTCACTACCGCTTTTACATAAGTAAAGTACATACTTTACTGTCCTGACCGATAAAGTATTTCAGGGTTTTGGGTGGGTGAAATATGGCCCAATCCTGGTATATGGCCACTTCCATAATTGGGCAGGATGACCCGGATCTCCAGAACTGTGAGAGTTAGAAAGTTAGTTCCAAAGGCGAAGTTGTAGAAAATTAAATTTAAGCGAACACGTGTTTCAGGGTTTTGGGGAGATATGGTCCAATCCTGGTTTATGGCCACTTCCATAATTGGGTAGGATGACCCAGATCTCCAGAGCTATGAGTGGTAGAAAGTTGCTTCCAAGGACAAAGTTGTAGACAATAAAGTTTGGATAACACGTGCTTCTGGGTTTTAGGGAAGAATGACTTAGAAGAATTGACTTACCTTGGTAATTTCTTTGGATCTTGGAAATTCTTACAGTTATAAGAGAACAGAAAACGTTGGATTGTTTGCTTATTTGTATATTTAGGTACGTTCGAGTCACTTTGCCACATATATTCTGTTTGTCACATCTATTCTGATACGTCAGGGTCTTTGGTTATGTTTGTGTGTTAGTGTCAATACTCGCCTGATGAATGATTTTGCCACGTTGGTGATCATAGGTTGGTGAACGAGAAAAATCATCCATCAGGCTAGTATTGACACTCACACACAAAAAGTTTCAGAAAGAATGCATAACAACTGCAAAATCCATCTTGGAAAAAAACAGCTTTCCGAGTGCAACAATTGATTTTATTTTGATTTGAATTTATTATGACGGTACGTTCCATGACGAAGTGTCTGTGTGGTCATGGGGAAGAAACAGGGGCTCATATAATTTTCGATTGCATCAGGTATCAACATATCAGGTCCTTGTTTCTGGGAAAACCGGAATTGACGCCCCCTGACATGCAGTTGAATGAACTCAACTTGGAAAAATTCACCACGTTTCTTAAACGCACAAATCGATTCGAATAACAAATAACTTTCAACTACAATAATCTCAACTCTAATTAAATTAAATATTTTTGAAAACTGATTAATTCCAATCAGTCATAATCTTATAATTTTGTAAGAATTTGTGCTTTTGTTTGAAAAGTTTCTTTTGCTAGAATAAATAAGCAATAAGGGGGACTTTGGAACAAAGGATAACTATCCAGGTTCTTGTCAAACCTCTCATGGTATGTCCCCACTTATCTACCTTCTTATCTATCTACCTCTATCATGCCGGAAAGAAAAAGCGTTTTTCAAAAGTTGAAGTTACTGATGGAACCGCTATAAATCGAATCACCCAGCTTAAGTATCTTGGCCTGGTAGTTGATGATGAATTGACATTCTGCAAAAAAAACAACAAATATCTGCCGACCAAATGCAAGAAAAAGATATATTACGCCTACGTCCACAACCAAATATACAAAAATGTTCTACTCAATTTTCTCTACAACATAGAAAAAACCATTTTTTGGGCTACGGTCGACCTTAGTACCGACCTAGGGCCCTAAGTAGAGGCCTCGGACACACAATTCCATAGACAAAAATGTTTCCCTCAATTTCCTCTGCAGCATAGTGAAAAAATTTTTTTTTGGCTAGGGCCGACCTTAGGACCGACATGGCTCACTTGAGCCCTAAGCACAGGCAGAAGTTTCTTTTTTAAACTGTCGGTCATGCCTACATCTTTCAAATAAAGAAAAAATTTCGAAAATCGGAAAAAATTTACTCGAGTTATGTACAAAAAACACATAGAGCCCTAGCAGAGACTCGTTTTTAGTGCTCCAGCTAAGTCCAAGGACTCAAATTCAAAAAAGTTTCTTCCATAAATAACTCGATAGCGTAGTGGTTAACACGTCTGCTTGCTACTACGAGATTGAGTTGCCAGTGCGTTTGTACGCCAGACGGATTTGTACCGATTGTTAGATTTGTAAACAAAACAAAGCTGATTGAATCGTTCAAGTCAAGTGAAGTTGAGTGTAGTGCCATCTTACGGCTTACCGGAAAAGGCATTGTTGGGAGAACCGGTATTCTACTCCTACTAGTTTCGCTCCTCGTTACATCTCATAGATGGCACTGGGTTTGTCGCACAGCTTACCACTGGCACAGTAAAACTTTCCGGTAATGAAAGGATCTCAAAAAATAGAACCACAAACAGCGAAACTAGTAAATAATGATCTACCCTCTAACCCTTCATGGGTTGTAAGGCAGATTATTATTATTATTATTATTATTCCATAAATTGACGGCTGTGCTCAGGTCTTTCAAACAAAAAAATGTATGAAAATCGGAAAAGATTTGCCCGAGTTATGGACATAGAGCCCTAGCAGAGACTCGATTTTAGTGCCCTAGCTAAGGTCAAAGACTCAAATTCAAAAAAGTTTCTTCCATAAATTGTCGGCTATGCCCAGGTCTTCCAAACAAAAAAAATGTTTTGAAATTTTTTTTTATTGTTGATTCGTCATCTAAAGACCATGATCAATGCTCCCCCTACTCCCGGGTTGAAATTCGACTGGTTACAAACGTCGTGGTAAACGCAATAGACCCCTTTTCGAAGCACTGCGTTCTTCGTACGGGTCTAAATACATATGAAGGGACCCGTACGTATCAGAATAGATGCGGCAAACAGAGTTGATGTTACGAAAAGACTCGAACGTATTTAAGTAAATAATGCGTTCATATTAAATTGTATTGGAAATTGCCGATAGGGCAATATTGAAAAACCCATTCGAAGAAACGGTGTAAAAAAATTCTCCGAACGCACATAATTGACCTCTAAATAGAGAAAAATGTTCTCCTCAATTTTGTCTACAACATAGCAAAAAACCATTTTTTGGGCTAGGGCCGACATCAGTACTAACCTAGAGGCCTACGTAGAGGCCTCGTACACATACTTCCACACACAAAAATGTTTCACTTAATTTGCTCTGCAACAAAGCAAAAAACATTTTTTTTTGGTTAGGGCCGACCTTAGGACCGACATGAGGCCCACTTAAGCCCTAAGCAAAGGAAAAAGTTCTTCCATAAATTGTCGGCCGTGCCGAGATCTTTCAAACAAAAAGCGTTTTTGAAAATCGGAAGAGATTTACTCGAGTTATGCACAAAAAACACATAGGGCCCTAACAAAGACTCGTTTGTAGTGCCCTAGCTAAGTCCAAAGCTCAAATCGAAAACTGTTTCTTCCACAAATTTTCGGTCATGCCGAGATCTTTCAAACAAAACAAAATTTTGAAAATCGGAAAAGATTTACTCGAGTTATGTACAAAAAACACATAGAGCCCTAGTAGAGACTTGTTTTTAGTGCCCTAGATAAGTCCAAGGACTCAAATTAAAAAAAAATTCTTCCATACAAAATGCCGAAAAGCACTTACACGGCCCTAGCTCGGCGACCCTTGAGCCGACAGTGCCCAGATTCAATCCCTTAAAAGATTTTTCGATTACCTTTTAGGGAAATCGGTTGAGTTTTACTCGAGTTATCGTGTTGACGGACGGACGGAGGACATTTTTAGACCCGTACGAAGAACGAAGTTCTTCGAGAAGTGGTCTTATGCGTTTACCACGACGTTTGTAACCAGTCGAATTTCGAACCAGGAGTAGGGGGGAGCACCGATCATGGTCCTTAGATGACGAATCAGCAATAAAATAAATGTACGTCCGTCCGTCCATCTGTCAACACGATAACTCGAGTAAAACTATACCGATTTTCAAAAACTTTTTTCCCTGAAAGGTAATCGAAAAATATTTTATGGGATTGAATCTGGGCGCTGTCGGCCCAAGGGCCGCCTAGCTAGGGCCGTTTCAGTGGTTTCTCATCTTTTGTGCATAGCTTGCGTAAATCTTTTCCGATTTTCATAAATTTTTTTTGTTTGAAAGAATTGGGCATAGCCGACAATTTATGGAAGAATTTTTTTTTTTTATTTTGAGTCCTTGGCCTTAGCTAGGGCACTAAACACGAATCTCTGCTAGGGCTCTATGTGTTTTTTGTACATAAATCGAGTAAATCTTTCCGATTTTCATAAATTTTTTTTTGTTTTGAAAAATCTGGGCATGATCCTAGAATTCTCACTCTAAAATCAGCCTTGTATGATATATAATACTCATTTGTCGCACATGAGCTATCTCAACCCTATCTGGAATTGTGCCCTTCGCTACCTTCTCGATAAACTCCTTTTACTACAAAAGAAAGTACTTAGCAACATGCATGGCATAAATCTATTCTTCCTATTGAATACCTTAATATGTATCAAACAGCGACTTTGGTTTTCTCTCTCAAAAATAATTTGACAAAACAAAATATTCCCATACAACTGAACTCGGACATTCATAAATACTTTACAAGAAAGTAAAGTAGTGTATTTCTACACACCTCTTTTTCCCGATCTCTCTTTGGGCAGCACGCAATCACGAATGATGGATTTCGTTTTTTTAATAATCTTCCTGCGGTCTTTCGCAGCATTATCAATTTAGCTACCTTCAAATTATTGTTAAGGGAATGGTTGTCCTGGTGAGCCATCGCTAGTCCCTACGGCTGTAACTTTATTAGAATTCACTTTTTATTTTGTTTAATTAGTTTTATGTTTTTTTTTTCTTGATTTACTGATTCTTCTCTTTGAAAAATTTCCTTAATTTAAATATCTTAAATTGATTTACTTGTCATAACATGTACGATTAAATGTATTCTTTGGATTTTTGTACGCGACATACACGGGCCATGTGCCATAATAAAGTTCTCATACACTGCTTACATAAATGAGACCCCATGCCCATAAGATAAATTTTGTTAATATGCAAAACTTGTGTACGCAGCATTACCAACAACTGTAGACACCTTTCTTTTATTTCCGGTTTTTACAAAGCGATAACATCACTCTACGTAGTATGTCGGTATATTCTAAATAAAGAATCGTCGACCATGGTTCCGGCAAACTAAAAGCGAAACACATTTTCGATGTAAATTTTAATACTCAATTTGTAATTATAACGTTGGCTTGCTAGCCAACATTTCATTTATCTATTTAAGTTAAAGAATTACCCATTTCAAACATTCGACCGAATTGATGTTCATTATTAGTATCTGGGACATTACATTATCGTTGCTTCGAAACCAATCAAAACCAGAATTTGAAGAAGCAGTTAAATAAAGCGTAATGCAACTTGAAAATTGAAAGTTGTGAAAGACTCTTTTACTTAAGCAAAATCGTATATCGTAGTATTTATTGTGCTATCGATGTGTAAGTTGGTTTATGCCTCCGTATTGGAGGAACAATGTGATAAGCTCCAAGATTAATCAAAATCGGTTAAGTTGTTCCGGTCGTCTGTTACTTTGTCGTTCAAACGGCTTGGTAATGCCGCGAATTTATCAGCTTCATTTGTTCGTCTCGTGCGAGTGCATTGGTGACGAGGCGGTGGAAAAAAATATATGGCCGAAAGAGCGGTAAAAATTAAAAATGTATCACCGAGCGTACATTTTTTCCTTGTTTACGCATTATTTATTCATGCGTGGCGGTCATCAATCTATCAAGAAGAACAAAATTTCGAAAATTGGGACGACTTGGATTTGGACGACAACAATTCAAAACAACGAGAACAATTTGGACGCTGAGAGGGTAAATGAAGAGATTTGGAGTACAAAGAACGACAGAGAGAACATGCTTACGACAGGTCAGGTCAGGTCGACCTGATGATAAAATTGACTTTGACCTGACCTGACCTGAATTTTCAGGTCATAACCTGAAATGACCTGATACGACCTGATGACCTGAAGTTGAATTTTGTTCTAAAATTAAGCTATTCTGAGCTAAATCGTTTACACATTTTCACATGTAATATGTCTTTGGAAAAGTTTAGGAATGCGTACTGATACGTTGTTTCTTCATTCGGTTACTAACTGATACTAGTAAAATTTGGGTAACTTTGGGTAATCGCTTATAGCTTACCACAAGTCATGTTTTAACTAAGTGTTCTTGATAGAAGGCGTTTGAATTGAAGCCAAGATGACTTTTTTAACAAACATGAAAAACAATCTTCAATTCTGTGATCTGTCAATTTTCAGCACTAATTGGTGTGCGACGTTTTTAGTCAATTACTTTAATTCACGACCAAAAGTTTTACTTTTGAGTGAATTTTAATTTTGTCATTGATCTTTGTAAAGTATCCCAAGAGTAACATTAGTAGAAGGATGGTCAAAATTCAGTTTCTCTTGATATAATGTCAGTTTTCGGAGGAGTAGAATGAAATTTTCATTTCATTTCTCGTGAGTAAAAAGATATTAGTATTGTTTTTAAATGAATTCGTTATCAAGAAATCAAGTTTTGGTAGAAAACAAGCAAATAAAAAATATCTTGCAATTTTAACCTTATTTCTTCGGTTTTGAACGGATCACTCTAAATTTGCATCCCAAATTTGGGGCTCTCTTTCCACAAATGTTACACACCTGCACTGTAAACAAAAGAAGAGGTTCATACAAAAACTGCAAAAAAGCGTTTACGGCGTTTACTAAACAGTATGTACTAGGGGAGCATTAATTGGTATGTACCATCATCGGTACAATTCCATTAGCATTGATTCAAAACGACACTTGCGAGCCTCATAAGACTAGTCGCGAGTACGTTACATCTATTGTTTCGACGCTCATCACTGATGTGATGTTTCCTTTGGTAAGAATCGAGATTCGAAAATGAAATAATGTTTCTTGTGGTAAGAGGGGGCTCGGATGTGGCAAAGGCTCGCAAAATGCGTTTTACCATAACTGATATTAAAGATTTTTTACATTTTTATTTTCATGCTGAAATCATTTCAGGTCAACCTGAAAATTTTCAGGTTTTGCTCACAGGTCATATCAGATTTCAGGTCAGTTTTGACCTGACCTGAAAGTGACCTGACCTGAAAGTAAGGGTGCCTCATGTGGAACAGGTGCTTAATGTGGAATACCACTAAATCTCAGAAATTTGATGATCTACTTAGAAGTGAGCACTTCAAAACTGTTATCCTAGTTCCTAAAGACTATTGTAGGAACTTGTTAGAATAACTTGAGGTCCGATATATGGAATTAAATAAAAGACGTCTGTTCAAGAGTAATAACAAAGAGATATTAAATTTATTCCGAAAAAGATGACTCGATATAAAGTAGAAGGATCGGTATATAATGAAGTTAGTTATCATTACGAAACGGTTCTAATTTCAAGATAATTCACAATCGCAACACACCCACTTAATGATAACAAATTTATCCAAGTAAAAACAAAAGAAAAATAAATTCAAAAAATATTTAAAAAGACATACCGAATCCTTTTGCACAATAAAAATGTTTTTCTTTACTCAATGGCTTTGTAAAAATATCTGCCAACATTTCTTCAGTGGATATATGTTTCACATGAACCAAGTTTTCTTCAATAGAGTGACGAATGAAATGATGTCGAATATCAATGTGTTTTGTCCGAGCATTGTATCCGTTGGTGTGAGCTAAATCTATAGTACTTTTGTTGTCACAAAATATCGCAATATTGTTGACAGTAATATTAGTATCCAAATTCATTTCAAACTGTCGAAGCCATAATGCTTCTTGTGTGCATGATGATAATGACATATATTCAGCCTCTGCTGAAGACAAGGCAATAGTAGATTGCCTTTTACTATTCCATGAGATTGCGCCTCCTTGTTTGACAAAAACAAAACCAGTACACGATCGTCTTTCATCTGAGTCTCTAGCCCAATCAGCATCACAAAAACCTGAAAAATTTGAAATCGACTCTTTCGAATAAGTAAGCTTAGCGTCAATAGTTCCCTTCAGATAACGCATTATTCGTTTGACGGCTTCCCAGTGAATTTTTGCAGGATTTGAGTTAAATCGACTAACAGAATTTACGGAATATGTGATGTCAGGTCTGGAACCTTGAGCAATGTATAGCAGACCACCCACTGCTTCTTGATAGGGTATTTGTGACATTTCCTCCTTTTCAGACTGTGTTGTTGGACAAGTATTTTTCGACAATATTTGGTTTGGATCAGCAGGTAACGAAACTGAGTTGCAATCCGCCATGTGAAATTTCTGTAGTAAATCTTCAATGTGTCGACGTTGATCAAGCCAAATGAGGCCATTTTTACGATCACGAGTAATATGCAAACCAAGACAAAATTTAGCTTCTCCCAGATCTTTCATGTGAAATTGATGAAACAATTCAGACTTCAAGTATTGTTTCATTGCAGAATCGTTATTGAACACCATAATATCATCAACATAAATGGCAATGTACGTACGAAGATCTTTGTTAATGTAAAAATAAACACAAGGATCCATTTTCGATTGATCAAATCCTATTACTTTCAATGACTGATCAAGTTTTTTATTCCATTGACGGCTGGCTTGTTTCAGTCCATAAATAGCTTTGTTTAGTTTACAAACTTTTGCACCTGTTGCAAACATTTCCGGCTGTACCATAAAAATTTCCTCATCTATTTCTCCTTGTAGAAAAGCTGATACAGCATCAAACTGAATAATATCCAAATCAAAACGAGCAGCTAACGATAACAAATATCGCAACGAATTATATCTTACGACTGGCGAAAATGTTTCTTCATAATCAATTCCACGACGTTGTGCAAATCCCTTGATTACAAGCCGAGCTTTGTGACGTTCAATAGCTCCGTTACTGTCTCGTTTAGTTTTAAAAATCCACTTGCATGGAATTGCTGTACGGTTTGGAGGCAAATCAACTAAAGTCCACGTTCAAAATCGCTTGTTTCCATAATAAACCATCAGAACGAGACAATGCCTCCTCAACTGTCTCTGGATCATCCAGAATAGGCACCATTGCTGAGTAAGTGACGAAGTCATGCCAAACTTTTGGTTTTGGTTGTCGCTCAGATCGTCTAACTACAGACTCAACCACCAATGGAGCATCCGATGAGACTTCAGGGCTGTCATTAAAGTCCCAACCAGTGGGTGACTCATCAACCACATAATTTCTATTTGTCGCGTCAAATTGAACAACGAATTGATTTGAATCGTTGTCTGGAACAGAAAAAATTGTATTTATTGTTTTATCATTCACCTGACCTTCCAAGAAAACAACGTCTCTACTCTTGACTAACTTCTTCGTCTCAGGGTGAATCAAACGATATCCTTTCGTTTCTGTACAATAACCAACAAAAATGTATTCTTCTGATTTGGCATCAAACTTGCGACGATTTTTCTTCGGCACATGAACCATCGCCTTGCACCCAAAAATCTTCAAATGTGATAAATTTGGTACTTTGCCGGACCAAATTTCTTCCGGTGTTGTGCCACATAAACCTCGACTCGATGAACGATTTGTCAAATAAGCAACGGTTGAAACTGCTTCAGCCCAAAAAACTTTGTCCAAATTTGAACCAAAAAGCATGCAGCGAGCTTTTTCTACAATTGTACGATTCATTCGTTCCGCCAATCCATTTTGCTGTGGTGTATATGGTGTAGAAGTTTGAAGTCGGATCCCACAACGTTTCAGAAAAGTTTCAAAATCTCCATTAATGTATTCAGAACCATTGTCTGTTCGTAAAATTTTAATAGATGTGCCGGATTTATCCATAATAATTTTTGATGAAAATGGTTGAATTGATTTGACTTGTTGTCCAGTTTGATTTTCCACCAACGACTTAAACGTTTCGAAAACTTCAAGTACACCAGTTTTGTTTTCCAAAAAGTAAACAAAAACTTTTTTCGAAAAATCATCTATGAACGTGATGAAATAACGAGTTTTGCCCAACGACAAAGTTTCCATTGGTCCACATAAATCTGAATGAACCATTTCCAATAATGATGTTGCTCTATTTCCATTTTTTGGGAAAGGAAATCTCGACTGTTTGCCTTTCAAACATGCAACACACGGTTCAACAGTTTTCGGTGACTTAAAATCCATTCCAATAGTAACTGATTTTAATTTACATAAATCTTGCAAATTTAGATGACCCAAACGACGATGCCACAGCAATCTTTGTTCACCTCCAGATGTAAACAAACAACGATTTTGTGAACGATTCAACACAAACATATTGTTTACACGTCTTCCTGTTGCCACCAAAAATTTATCACTGTCAAAAATTTTACAGCCATTATTCGTGAAAATAACTTCGTGTCCGTTTTTACACAATTGTGAAATGGATAATAAATTCGATGAGAGTTCCGGAATTAATAATACGTTGTTAATTGGTACAGTGCATGAAACTCCCTGTTGATCAACATCAACAAACACTTTACCAGATGCTTGAACTTTCATTGAGGATCCATTCGCAATAACAATGTTATTAACTGGCATGTGATTTTGTACATTATCGACGATCCAATCTGCTCTCGGAGACATATGAAATTCTGCCGCAGAATCAAGGTACCAATCATCTTCATTTGAAACATCAGATTCATAAACTACAAATGCTGTTCCTTTTTTTGTTGATTTATCACTATGACTTGATGACATTTGCTTCTTCTTTTTTTCAGGACATTCAAATGACTTATGACCATATTGATTGCATGTATAACACTGAATCCTATTTTGACTGGTAGATGGCGTTGATGCATTTTTATGTCTATTATGCCCTTTGTTGAATGATGGTTTCTTTGTTGAAAGAAATGCATTTGATGAATCACTTTTCACACTTGAAAATTCTTGTAACAATTTCGTCTTAATTGAATCCGAGTTGAGCACAGCTCCTGAATTTTCTAAAGCCATGATCATGGGTTGGTAAGAGTCGGGTAAACCAGCCAATAAAAAAGTTGCAATCCAGTCATCACTGATCTCACATTTAATGCCAGCCAATTTATGTGCAGAGTTCAAAACAATTTGCACATATTCCTCCATATTTGCACAGTCAATTAATTTTGTCGTAGTTAAAGTTTTAATTAAACCAACACGTCGAGTCAATCCAGCGTCTTCAAATGTAGATTGCAATTTATCCCAAATTTCTTTAGCAGTAGTGCAGGTTTGGATATGAGTGTAGTTCTTCCAGGTAATAAAGTTCTCGCGTCCGAGTAACTTGTCAATGGCGGGTAAAAATTGAGAAGATGTCGTCATGATGATAGACAAAAAAAACTTTGCAAATTTTTAGACACGATTTTCACTTGTACAATTTTGACTATGTACAACTTCAAATATCTTTACTCATTAAAAAAAAAACAGAACTTAATTCCAAAGCTGAGACAAAGCCCATAACCTGTTAGAATAACTTGAGGTCCGATATATGGAATTAAATAAAATAAAATTAAATTAAATTAAATCGCAACAGAACTCTGAGAGGAATTCTGGTAATCTCATCTTGTAAGAAATAGTAAAATTCATATTTTTGGTCATTTTCAAAAAAAAATTTAATTTTAATTTTCTTGGAAATTTTCACATCAAAGCCAAAATAGTAACGTTTCAAATGATAGAAACACGTTATAGTTGTCTTACTTTTATTCTCAGTGACCACTTCTAGATTTTATAAAGAATTGGCCTAGAAATATAAATTATTTCTGAAACAAGACGAGCGACCCTAAAGTGGAACACCTTTTTTTTTCGTGTCTTTATTCAACTGAAATTACAAAGAACACATCAGTTTAAGTCAAATAGCTGTATCTTACTTAGCAATTGAAAAAAAGGATGATTTATGGCTTCTCTGAATCAGTAGAGACTTAATTTTTTATAAAAGCAAGATTTTTTAACATGGAAAGAAATATTTTCTGTAGTTGCATTTAACTGTGCTGAGAAGCCTTTCAGAGCGCGATCAGACAAGTTTTTAGGACTTAATATCTCCCGTTTTATCCATCTAATTCCAACACATTCCTTCACAAAATTTTCAATTACACCCTGTGTTTCACATTAGGGACCATGTTGTTCTACATATAATGACAGAAACACAGTAATTTTGAAAAAAGTCGAATTATTCTTAAATGTAGAACTTTAGACAGAGATCAACATTTCGGCATCTAGTGCCAATCTTCAGTCAACCTTGATATGCTGATGGACGTGATGGACAAAGTGCTAACGTATCTATTTGCCTCGGTTAGAGGTATTTTTTGGACTAGCGAAGTGTAACGGAAATTGTTACAGCTGCCATCTGTTGAAGTTTTGTATGAAACATTTCTTACTCTAACCCTGAGTGCATTGTCTCCAAAGTTAACTCAAGAGCTTATTACGTTCATGAAAGCCTTCTTCTTCTTGAAAGCGATCTTGTAGTGGCAGATGCCAACATATTGTAACTATGTAATGTGAGGGTTTAGTTCGATTTAATTAATTTCGATTTAAAGCGTGTCGCAGTCCCCATTGGGGCATTCGGACAAAATAACCCCTGGACAAAATAACCCCGGACGAAATAACCCCTGGACAAAACAACCCCGGACAAAATAACCCCGGATTTTTAAAAATCAAGGCTATCAATTTATCTATATTTTGCTCAATTTGGAAAACGAAGTTTGGTAGTCTAGCAAGCATTTTGTCTTTACAATAAAATATAATGTCAAGGGACCCAATCCACCCAGTAGTCTGCCTCAATAACCCATGAAGGGAGGCTAGATCATTTTTTAATAGTTTCGCTGCAATAATGCCTTCTAGCCGTGCGATGGCGCTACACTCAACTTCACTTGATCAAATTTGTTTGTTTATAAATCTAACAATCGGAACAAATCCGTCTTCGGTTGAGTTTCGAACCAACGCACTGGCATTTTAATCTCATAGTAGCAAGCACACGTGTTAACCCCTACGCTATCAAGTTGCTAATATTTTTTTAGATGCGTTGAAGTTTTTTTCAACATGTATTATGTTTGCCACATCTATTCTGTTTTACGGGTCTCTCATGTTTGATTACTTCTGTCGGCGAAGTATATCACTTACAATATATCTGAATGCAATATTGTGAAGCAATAACTGCTCTTAAAGCTTTAATATTGAGTTTTGAATTGCATATATATTGGTTAATTTTCAATTCTGTTTCAGTCATTCATTTATAATTATAAACATTAAATAAGCGAGAGAAGAAAGAGATTACCGGTTATCCCTTTGGAAATAACATCATTGACATTGATAGTATCGATTCTCAATAACCAGACAAAATTTTGTATCGTCTCACGTTGCTGGGATTATTTTCTAGGTCATAGGCTGCTTCACTAAAAATTGTTAATCTAATTACGAGCTCAACTGCGGCATAGTGTTCTATAAATGATGTGTATTATAAGTATACTTAATTAAAATAAAGCCGCGATAAATCTCCAGATGTCTCCTTTGTATACTTTTTTCATTTACAAAACTGGACGCGATGAATCTGAAAGAATTGCTTCAAGTGTGTCAACGATTAATGTCATTCAATTTGAAATTGGAAAAATGTAGCGTGCTCACAAAAGATCGTATATTTGGGTGCATCTGAGACAGTGTCTGGCCGATTCTTTGGCATCGACACGACTCTTTGAATAGGAAATCTCGATAGTATGTTACATTTTAACAGAAAATCCTAAATTTATCGATTCTTCAACCTTTTCAATCATACGAGAAACTTTTAGGAACTTCTAATTTTATCGTCTTGTAATCGAAAAAAAAATTGAAGTTAGCAACGTTGGTAACGTTCTATATTCGAGAAAACAAATCCACGCAGTTTGTGCGGTGAAAGATCCAAAAAAAGGCGTTTAGCTGTCAGACTGCAGATCTTCGATTTTTGCATGGAAATGAACATTGGACCTGTGGTATTTTTTATAGATAGTGAGCAAATTTTTGATATTCCGTAGCCGGTGGTATATTCCAATATGTGAAGCAATTAAAAAAAATAGTGCGAGTGATCAAAATAAAATAACGTGATTGTGTAGTGACGAAGCTGATGTTAAATCCCAAAACGAAGAGAGTTTTCACTCTATGAAATGAAAACAAACAAATTGAAACACATCGAGATACCTTAGAAATGGGTATAAATACGACGCAATCATACTAAATAAAATCAGAATAAATACAAACGTTAAACGGGCAACAAACATGCCCTAAATAAAGTATTTCATTCTCGTAGAATTACTGGCACATGCGTGTTGGGGAGAATATCCCTCCAGTAAATCATAAAGCACAGTGACTAGCAAAAGGCACTTAAAGAATTTATACATTTAGCTTTTTGTCCCTGGATTCAACAATTGATGTTGTGTTTTATAATTATTTTCAATCTGATTTTAATGCCCGCAGTGAGTTTGATGACCAGTAAGGTCTAAGCTAACACACTTAATTCATCATATTGTTCAAAAGTGATTAAAAAATGAGTAAAAGTGCAGCAAAAGTGTAGTGATGAATAAGAAAATCATATAGCGGCCATTTTTTTTTGTAAACGAAAATGAAAGTTCAACATTTGAAGTCTCAGACCTTATGTGGTCATCCACTCACTGCCGGCATTGAAATCAGGTTGAAAATAATTATAAAACACAACATCAACCTCTTTACTACACAGTCACATATTTAATTTTATTTTACTTAATTTTTTCACATATTCGTTTGTTTGTTTTATTGATTAATTATATAAATAAATAAAATCATCATAGAATTGTAATTAGAACTAATTTTTAAGATCAAAGTAACTACAAATTAATTATACAATTTAACAAGAGAAAAGAAATATTACTTTTTAAGAAGTTTTATATGCTTAATAAATTTTTTATCTAATAATAATAAAAAAAAAAATGTTAGGTGAAAAAGGAAAATGATTTTTCACTAAGGATTTGTATTTATTATGATTGTTTATTGTTTGTATATTGTGTTTTTATTTTTCACATATGCTGCTCTGATTCAGCTCAGTCAGAGATAAAATATCAACGAGACTATCAGCAATAATAATATTTATGTTAACAGCATAACAAGGACTATCAATGAAGTTTGGAATCAATGTGATTGAGTAATTCAGGTTATAGTTTCCAAGTAGGAGAAATTGACCATTCCGCATATCTACATTCATTATGTCACTTATTTTATTGCTGAGTCTCATATTGACATAGTACGTGTAGGTGAATGTATCTCACATTACTAAACAACTTTTCAGCACTCTCCTGCGCTGCCGAGATTAATATTTCTTCCTGAATAGTCTCCCACTCATCTATTCTGTTGGAAGGAAACTTAGACTTAACCGCTATGAGCTAACCCCCACTACTAGCTTTTTCGGTAACAATATTCAAGTCCCGATCTTTACTATATACGACAAACCTGAACAAAAAGTTCCTCACTGTGGAAAAATTTCCTGTAATTTCCAAAAATGCTCATAACAATTTCGACTTTAATCAAGACTACACTGTAAACTGCGTACTTCGAATCAAGTAAATGTACTTGTTGTAACACAACCTTCTTCGTCAGAAATGCAATTTTCGAACAGCAAATTCAAACTAACCATACCAGGAATTTTGCTTCAAAATTCCTACAAATGCCCTCAATTATTTCTACCACTTTTTATGTTTCCACAGCTAGCAGCTGGTTCCCTTTTTATACTTTTTGATGTCAAAACGAGGGGTATTCACGGCGATTATATCTCATATAGAAAATCGAAAATCGTTCGCAGTGATTACCCCTTTGCAACAAGCTCTGTATGTGTGTCTCTAAATCAAACGTAAACAATAATAAACATGACATGACTTCGTTGTTTTGATTATGGCAAGGTAAGCGTGTGTTAAAACTTTTATTCTTTCAAATTACTGCTACAGTTCGGACGAAAAGTTATAATTTAACTAAATTTCGGTGAAAAAGTGCGAAAAAAAAGTATTTCGAGGATGTGTCTAATCTGATAACTCTTGCTTTAGCTACTTTTTAAATTACATGGCCGTTTTAAGCATTGCAACCAATCGAATTGAATAACACAACTTTTATTTGCTAATCATGCCTGGAGCGGTAGCGGAGGGCGTAACGCAGTCCCCACACCCAAAAAAAAAACGTCCACTAACCCAAAAAACTCCATACAAAAACCTTTGAGACAAGGAGCCATATACTTTTGAGTTTTTTCCCCACGCCCCCTCCCCCTCCAAAGTATTTAAAAAAACAACGTCGCAGCAGCTTTCCAACGAGCCCAGACTCATCAAAATCGGTTGAAAATTGGCTGAGATATCGAGGTTTGAAAATAACATTTTTGTATGGAGAAGAAATTTTTCTATTGTTCTGATCAGGAGAAATTTTTGGGATTTTCAGAAATCTGCCGAAGTGACGCCATCTTGGATTTTTGTTAGGTATAAATTAGGCTTCTTTGGGTTTTTGAATGCTCCGGAATGATAACACTTGCAGAGTTGGTTTCTTCGAGAAAATCAGGAGAATTTTTTGGGATCATAAGAAAATGGCTGCCAACTGTCATAGTGGCGCCATCTTGGATTTTAGTTTATGCTTTTTTGGTTTTCGAATTTTAGCTCCGGAATGACACTACTTAGAGAGTTGGTTTCTTCAGGAAAGTTATAGAGTTTGACCAAGAGAATTTTTTGGGATCATAAGAAAATGGCTGCCAGCTGTCATAGCGGCGCCATCTTGGATTTTCGTTTATATTTTTCAGTTTTCGAATTTTAGCTCCGGAATGACACTACATAGAGAGATGGTTTCTTCTAGAAAGTAATAGAGTTTCATCAGGAGAATTCTTTGGGATCATAAAAAAATGGCTGCCAGCTGTCATAGCGACGCCATCTTGGATTTTCGTTTATGCTTTTTCGGTTTTCGAATTTTAGCCCAGGAATTACACTACTTAGAGAGAAGGTTTCTTCTAGAAAGTTATAGAGTTTCATCAGGAGAATTTTTTGGTATCATTAGAAAATGGCTGTCAGCTGTCATAGCGGCGCCATCTTGGATTTTCGTTTATGCTTTTGCGGTTTTTGAATTTTAGCTCCGGAGTGACACTACTTAGAGAGTTGGTTTCTTCGGGAAAGTTATATGGTTTGACGAGGAAATTTTTTTTGGATCATAAGAAAATGGCTGCCAGCTGTCATAGCGGCGCCATCTTGGATTTTCGATTACACTTTTTCAGTTTTCGAATTTCAGCTCCGGAATGACACTACTTAGAGAGATAGTTTCTCCTAGAAAGTTATAGAGTTTCATCAGAGGAATTTTTTGGTATCATTAGATAATGGCGCCATCTTGGATTTTCGTTTATGCTTTTTCGGTTTTCGAATCTTAGCTCCGGAATGACACTACTTAGAGAGATGGTATCTTCTAGAAAGTTATAGAGTTTCATCAGGAGAATTTTTTGATATAATTTATTAAAAAATGGCTGCCAACTGTCAAAGTGACACCATCTTGAATTTTTTGCACAATTCTGAATAAGAATACGTAGACAGTTGGTTTCTTCAGGAAAGTTATATGAATCAGTGAGAAGAATTGGTGACACGAAGTTTTCCGAAGGTGGCCGAAAGCGACTCGAAGTGTTCCGAAGATAGCCGAAGGTGACACGAAGTGTTCCGAAGGTAGCCGAAGGTGATAAGAAGTGTTCTGATGGTAGCCGAAAGTGTTGAAAAAAAAAATTTGTTTTGGAGAAATTTTTTTTTGAAGAATTTTTTTTCGGAGAAATTTTTTTTCTGAGAAAATTTTCTTTTCTGAGAAAATGTTTTTTCGGAGAAAAATTTTTCAACAACTGAAAACTTCCAAAACGACTGATATCACAACAAAAACCTCTTTAAAGGTAGTGTGTGACGCAGTCCGAAAGTTCGCTTCCAAAATTAATGATATCGCTTGAGGTGACGCTATCGCTGATAATACGCAGAAGTTTCTTTGAATGGAACTTGTGTTCGAAGTTTTGATTTCCTGAAAAAATTACAGCGCTATTTTTAAAACAAAATTACGTTGTGTTAAAAAAATTGCGTCACAAATGCCGGACCCACCAGCGGAATAAATTTTCAACACTTTCAGTTTTCACACGCTTAAAGTTTTGCCTTAAACAATCTACGCAAAAAGAAACAAAAGTCAAAGTTTTGCAGCGCAAAAACTGAAAGTACAGAAAAATTATTTCGTCAAATCAATACATATCAACGAGTGGGACACAATCCAGGATCTGGTATGTTTTTTAAAAGAAAAATCGAGAATCTGTGGAATGGTTTTCGTTTGAGAAAAGGCCCACTCTTTCAAATGCATTGCTATTTCGTATAGAGATTGAAAATTCATTGAAATCCGACCAAAAAGACAGTGAATTAATAGCGTCATTGAAAGTAAGGATGGCAGCAAACCTTGATTACAGGTTTCCAAAGACACACACGAGACATTATTAGCAACATTGCTGGATCCGCTGCTCCAAAACTTACCGAAATTGCTGTTTGAGCTACAGAAAAGAAAATTCTCTCTAAATTCGAATTTCTAAAATCACAATGTTTGAAAATTGATCCGCCCAGTGTTGCTCAATAAGAGACTTCTTCGCAAAGTTCTGTAATGTCAGAAAGGAATTCAAACAATAGACAATCAACTGTTGCTGAACTAATAGACACCGAATCACAGGCGAGTGGTCAAGTCGATGAAGAAATTCACAAATATTTCTTGACTGTCATCCCAAAAGACGATATTGAACGATTTGACATTTTATTATTCGGAGGAACCATAGCAAGTCCCTGCCGTATCTCACAGAGCTAGTAAAAAATATCTTTGTATTCCAGCTACGAGCACATGCGAAGCGCAGTACTTTGGGGCCGAACGTTGTCGAAAAAACGTTATTTGTTCACAATAACTATTCGCTAGTTAAAACAATTGTTTTTGCTAACCCATATATTTAGTGAATCGAAATCTAACATTTATGTTGAGTTTTGATAGTTTTGAATGGATTAAATGAAGAAATGTATAGAACGAAATAAGTGATCATTTACTAAATCGAAATCTGAGATTGAGATTAAATGGGTCAAATAAAGAAATATATAAAAATACATTGTGACAAAATTGACTTCGTTTTTTTGTCGGCGGCTGGCGGCGGGGTGACGTTTTTTTCAGTGTCGGCGGCGGTGCACGGCTTAGCCGACCTTTTTTTCGGCGGCGGCGCACTTTTTAGGCCCTTTTTTCGGCGGCGCACAGGTCTAGTGTAGATTGATTTGATCGTAACCGGTTTGTTTACTTTTGATATCAATTGTATGCAATTTCATATGGTAACACGGCTCTATACGGCTAATACGTCTCGTAACTAGGACTTCCACACTAATTATTTTAATTTAATAAACTTAACGAAAGCTTTAAATTGAAATTTTCTTGAAAAAAATTCACATTTTCAGGAAAATTTTGAAATTGAAGGCTCCCTATCAAAATCCAGTACCCAGACGCACAAAACCCGGACACTCAAAATCCTGATGATTTTATTTATTTAGCGTACGTGTTTTTTAACAGAGTAACATAAATAAGTACCACGATTAACTGTGGTAAATTATGGTAGATTCGTCAAATTTCATCACATTTTAGAGCGCTAGATCAAGTAATTTAATCCACTCTTGTACTTCAGGTGTCGCTTGATACAAGTCCTCGATATTGCTCGAAAAGACCCACTGCGACATTCGGTGGCTATGTGTTTTAAATTCTGACTCGGTGCGCCACAATCACATCCGGGGTCGTCCTTGAGGCCCCATTTATGCATATAGTATGCGCATTTTCCGTGGCCAGTTCTTAGTTAATACGTTGAAATTGGTGCGGTCACAGACTTGAGCCTAAAGGATCTAGCTATCTCTGTATCTTGATGGATAGGAAGCTGGACTTTCAGGAACTCTTTCAGCAGGGCTTGCTGTCTTCGTATATGCGGTGGAGCTATGTTTGATAGAACCGAAAGCCATTCCGTGGGCGCTGATTTCACTGCGCTGGTAATCGTTCGTGGCGTCTCGTGAAGCTGGACATCAACTTTGCTCGTGTGTACGCTATTTAGCCAGACTGGTGAATAATATTCCGCTACGGAAAAGACAAGTGCTAGCGCCGACGTACGTTGCGTTTCTGTGTCTGCCCCCCACGTTGTTCCGTATATTTTGTGAATTATGTTGTTTCTGGATTGGATTTTTGCTGCTGTCTTTTCACAATGTTTCCTCGGCGTGAGTGACCGATCGTAGGTGAAGCCAAGGTACTTGGGGTGGCTATTGTGCGAAATAGTTTTTCCACATAACAAAATCGCAGTTGGCAGCCTGATTGTTGATTATTGAGGTGGGATGTTATCGATTCTGTTTTGCTCGAATTTGGCCTAAGTCCCCATTTTTTGAAGTAATTTTCCAGCACAACCAAGTCTTTATTGAGTGTGTCCTCACATTCCTGAAAGCTTTCGGATTATATTGATATCGCATTCTCGTCAGCGTATCGAAATTTGCGACTGCAGGCGGCTGGCATGTTGCTAATGTAGAGGTTAAACAAAACTGGGATGAGGACCGACCCTTGAGCCAGGCCATTGTTATGTGTGCACTTTGCGATTCTCTCGTTGTTGATGAATACAACGAACTCTCTATTGCTGAGCATATCATAAATAAGTGATATGAACGAGTTGCACGGTATCACTTTCATAAGTTTGTAGAGGAGTCCATGTATCCAAACAGTGTCGTGTGCCGATGTTAAGTCAATTAAAACAATTGCTGTTTTGAGGCATTTTTCAAAGCCGTGCTCGATGTGGGGAGTCAATGCCAAAACTTGATCGCAACAGTTTCTATTCGCTCGGAATCCGGCCTGTTCATGAGGCAGTTTTATGTCGATTGTAGAGAAGTGGCTCCAGGAACCTGTACCTGGTACTTAGCATTGCTATCGGTCAGAATTTTGCTGCTATCTCGTCAGTTTTACCTGACTTTTGTATTTGTCTTTTTTAGAGATGCCTGAAAATAGAAAATATGGACATTTTTGGACTTTAAGCATCGTCCTGATTTTGAATCACCCGGAATTTGAGCCCTCTGGATTTTGTGTCGTCCAGGTTTTGAAGCATTCGGATTTTGTTTTACCTGGACTTTTCATCCGGATTTCCATCCGGAATTTTTTGAGTGTCCGGATTTTGTGCATCTGAATTTTGAACGATCACCAAACAATTACAAATTGAAATTTTCGTAAAAAGGAGGGTAACCGATTTTGTATAACCCTGGGCCATGGAAACAAGTTGTGGTGAAAATGCATAAAAATGGAGAAGAAATCGGGCCATTTTTTACGTCTAAAATATTCCAAGCTGTCACCTACGCCAAATTTTGTTTGAAGGCACATTAACCGTTTTGACATTAACCATTGTGACAAAGTCTCAGAAAAGTGACAGCTTGGACTGATGCGGCGCTATAACACTTTTTGTGACTCGTGGCCCAAAATTTGACCATATGACCTTTCCAATAAAATTCAAATCTTCAAGAATTTTCAAGAAAATTTGAATTTTTAAGAAAATTTACATTTTCAAGAAAATTGTAATTTTCAAGAAAATTTTAATTTTCAAGAAAATTTTAATTTTCAAGAAAATTTTAATTTTCAAGAAAATTCAAATTTTTAGGAACATTCAAAATTTCAATAAAATTCAAAATTACTGTGTTTCATGCATGGAGTTATACTCGATAGATGACAAGATGGCACTTTTCTATAAAAATGCTTGATCAAAGAGGAAACCACAGTATTTTGGGTGCCGAGTCTTCTTAGTGTGGAAACAGGTTAGCAATAAATTATGCGTTGTCGATCTTAGCAATTCTTTGTATTTCGTCATTTTTTTGAGATCAGCAATTGTCAAAGCCGATTTTTGAAAATTAGAAAAATTTCTAATTCTGCAGCAATTCTGTATTGACAATCGCTGAATATGAAGAGAATGTTTACATATTTTAAATGAATATGTGAGGAGAAATTGTGTCATTTGAGATGTGAATAAAATATATTGGCTAAAATGAACAAATTATTATGAAGATGGGTACAAATTCGGTAAAGAATGTGCCATTTTCAATATGTGAGAAATCATCAACGAACACATCTATTATTCCGATTGTTGATTTTTGGTGAGAATTCGTTAATTCTTCTGTCACAAAATTGCTGAGTTGGGTAATTATAATTGACTAGTCGAACCCCCGCCCCTAGGGGCTGCGCAGGCTTTATCATTTTCGCTTCAACATTAACTGCAAGGTTACGTAGTCGAACCCCCGCCCCTAGGGACTACGCAGGCTTTATCATTTTCGCTTGTTGTCTATTCAGAGATCCAAAGCATATTTTTTTCGTTTTAAATAATGATGCGTAGTGTTTCATGTCATTAAATCACTTCGTTGATATTACCGCTAATAATACTAAAATCGAAATGGGCAAGAATGGTACTATAAATCAAAATAATTTCTTTGCCGCAAAATTACTCCACTTCCCCCTTATACCACTTCCCCCGTATTCCACTTCCCCCATATTCCACTTCCCCCGTATTCCACTTCCTCCGTATTCCACTTACTCCGTATTCCACTTACCCCGTATTCAACGTTCACCGCATTCCAAGTTCCCCTTATTCCAAGTTCACCGTATTCAACTTTCCCCGTATTCCACGTTCCCTGCATTCTATTTCCCCGTATTCCACTCCCCCGTATTCCACTTCCACCGTATTCCACTTCCCCCGTATTCAACGTTCACCGTTTTCCACTTCCGCCGTATTCCACTTCCCCCGTATTCCACTTCGCCCGAATTCCACTTCCCCCGTATTCAACGTTCACCGTTTTCCACTTCCACCGTTTTCAACTTCCACCGTATTCAACTTTCCCCGTATTCCAAGTTCCCCGTATTCCACTTTCCCTGTATGCAACGTTCACCGTATTCAACGTTCACCGTATTCCACTTCCCCCGTGTTCCACGTTCACCGTATTGAACGTTCCCCGTATTCAAAGTTCACCGTATGCAACGTTCCACGTATTCAACTTTCCCCGTATTCCAAGTTCCCCGTATTCCACTTTCCCTGTATGCAACGTTCACCGTATGCAACGTTCACCGTATTCCACTTCCCCCATATGCAACGTTCACCGTATTCCACTTCCCCCGTATTCCACGTTCACCGTATTGAACGTTCCCCGTATTCCTATTCCCCCGTATTCAACGTTCATCGTATTCCACTTACCCCGTATTCAACGTTCCCCGTATTTCAAGTTCCCCGTATTCAGCGTTGCACTTGCTACGTATTATACTCTGACACTTCCCCTGACTTGACTGACTTTTGGCCGATTTTCATTTTTGACCCTTTCTTGACCTATAACTTCCTTATTTCAGAACAATATCCAACCCCGGAACATGTTTTCTCGACGTTTTGCACCATACCCGACAACATATCAAAAATTAATTTTTCAGTAATTTTCGGGCAGCGGAGCAAATTTTTGCCCATTTTTGCCTCCTTTGATCGACCCTGGGCACCGAACCGCTCAACCGATTTCTTCAACCCATATCCGCTACCTTCACACGGTCGAAACCTTTCATTTGACACCTCACTGGCCTCATTCCGGCAACTACCGGCCGAGATATTGGTTAATAAGTGCTCCAGCTCTGGACAAAATCGCCAAAGAACGACCTATAGCTCGGTAGTATGAAACTTTTTCACCCAACATTGTTGAGCAAATTTGTTGCCCCAAACCTCCACTATCGATTGGCACTCAAAAGTTATCTCTACTTTGTCCAACAACAAAAGTTCCCTAACAACAAAGTGAGGAAACCCCAAAATTTTAGCAATTTTCGCTGCCTAGCTCCTCCGCATGAAGTCGGATCAAAAAACTTTCTTCTACAAAGTTGTAGGCAATCAAAAACTCTAAGACTTTGCTTCCACGACCAAATCTCTAAGACGTCATCTTGACTGACTTCTGGCCGATTTTCAATTTTCACCCTTTCTTGACCCATAACTCCCTTATTTCAGAACAATATCCCTCCCCGGAACATGTTTTCTCGACGTTTTCCACCATACCCAACAGCATATCAAAAAGTATTTTTTTTTCTTCGCCAGTGTAAACGCAATTAAACGAAAGAATAACGGGATCGTGACAGACAGACTTATAAATAGACGAATAAATAGACGCACAAATAAATAGACACATAGATAAACAGACGGACATTAGAGGTTTATAATTAGTAATAATGTGCTTCCTTCATTATAGTTGCATTATGTGTGGTCTGTCAAGTTTGTCTTTATTCGTCAATTTCCTTTTGCATTTTAGGCATAGTCTATGATTTTACGTTTTCTAAATTAAAATGAAAAGTATGAGAGATGTAGCTTCAGATGCAACAATAATTTGGCATTTTTTGAAAAATATGCAACAGTAAACACAAATTATTTTTATTTTGACAGCTTGATAATTTAAATAGGGTTGACCGTGTACTAGCCGCAAGGAAAGATGATAAAACGATGAAACGCCATCGTCTCATCTCTCGAGCCTAGCTCTATGTTCATAAATTAGCGTAGTTTCAAACCTTGTTTGAAAGCAGATACTAAAGCTTTTATTCGATCAAGAATTTGAGTTTAAAAAATACACGGCCGGAAAAGTATATTTAGAGTACAAGAATTCTATTCGACATTAATAAAGTTAAATTAATGATGTAATAATAAAACTTACTCGTAATAAAAAAATCAAAAAAATGTACATGAAAATTTTTTTCTAATTTACAATTTACAATTTTTTATCAATTTGTGCTCGGCGCCCCGACTACTTTGAATGTTGGGAACTTTACCATTAGCCAGCACAAATTGAGCACTAATTCGGGAAACCAACTTGAGTTTGGAAAAATTTAAATTAAAGGGACTCCCCACACAAAATTAACGAAAAATGGAAAATTTTGATTTTTTATCAATTTGTGCTCGGCGCCCCGACTACTTTGAATGTTGGGAACTTTACCATTAGCGAGCACAAATTGAGCACTAATTCGGGAAACCAACTTGAGTTTGGAAAAATTTAAATTAAAGGGACTCCCCATACAAAATTAACGAAAAAATGAAAATTTTGATTTTTTATCAATTTGTGCTCGGCGCCCCGACTACTTTGAATGTTGGGAACTTTACCATTAGCCAGCACAAATTGAGCACTAATTCGGGAAACCAATTCGAGTTCGGAGAAATTTAAATTAAAGGGACTCCCCACGAAAAATGACGAAAAATGGAAAATTCAATTTTCGATCGAGTCGTTTTCGGCTCCCAGAGCAGCACAAATTCTAGGACTGGTACCATTCGACAGCACAAATTCAGGCGCAAATTATAGACCCAATTTCCATGCTAGCACAAATTTGGGGGGTGCTGACGACATACACCTGTCGATTTACTGTAGAAAAAAGTCGAAAAGTGTTCTCGCTTATGGCATGCTTTGTACAAAAATCGACTAAAGATCGCTTAAAAGTTATCAAACATCACCCTATTGTCTCTAGTTTACTTATTTTAGTAATATTCTAATAATAGGAGCTGACAATTACATTTAAAGACCGATTTTAACATCAAAAAAGAATATTTTTTATTTGAATTTGAAAAACTTTCGAATTTACAAATTATATTCAAATTTAGAATTAAATTTCTGGCGTTCAGTGCAACTTTTCAATCGGACTGCCGAGATCGAGTCTTGTTTGGCCTGTCCTGCTGCTACTGCCGATGATTCTGTCACTATTTTCACGAGTCGTTCGGTTGCCTTTGATTCTTTTTTGATGTTAAAATCGGCCGGCCTTGGCCAGATCTTTCGAACAAAAAAAAAATTTATGAAAATCGGAAAAGATTTACTCGAGTTATGTACAAAAGACCAAAAACCACTTAAACGGCCCTAGCTCGGCGGCCCTTGGGCCGACAATGCCCAGATTCATCTCCATAAAAGATATTCGATTACCTTTCGGGGAAAAAAAGTTTTTGAAAATCGGTTGAGTTTTACTCAAGTTACCGCGGTGACAGACGGACGGACGGACGGACAACGTTCTTATTGTTGATTCGTCATCTAAGCATCAGGATCTATGCTCCCCAACTACTCCCAGGTCGAAATTGGAGTGATTACAAACGTCGTGGTAAACGCATAAGACCCCTTTTCGAAGAACTTTGTTCTTCGTACGGGTCTAACCACAAGCTTCCGCCATATATTGAGAGATGCGAATCTATCAACATAGAAACACTCGCCCGGCACAGAATCAATACCTGCGCACTTTTTGTATCCGATCTGATGAATGGTAATATCGACGCACCTTTAATTAAAAGCAAGGTCATTCGTAATTCTAGACGCACTCGTGCTGATGACTGTCTCGATGTCGACAAACACAGGACAAAAGATGGTCTTTATGAGCCAATCAATTACATGAGCATGACATTTAACCGTGTATGTTCAAGATGACTATGAGAAAGTTGAAAACTACGTATAAACTGAATGGTAAGACCAGAATTTCATAAACTTCGGGCTCTCTCTCTAATCAGAAGCTCAAACGTTATTGAGAGCAGACGCGTCTAAATCATCTGTTTCTGTCGTACCGCACAAAATTTGCGTTTAAGTTGAATCCTGAACATTACTTTACGTTTTTTTGTAACATCATTGTTCGATCAAAGTAAATATAAAAATTTCTGGACTGATAATTCTGATAAAACGATAAAATAACGTTCAAAATCTACGACTTGAGAAGACAACAATTACAACGAATCAAACGGATGATTGGAACAATGCGAACTTGCTCTTTTATCCGCAATTAATGTCGACCTTAACAACAATAGAGGTCAGATTCTAATTGATTTGTGGCGTGAATTGGAATCTGGTTTCGGCAAGTTGCTAAAAACATGGACCAAGCTGGAATCGTGTATACATTCCTAAATACACAATTTTCAACTTCGAAAATTCGTATGGTTTTCATTCGCATTCATCATGGTGTTTCGCTAAAATGGATCGGCAATTTCGGATGTGTAGTGTTTGTGATTTCTAGTATTGATTTCTTGATTTGTAGACAACTAATAATTCTTTAAAAATTTCTTGTATTGATTTCTCGTGTTAAATTTTGTTTTCTATTTCGATAAAACATATTACCGAATTTTTTATTATTATCTGGTATTTCTTGATCAATTTCCAATGCAATTTTTATTTATATTTTTTAGTTTTTACGTAGATAACGTATGAAATGTGCTGCCCTTTAGAAGTGCTTTGCACATTGGGGCTCACGTATTTTCTTGTCAGCTATTCTTTGAAGATAAATAAAAACTGAAACTGAAGCTGATTAGTCAACTCGGGTCTCATGACTCTCAAGTGTAACTCTAAGTCACGTCGACTTGCAAAAACAGCTAGTCTAGTCGACTAGTTTCCGCTAATCATTTTTGTTTCAGGTGGACCATTGGCTGCACGAGACATTGGTGCTTGATGGAACGTCGGGCTATTTTCTATTTCAGTTTTTATTTTCGCTATTATTCACTAAGAATGAAAGAAATTATGAATGGATTGTTGATACGTGCTCCATATTAAATCCCACACAATATAGGCGAAAACAATTTTTTTTTAACTTTGACTTTATTTTGAAAAAATCTCCAAAGTTAAAATTTAAAAATAAAGTTAAAGTTAAAAAATAAAATTTGTCCTCAAAATATCTTTGAAGTCTCTAGATTCCAAAAATATAAACATGTTAGGGGTTGCGGTTGAAGTGTCGGAATGAAAATTCGTTTTTATGTGAAAAACATGATCATTTTTAAGTAGTTTATAAAAAAACCTTAGTAAACTAGTTAAAAATGACCATGTTTTTCACATAATAAATAAAGATCCTTCAAAATTTGTGGTTTCAGGCTTTCTAGACCTCCGCCAGTGCCTGGAATAATTTGTTCAGTCTCAATTTGTGGATCTGGATAAAGTGACGGTTCGGGATGTGGTGGGTGTTTTTCTTTGATGGAAATTAATGTGTAATCATTGTTCGGTGCTATGATATCAGTGATAGATAGAAGTCATAGTGCCCCACTTGCATCGCCATCCGACAGTTTTGCCTCCACTTTCTTGACAAGATTGTTGATTTTCACATCGCTCGTTGAATCAATTGCATTGTTTAATTGTTCAGGTGACATAGTTCGTACGTCGTGTGTATTCCAAGAGTTGATATTTTGTCGAACGTAAGAAGTCAAGTTGGTTACATTTTCGGCTTTATTTGGTTTTTTCAGCGTTACATAAGAAAAAAGCAACAATTTGTTCCACGATTATTCGTCGTTCAATAAGACTCATTGATTGATGACATTAAGCTAATGCATTCGCAAGATCTTGTCTTGCTCCTTTTGGACATCTACATAGGGTTGCAGCAATTGATCGTCGAAGATGTGCTAGTCGACTGCCAAAATCGTTCATATCAATTTCATCGTATTCATAATCGACACATTCTAATTGCTATAAAGTGACTTCTTTTTCCTTGGATGCTTTTTGCCGATGTGGATATTCAAAAATTCTGGTCGTGAGTCATTTTCAACAGAAGTCGCTAGGTTAAGGTGTTATTTCTTAACATGCATGATACATCGCAGCTCGTTTTTTTCCTTGTTGAGACAGAAAGGGCACGACCATCGCTTATCTTGTGGGTGTAAAGTAGAGTATTTCTGCTTTGTTGATTACACTAGATAATTCCAATCGTTAGCATGTGAACATCCTGGTGATCCTCCAGATGCATCACCCATAATTTGGGTGGAAAATCGAAGAAAAATAAATATTTTCATGATAAATTCAAGAGAGGGATTTTTCGTTACGTCTTATTTATTCTCATTTATTCACTTTTTTGGTCCATTAAACCCAATTCTTAATCCATTTAATACCATTTAGTCCATATCCAATTAATCTACAAATCTCACAACTGAGTTACCCCTCGGTATTTTTTTCAAATTATGGTGCCCGCTCATCTCTATCAATCACAATGCATCCAACACAATGCTTTCCCGCAAAGCCAGGTTATGCAAATGACATAGTAAATTTATAGGCAAGCATATAATTCTTTTTTTGTTTACAATTTTTCCCGGTTTGTGGTGAATTACAAGTCCGCTCGAGCCAAAAAATCGGCTCTGAGTCGGCTGGCACAACTTTACTAACTGCGGCTCGGCTGCCCAAAAAATGGTCAACTGTGGCTCGATCGGCGGCTATCATGTCTGCTTTGATCGGCGAACTTTTACTGTCACCGATTTAGCTCGCTCCGAAAAAAATGAGTTAAGAGCGTCTGAGTTTTCGAAAACATTGTTGCCATCGGTGACAATACTTGTTTTTCACATTTCACATTCGGCCTCTAGAAGACCGAAAGTAAATATTGGCTTAATTTTTTCACTTTCTCCCCAAGGGCAACATTTTTGAATTTTAAGTGGGCCGAAATGATAAACTCTTGCAAGATGTGTTAACGGGGTTCTTCTTAATGCACACCAAAGCGTATAAGACGGGGCAGAGAAGAGGCTAATATAGCATTATTGGAAATTAATAAGCCTTTGCTGTGTAGGTTCTAACACTTTGTTTGGAATAAACATAGAAAAAGTTGATTACAATCTCTCAGTTTGAAGAAAATATTTACAATATTCTAACGGTCGTTGAACTAAAAGTAATATAAAGATGTAGACTTAAATTTTATCATAACACAAGAGTGGATAGCATAACATGTAAACAATACAAAAAACTCACTTCCGCTATTTATGTCTTCATTTTCTCTGTATGCCGAAACTATTTTCGCTTCTGTTTCGTATTGTTATAGTTTTCAGAGATTTATTTTATGTGAAAAAAAAAGTATTCTCTATAGTAAACATAAACAGAACCAATGTTAAGATCGCAATGTCGTACCGTTATATTTGTGATCACAAAAAAGAATGAATTGTCTTTATTGTAAAGAACTGTAATTGTTTCATTTTCGAAGTTTGATGAATATTACACCTGAGAAGATTATTAGCTGAATTCAAATTTCACGCTCTTTATCGTCAAGGCCTCAATGAATCATTAGCCGAAATTTAAGTAGACCGTTTTTTGTATTGAGTCTATAAAAGTTTTTACAAAAATAAATATGACTTCTTAACTCGCATGTGTTTGAAACAGTTGGCACACATTTAAACGATAATTGAGAACTGTTGGGAACATACTTTCCTACATAAGAATAAGTCACTTAGACCATATTAGTACCTTTCGGTGTTTGGCCTTCATCCCGCAACCCCAGAATGGTGAACTATAGCTCTCCATGCCCTTCTACCACCCAAAGGAGATGGTTTGTTCGCCCAGACAAAGTCCCTTAACTTCTAAATCTGATTTAATTTAATCTACAAACCTTTTCCTTGGTCTGCCCCTTGGCCTAAAGCCCGGCACCTGTGCATCCAAGATCCTTTTCGGTAGCCTGTTATTACCCATCCTTGGAACGTGCCCGAACCAACGCAGAGGACTGGGCCTTGTCGTGTCTTCAACTGACGAAATCCCAAAATTTTCCCTAATGTCCTCGTTCCTAATATAATTATCCCAATGTTCCTTCCGATAACTTTTGCTATGTTCCTAAGATCGCTCATATCAGAAACCACTAGGTCATGCACGAGATATTCGCAGTTAACCCAACTCTGACTACCGTACAGAATCGTCGACCTGAAAATTGACCTGTGGATTAGGCAGTTTAATTTTTCAAAAAATCTCTTGAAAATGTCTCATCTTTCGCACAAAATATTGTATTGATGCAAAACCCTCAAAAAATTTTTTTTTAATTTTCTGGGAAAAGCTTCTTCCTGGGAAAAATCGATAAAGTCGTTTTTCAGCCATTTTGGGGGGTTTCTCCTTCCATAAGACACCCGATCAGTGTGGATAGCTAACTTTGTTTCGCTACCTAATTCCTTTCTGTTGAACACGTGCGACCTCAACTAACTGGCCACAGCGTTTCCCATTTCCCCCCTTTCCTCTAACTGACTTGCCATCCTCTGGAAACAATGCTTCTTAAGTACTTGAATTCAAAAACCTGTTCATTTAAATTGCAAGCTATCTCCTTCCGAGATTTGCCGACATGCATAACCTTAGTTTTCCCTTCACTTATATTCATCCCGTACTCCTCACATGCAGCATTCAGGCAGTCAATTTCAGCCTGTAAATCCTGTCGTATTATCTGCTAACAGTATCAAATCATCCGCATAGGCTAGGATTTTCACCCACCTGCATTGCAGGGAAACATTTTTTAATGCACTTATCAATTGTTTATTTTTTTAGAATTCGAAAAATGCATCAAATAATCTTACGCGAAATCTATTTCAATCAAACTAGATCATCATCGCCTGCGTAGCTCAATGAGGCCGCTTTTGTTGTTCCCATTCTTCCTTAACATTTATAACGAAGATCACACGATTACACAAAAACGTGCCGGCAAAGATCATGTTTAATCCGATTATTTTTAACTGTGGGTGGTAACAAAATGGGTGCAGGGTCGGTTTTTATAAGTTCGGATTTGTGTTTGTGCATATGAAAATTTTGCCATGCATCTTGGCTATACGTTTTTGTGACGCGTTTTTTCAATTTCACATGCTACTTCCCTTTAAAGTGCGAGATTCATGTTAAAAATGTTGATTCATCAACTCGATATCGCAGTGGTTAACATGTCTGCTTGCTACTACGAGATTGAGTTGCCAGTGCGTTGGACGCACACAGCCGCAGACGGATTTGTACCGATTGTTAGATTTGTAAACGAAACAAAACTGATTGAATCGTTCAAGTCAAGTGAAGCTGAGTGTAGTGCTATCGTACGGCTTACCGGAAAAGTCATTGTTGGGAGAACCGGTATTCTACTCCTACTAGTTTCGCTCCTAGTTACATCTCCTAGATGGCACTGGGTTTGTCGCACAGCTTACCATTGGCACAGTAAAACTTTCCGGTAATGAAAGGATCTCAAAAAAGTAGAACCACAAACAGCGAAACTAGTAAAATAATGATCTAGCCTCTAACCCTTCATGGGTTGTAAGGCAGATTATTATTATATTATTATTAAAATGTTGTTTCCTAAGTTTTCAAATGTAAGAATGCTTCGGAAATTTATTCTCACTAAACTACAATGATCATCTTATATTTTTACCAGTTAATTTTTTTAACCAGCTGTTGGCCCAGCTGGGTTCAATGCATACACAACAAGTTGTGTATGTATTCTGTATAGATATGGTAGATATTCGAATTATTCGAAGTAGAGTGGAACTCCCAACCGATCGACTTTTTTGGTTGAAAAATGTTTTCGGAGGGGATAGATCAGTAAATATTTTTAATTATTTAATACAATCAGGTGCTAATAAAATTAATTCATTTTTATTAATTGATTCATTAAATTATTAATTTCATTTCGAGTACTAAACACATCAAACACCGAGGGGTAGTCACGCCGATTTAACATCATTTAAATGAATGCACTTGGCTTGTAGTAATTACCCCTTCACATCTAGCTATTTGTGTGTCTGTAAATCAAAAACAGTCAACTACATGACATGAGCTTTTAGGCTTGTACGAAGTAAACAGAGCACACGTATTTGTCACGACATTTGTACCCAGTCAAATTTCGACCTTATAAATCTTTTTCCTCCCTGAAAGGTGATCGGTGGAGTTTGAAGATGAGCGAAATCGGTCACAAGCTTTCTAAGACACGGTCGAAAAATTGGTCAACAGCATTCCTTTGCTTGTCCGTTTATACCTTTGCAAAAAATCATGGAAATTGTTGAAGGTCGTGTGAGTGGTCTGGACCATGGCCTATTTTTGAGAATTTTTTTTTCAAATTCTGTCAAATTTTCTCGAATTTTCTCAAATTTTCTCAAATTTTCTCGAATTTTATTTTAAGGAAAAATACGTTCAAACAAGTTAAAAAGAGTGTAAAATTAATAGGAATCGACGTAAAGTGTATTCTGTACGATGTTAGAGATCGTACAGATGAAAAAAACAACAAGAAACCAAGCATGAACGGGTGGCTGAAATTTTCTCAAATTTTCACAAATTTTCTCAAATTTTCTCAAAAATTTCCTCAAAAATAGGCCCTGGTCTGGACTATAGGATCCATAGACAGAGTCTAACTAAGGCTACTAAACCGTCTTTCAAAATTTTTTAATGCATTAAAACATTTCTTTCAAGGGGGTAGGGGTCATTAGATTGGCTCGGCTCATAACTCAATTTTTTCGATTTCTTTTCAAATTTTTTTTACTACACTTGCAGAAATCAAAATGTCCTTTTAATTGGTGGCAGGACATTTCTCCGCCGCAAATAACGCCCGGGTCGTTAATAACGCCCGGGTCGTTAATAACGCCCGGGGTGTTATTAACGCCGGCCTAAGGGTTATTAACGCCCGCACTCCGGGCGCTAATAACGCCTGGTGCGTTAATAACACCTGCACTCCGGGCGCTAATAACGCCCGGGGCGTTAATAACACCCACACTCCGGGCGCTAATAACGCCTGGGGCGTTAATAACACCCGCACTCCACACTCCGGGCACTAATAACACCCAGCTGAGTAATTGGATAAACGCTACAAAATGGCACTTTAATAAATAATTTTATGCATGGAGCATGTAACTAGAAGAAGTTGACTAAGGGGAAAATGTTCATTATACAGAACGTCAATAGAAGGAGTTGACTAGAGGAAAATTTTAAAATCCAGTAAAAGTTTATTTTCTCACTAATCGTGTTATAAGTTTTTTAAAAATGTTGATAGTTACAGCCCTATCCTTTTAGAAAACAGACTTGTTTTTCCTAAAATAATGTTTGAGCACTGCTCACTTCTATACAATAATGTTCGTTTCGCCACATTTCATTGGATTTCGATTTTCATAAAATACATTTCAGATGAAGTGCTTCAAGGCGACTCACATCGACACGCACTCAGAGTTTCCTTATACAGAATGTAACTAGGAGTTGAGTAAGAGGAACATTTTCCTTACACAGAATGTCACTAGAAAGACTTGACTCAGGGGAAAATTTTCCTTATACAGAATTTTTCTAGAAGGGATTGACTAAGAGAAGCATTTTCCTTATACAGAATGTCACTAGAAAGAGTTGACTAAGAAGAAAATTGTCCTTATGTCACAGTCACAAGATGGAAGAATTTTTTCCTTGATACATAGAAACGCTCTTTTATTTTTAAAACATATGAAGGGACCCGTACGTATCAGAATCGATGTGGCAAACAGAAAAGATGTTAAAAAAAGCGTCTAACGTACCTAAGTAAATATTGCCTTAACTCTTAAATTGTATTGGAAATTGCCGAGAAGGCAATATTGAAAAACCCGTCCGAAGAAACAGTGTAAAAAAGGCCTTCCAAAAGTACAAAATTGACCCCCAAACAGACAAAAATGTTCATCTCAATTTTTTCTACAGCACAGCAAAGAACCATTTTTTTGTCTAGGGCCGACCTGGGGTCCTCATGAGAGGCCTCGCACAAATACTTACATAGACAAAAATATTTCCTCCAATTTCTCTACAACATAGTGAAAAACCATTTTTTGTCTAGTGCAGACCTTAGGACCGACCTAGGGCTGACCTTAGGACCGACCTAGGGCTGACCTTAGGACCGACCTAGGGCCATAAGGAAATGCCTCGGACACATAATTCCATAGACAAAAATGTTTCCCTCAATTTGCTCTGCAATATAGCAAATACAAATTTTTTGGTTGGGCCGACCTTAGGACAGACCTGAGGCCAACTTCAGCCCTAAGTACAAGCACCGGGTCCAAATTTGTTTTGGAAAATAATTCGGTATAAATCGGAAAAGATTTACTCAAGTTATGTGCAAAAGACCAAAAACCACTTAAGTTATCGCGGTGATAGACGGACGGACGGACGGAAAACGTTTTTATTGTTGATTCGTCTTCTAAGCACCAGGATCGATGCTCCCCACCTCCCAGGTCGAAATTGGGGTGGTTACAAACGTCGTGGTAAACGCATAAGACCAGTTTTCGAAGAACGTCGTTCTTCGTACGGGTCTAAAAAGTTGTCAATAAGAAATCAAAAAATCACATGAACACTTTAGGAAAGTCAATCGTGTCAATTATATAGCTGGCCGATGTTAACGCCCCGGGCGTTTTTAGCACCCGGAGTGCGGGCGTTATTAACACCCCGGGCGTTATTAACACCCCGGGCGTTATTAGCGCTAAGGCTAAGCCCCCCTGAGATTCTGAAAACTATGGACATAACTTTTTTATGAACACACTTTCGTTAGCCAAACTCCTTTCAGAATTTCGCTTGCGGCGCATTCAAACGATACATTTACAACATCAACTACTGATAAATATTTTCCAACAAGCCCAATCGCTCTTGGGAGAAATTCTTTAGCAGAAAATTCTTTTTGCTCCGTATGTTTGTTAATTTGTGAAATAGAAATTTAAATTAGGAGCCGTTCATAACTTACATAACGCTAAAGTTGGCACTTTTCAGACCCCCCTCCCCCCTGAAACACAAAAAGAGTCAAGTTTGATTCATTTTGTTCTATTCGTAACGTTTACTGTCGTTTCTTTGGGACAGAGCACAATGGGGAAGTCAGGGCGCTTACCAACTTCGCCGACCCAAACGTTGGTAATTTCACATTCGCTAGAATGGCGGCACCGAGAATTTACGAACAAAGATTTTGTAATTCTGGCGAGAAATGAGCCATTTTAAAGCTAGATATCCAACGAAAACGAAAGTTATTAAAAAAATTTCGCTCGCTTCGCTCGCGATTCATAATTTCTTTAACAATAAGAACAACTTTCCCACTTTATGAGAAAATTTAAGTTTCAGGCTTTTCTTTAAACGTTTAAAAAATTCATAATTTCTGTGGCACTTAATGGGGGGGGCTCAGCCCCCCTGTGAAGTCACTCTGGCTACGGGCCTGACTCCGGGCGTTATTTGCGGCGGAGAAATGTCACGTTACCCTTTTAATTATTGAACGAAATTTGCAATTGTATTAAATTATGAAACACATCGAGCTCCAGTGAGAGTTCCGAATTTCGGTTTCCTTCTAAATTCGCAATTTCTTGAATATTTGAATTTTCTTGAAAGTTTGAATTTTCTTAAAACCTTAAAACATTTCAGTTTTCTTTGCGTTTACCACGACGTTTCTAACCACCCCAATTTCGATCCGTGAGTAGGGAGGGAGCTTCGATCATTGTCCTTACATGATGAATCAACAATGTCCGTCCGTCCGACTGTCAACACGATAACTCGAGTAAAACTCAACCGATTTTCAAAAACTTTTTTTTTCCCTGAAAGGTAATCAAAAAACCTTTTATGGGATTGAATCTGGGCACTGTCGTCGGCCCGAGGACCGCCGAGCTAGGGCCGTTTAAGTGGTTTTTGATCTTTGAAAGTTTTAAAGAAAAGATATGAACATCAGAAAATCACGAAAATTAAGTTAGTCAAAACCTGTTGAGTGGTTCGAGCTGTAGAGTCCTCAGTGTGTGCCGACTCACGCTACGCGATCCTACACGATATTTGGTGGTTTTTGGTGAATATTTCTTGAATGATGAGGTTTTTTTTGCAATGTTGCAGACAAAAAAAGGGCGAACTTTTTTGTTCGTGGAAGTATGGATCAGAGGCCGTTCCTAAGTGGTCTTGGATCGGGCCCAGTGCATTTTTTTCAATTTTAATTTTGGACTTTTTTAAGGATTGGAGATGTTTTTTTGCGCCGTTTCTTCGGACGAGTATTTCAATATTGCCCTTTCGGCAATTTCCAATCCAATTTAATGTCGAAGTAATTTCAAGAGTTAAGGCAACATTTACTTTGATATGTTCGAATCTTTTTGCAATATGTACTCTATTGCCACATTTATTCTGATACGTACGGGTCCCCTGCATATTTTTTATGACCCCGTGAGGACGATTTTCTCAATATTGCAATACGATTTGATGAAAATAAAATTTAATTAAAATCTCGACATTCTTTGCAACGCATCGCCGTTCGTACGGGTCCTCATAGCATTTTTTGTTCCCTTGACGTTAGTCAGGGTCTTACGGCCGAATTAGGGTCGATTTTGTCCGTGTGTCCGTGTCCGTGTGTCCGCGTCCGTGTGTCCGCGTCCGTGTCAGTGTTTTTGGTGTTCAGGTAAGGTTATCATGCGCCACAGGGGAAAATTTTGGACTACCTCCACTTGTCCTTTAGGTAAATCGAGGAACGCTTAATTGCAGCAGACACAATTTTTTGAGCTTAGGAATCCTTTATGTAGGAATTTTAATAATTGAATGATTTCGTATAACGCGGCAGGCGACAATTTGTGGGCTCTTTGGCAGTTTTTAAACAAAATCGATTTATTTTTTTAGCGCCGCAATTTTGAAAATTTGGATTCGTTTTTCTTATTTTCAGCCTCAGTTTGGGTCCCCAAAATGACAGCCCGGGTCCAATGGATTTACCCTCATCCGAATTTGCAAGAAAACATTTGTCCGTCCGTCTGTCTGTCGACACGATGACTCGAGTTAATCTTGACCGATTTCCAAAAGTATGTTTTCCCCGAAAGTTGTGATCAAAATAAGTTTAATCAGTCAAGAACTTTCGTAGTAAAGATCGAAAAAGTAGTCGAAAACGTGACATTTTAAAGGCCGGTGAAACTTTTTGGCTTATTTCTCCGCGATTTACGAGTAGCCTTCCAAAGTTTTGAATGAAAGATACGGACTTCAAAAAACAAAAAAAAGTTGATTAAATCAACTCACTGGTACATATAAATTATTTTTGGTCCGATATAGATGCGGTCGAAGGCTCAAGAGAAAAAGAGTAGGACCGAAGCCTCTACTGAGCGCCCCAAGTCGGTCCTAAGGTCGGCCAAAGTTAAAAAAAAAAACTTTATTTGCTATGTTTTAGAGAAAGATGCGGGGAACATTTTCATCCACGGAAGTGTGGGTTTAAGGACACTCCTTAGTGCCCTGAACGGTGCGTTACTAGACAAGGGTTTTTCAATTTGTCATTTTGACGATTTCCAATGTAATCTAAGACTTCAATTCAATAAAATTGCAAAGCATTCCTCGACAATCTATGGAAGTTTAGCGTTTGTTTTAATAT
Source organism: Pseudolycoriella hygida (assembly GCA_029228625.1). NCBI lineage: Eukaryota > Metazoa > Arthropoda > Insecta > Diptera > Sciaridae > Pseudolycoriella > Pseudolycoriella hygida. The sequence continues at coordinate 92,177,685 of CM055404.1, forward strand.
GCAGTAAGATTTTGTAACAGTTGTTCTGATACTCCCAGGTCTCTTTGCAAATACGTGCGGATCGCCTTAGCTATGTTTTTAAAATTTGTAATCTTTGCATACACAAAAGAAGGCCGGCACTGACCTCTACCGATATCAATAATTTTGTAAGTGGACTAACGGGCTGCGTCACACTTTACCTTCGAAGAAGTGTTTTTGGTGTTATAAATTAATTTAACTAATATAAATAAAATCATTTTTGTTACACAAACTTAGCTTACAATAACAATTATGAATGCTTCGTCATATGAAGAAACCGGATCAGGACTTAACTTTACTTCACTAAGGAGGCAATGTGGCCATTCTCTCCCTTTACATTGCAAGGGAATGATTTGATATGGAGACCAATTGCACCTATACACAGTTCAAAAAATTTTAGGGGTTCCAGAGCCAAACTGCATGGAAAAATAACCTTGTCAAAAAAAGGTGATTTTTTTCTGTAGAGCAGGTACAAAAACTTCGTTGGCTAGTGTTACAGGCATTCGAACCCGGGAGTAAGGGGGAAACTTTTTTTGTTGCCTCCAGATGACAAATCAGCGAAAAAAACAATGTCCGTCTGTCGGTCTGTGGTCTGTCTGTCGGTCTGTCTGTCTGTCCGTCAACACGATAACTTGAGTAAATGTTGACCAATTTTCAAAAACTTTTTTTTCTGAAAGGTAGTCGAAAAATATTTTATGGCATCTGGGCACTGTCGGCCCAAGGGCCACTGAGCTAGGGCCGTTTAAGTGGTTTTTGGTCTTTTGCACATAACTCGAGTAAATCTTTTCTGATTTTCATAATTTTTTTTTGTTTGAAAGATCTGGGCATGGCCGAAAATTTATGGAAGAAACTTTTTTTAATTTGAGCCCTTGTACTTAGCTAGGGCACTAAAAACGAGTCTCTGCTAGGGCTCTATGTGTTTTTTGTACATAACTCGAGTAAATCTTTATCGATTTTCAAATAAAATTTTTTGTTGTTTGAAAGATCTGGGCATGACCGACAATTTGTGGAAGAAACATTTTTCGATTTGAGTCTTTGGACTTAGCTAGGGCACTAAAAAAGAGTCTTTGTTAAAGCCCTACATAACTCGAGTAAATCTCTTCCGATTTTCAAAAACTTTTTTTTGTTTGAAAAATCTCGGCACGGGCAACAATTTATAGAAGAACTTTTGCCTGTGCTTAGGGCTCAAGTGCCCTAGCTAAAAATATTTTTTTTTTGTTATGCTGCAGAGCAAATTGAGGGAAACATTTTTGTCTATGGAAGTATGTGTACAAGGCCTCTACTTAGGGCCCTAGGTCAGTATGAAGGTCGGCCCTAGCCCAAAAAATAGTTTTTTGCTATGTTGTAGACAAAATTGAGGAGAACATTTTTCTCTATTTGGAGGTCAATTTTGTGCGTTTGGGGAATTTTTTTACACCGTTACTTCGGACGGGTTTTTCAATATTGCCCTACGGGCAATTTCCAATACACTCTAATGTGAACGCAATATTTACTTAAATACGTTCCAGTCTTTTCGTAACATCAACTCTGTTTGCCGCATCTATTCTGATACGTACGGGCCCCTTCATATGTTTTATATGAAATTGACTTCATAAATTAATGTAGAGTTAAATAGTAAATTTGCTTATTGGTGTGTGTGACCGCTTCAGCTGCTAACTAGTTGGTTGAGAATTTCATGTCAAAATTATTAATTTGCTAACTGTATTTACAATTCGCTTGCATCATGTATGATAAACATTAATAATCAAAGTCAAGGGAGTGTCCACATCAATAAGATGTGACCAAGTTTTGATTATAGCAAAATTATTTTTCAAAATGTTCTTTCATTTTTCTAAATATCAAACAACACTGAAGAATTTCTCAATATTTGATACAATTGACTTGATTGCAATGTTGAAAGCATGCATTAAGTGTAAAAAAAGTGTAAAAGTTTTCATTAAAGTTAATCTTCAAAACGTTCACCGTTAGGTTCATATAGATTCAACACATCCTAGAAATATTTTTTTTTTGTCAATTCACTGTTTTACAGAAATTAAGAAGAATTATAAATTCTTCATTGAAGTATTGTTGTTATTATTTAAGGGAAGAACAAATTTAAAAACACCACTTTTGCTTGCCATAATCAAAACAAAACTAAAGTCATGTCATGTAGTTAATGTTTACATTGATAGATGACACATATTAGATCGATATAAAGGGGTAATCACTACAGGCGATGTGCGACTTTTCATATGAAATTAAATCAACGTGACTACCCCCTCGTTCGATGTTTAAAGTAATTTTATCACATCGGGGCCTATAACATGTCCATTATAGCCCTGAAAGCAGGACTATAATCGGCATATTATAGTCGAGTTTCATATGTTGAATAAGGACCATAACGTAATCATTACATGCAAATCAAATGTTTCTTATGTCGATGGAAAATAGCAAAACAAACTCACATCGCCTTTTGTCAAAGCATGCTCAACTTCACAAACGTTTATTTGTTGTTTAAAACATTTTATTGTGTTGAATTAGGATTTTAACACGAATTAAAACAAAATTTTAATCAAAACGAGTTTTGTTTACTTTTTTTTTGGAGGAATCGATTGACCGTACGATTTGATGACAACTGTTTACTAGATTGAAACGATTGCCTTTGCAACGATTTCAATGTACAGTGTATTTTCATGTTCTGTGCAAAATTGTCAGTTATAGGCCCCGATGTGATAAAATATCGTATAGCACAAGGGGTATATCTTGCAATTATAGTCTCGGTGGGTAAAATTTCTCGGGGCTGACGCCCCTCGAACTTTTACCAACCTCGACTATAATTACGCGATTATACCCCTTGTGTTATAATATACTATTATAAGCACCAAACCGAAAACATTTTTTATTGCCTTGGAATTCGAATTCGAATATCCAACACATAAACAACGTCATTAGTGTAACGCTCAAACCAGCTGGTCCGAGTCACATGGTAAAAATAAAAGATGATAAGTGTATGTTATTACAGGGTTCGTTCATATGGTATATGATGCTGGGGGAAATGATAAATATGGTGAATTTCTTCTGGTATAAACATTTCAAAACATAACCAAAGACCCGTACGTTGAACAGATACATAGAATAGATGTGGCAAAAAGACTCGAGCGTATCTAAATATACAGATAAGCAAACAATCCGTTTTCTGTTCTTTTCATCCAAAGAAATTACCCGGTAATGTCAAAGGCCCTACGGAAGTACGTCTCAGACCATTCAAATCTAGAAAAACTTATATTCAAGGATTGGACCATTTTCCCTTAAAGCCCTGAAACACGTGTTCTTTAAAACTTTATTCTCTACAACTTTGCCTTTGGAAGCAACTTTCTACCTATTATAGTTCTAGAGATATGGGTCATCCCTCCTAATTCTAGAAGTGGTCATATCCCAGGATTATGGCATTTTTACCCAAAATCCTGAAACACGTGTTCTCTAAAATTTTATTCTCTACAACTTTGCCTTTGAAAGCAACTTTCTACCTCTCATAGTTCTGGAGATTCGAGTCATCCTGCTCAATTATGGAAGTGGCCATATACCAGAATTGGGCCATATTTCCCCAAAATCCTGAAACACGTGTTCGCTAAAATTTGATTATCTGCAACTTCGCCTTTGACAGTTAATCTCCACATTGCATAGTTAAGGAAATATAGACGAAAAGCTGTTTTCGTATATGGCCAAGAAACTCAATTTCGTATATTCCATTGGTCCTAGTGCACAGACCTGATTCCCACAAAAAATTTTTCCCAGTATTGTGACATCAAATGCTTTCATTTGACTCCAAATTGAGGAATTTCCTAGCTATACTTGCTGAGATATTTGCAAAAAGGTTCATCGACCCTCGAAAATGTCATGTCCGACCTCCACTTCTTCGACCATATCTCCGGAACTACTTGGTTGATTTTGCTCATCTTCGAATCATGGGAGGCATGTGACTTTCAGAGGAAAAAAGATTAGGCTGATCGGTTGAGCCATTTGGAAAAAAAAGTGTAGACGGACGGACATACAGACGGATATTTCTTTTATTGGTGATTCATCATCTCTAGACGATAATAGATGCATCCCCCAACTCCCACTTCGATCTACCCCATGTTTCAATTAAATTATTTATAGTAAACGTTAGGACCTTTATACTTCGTACAGGTCCAAAAATAGCCACTGGTTTCTCTTAACATGCACAGTTGTTCATGCCGTGAGAAATTAATACAAATTAGATAATTATTAAGTTTTTTAGTAAATGAGCGTAATTTTTTTAGAGTATTGTTACGAAAATAAAATGAATTTGCATTATTCAAAATTATTCAAAAATATATTAGTTATGTAAGAATTTTTTATAAAGCTTCGATGCTGAGGTCTGCCATATTTGGACCCGTACGAAGTACAAAGGTCCTAGATACGTTTACTACAAAAAATTTTATTGTAACATGGGGAAGATCGAGGTGGGAGTTGGGAGAATGCATCTATTATCGTCTAGAGATGACGAATCAGCAATAAAAAAAATGTCCGTCTGTCTGTCCGTCCGTCTCCACTTTTTTTTCCAAACGGCTCAACCGACCAGCCTAAACTTTTTTTCCGAAGAAGTGGAGGTCGGAAATGGATTTTCGAGAGTCGGTGAGACTTTTTCACGAATATCTCAGCAAGTATAGGTACCGAAATTGATAATTTTCGTGTCAAATGAAAGCATTTGTTCTCACAAAACTGGAAAAATGATTTTAGTAGAAATCGGGCCGGTGGTCTGGGCACAGGGACCGGTAGAACGGACGAAATTGAGTATCTTGGCAATATACGAAAGCAGATGGTTTTTCGTCTATTTTTGCTTAACTACGCAATATGGAGATTTACCGTCAAAGGCAAAGTTGTAGAGAATAAAATTATAAAGAACACGTGTTTCAGGATTTTGAGGAAAAATGGCCCAATCTTGGTAAATGGCCGTTTCTAGAATTGAGAGGAATGACTCATATTTCTAGAAAGTTGCCTACAAAGGCAAAATTGTAGACAATAATATTTTAGAGAACACTTGTCTCAGAGTTTTGGGGAAATATGGCCCAAACCTTGGGATATGGCCACTTCTAGAATTGGGACTCCAAAACTATGACAGGAAGTTACTTCCCATAGCAAAATTGTAGAGAATAAAATTTTAGAGAACACGTGTTTCGAGGTTTTAGGGAAAAATATGCAAATCGCGGGATAAAGCAACTTCTAGAATTGGGAGTGATGATACGTATCTATATAATTGCGGCAGTTTGAAGTTTGCTTCTTAACGCAAAGTCGATGAGAATTACATTTTAGAGAAAATAGTTTCAGGATTTCTGAAGAAATTACGTTGGTCCTCTTTTTAATATGGTGCAGGGGAGTACATTTATGCCATCTAAATCAATGGTCTCAGACGTACTTCGGTAGGGCTTTTGACATTACCTAGGGTAATTTCTATGAATCTTTGAAATTCTTATAGTTAAAGAGCACAAAACATTAGATTGTTTCCTAATTTCTATATTTAGATACGTTCGAGTCTTTTTGTAACATCTATTCTGTTTGCCACATCTATTCTGATACGTACGGGTCTTTGGTTATGCTAATATTTTAAATTAAAATAATTAAGCAAACGCTTTATTATTCGAAATTCAACACTCATTTTTTTTGTTGTGTATGTAATGTGAACAATTGTAATGGATTTTTACCGAAACCCTCCTCACAAATTAATAAAAATAATTAAACATTGTATATCTCGACCAAAGTCAATATACGGGCTTGTCGAACATAAAATCATTCTAATGAAAGTAAATAATAAACCAATAAATACAGCAGGGTGTTAGTGATTAACTACATTCGTACGATTGGGAACTGCTATTTATTGAATGAATAATTAACTTTCGATAAAACACTATTTCCAACAAGCATACAACTTTCAAAAACAGACTTCGAAGAGTTTTCAGAATTATGAAGTTGATTTTAACGAAAACGAATTACAGTTACGGTGGAGAATAAGAGAAATTTCGTTAGATATGCAAGTCTAGATCAAACGTCAATTGAGGTAGAAGAAAAGTCCTTAATATTTAATACCGTGAAAATGTTCAATGTTCACCTAACTAGGGTGCAAGATACTAGGATATGCGAACTGTGAATTTCGCATGATGATGAATGAATGATGAATGAACGGGAACAAATTTAGGCTTAAAAGAACAGTGTTTTAAGAACAGCATGATACAGTTTAATTTTCCAGTTTTAAGTGCTTTTTACCATGTTACGTTAAAGAATTCGGGAATTTAGCCCAGATCTTAAACAGTCACAAACATTCAAGGAAAAGAAAAGTGCGAAGACGATAATACATACATGATAGCACTAAAACACTATTTTTGGAAAGCACAGCTCAATTTTGAAAGATCACAAGCGGAACACTTTTATGATTTCTAGATAAAATTTAAGTGAGGAAAAGAAACAGAGACTGAAGAGAATTGAGCCACTTTCGCTTTCTTCCAAATTAGTTTTTCTTTATTTTAATAATATAGCATTCAGCTCGCGCTCCGTGTCTCCGTGTCACGTACTGCATTTTACATGTTTTATGCCCAAAAAGTGAATTTTGAGGTCCGAAATATTCACTTTCAGGGCATGAAGCATTACAGCCTTTGCCTGCGGCTCATGCAGCAAACTTGGAAGCACATACCTAATGTACTATTTTGAATATATCGTAAAGGAAAATGATGAACAGGCGAACGAAAAAGCGGAAAGAGTTGAACCTTGAGGGACTTCACTGACTACACCTAATAAGAGTAATTTACACTGCCAATATTGAGAAATTGCTTACGATCACTCAAGAAGCTTCTTAGTAGGACAAATGCTGAGGTCAGTAATTTTTCTAGTAATATTTGATGGTTAACACTATAAAAATCTTTTCTGAAATCAATAAGTATCAAGCTAACAGTCAAATTACGGTCTAGATCATTACTCAGATTATTACAAAGATCTAAGCAACTTGCTAAACAATTTTTGATTTCTTCAGAAATCCGTGTTGTTTCATGTCGAAAGAGCGCATTGAGTCCAGTTTAACATACAACTGTTCATGTAAATTTCTCTCTAGTAACTTCGGAAGTGTAAAATGTACAGAAATGTGTCTGTAGTCACTCATGTTAGTTATGTCCCTTCCTTTGAAAAGGGTAACGACTTTAGCAAGTTTAAGAACTTCACCGAAGTGACATAACTCGATAGTTGTTGTAAGCGCTCGTTCATAAGTTACGTAAAGCAACTGGGAGGATGGGCTGTAAGGCAAGTGTTATGGCCAAAAATCCCAATTTCTACGTAATTTATGAAAGTCAGTTTCAGTTGAAATATACTCGGGCCTTTCATAAGAAACTGGACACCTTATATGATTCTTTCAGTCATTCAATGTTAGTATATTTGGTTTTACCAACGAGGGTACCCTGTAATTTCGCCTAGACAAATAAAACATTCGTTTCGATTCGTTCAACGGTTCAATTTAATATGACTAATTGGCACACAATAAAAGAATTGATAAGATAAAATGTTTGATGTGACTAAGTAATTACCTAATGCAACAACTATTTTATATCATTCCGACAGGTAAAGAATTTATACTTGTTATTTCTCTTCCTATTTCGCCGTTCTTAATGACTTATATGCTACCTACACCACCATTCTCATTTAAAATAGAGTGATTTCAAACAAACCTTATTCGATTTATTCGCATCGCACGCTGATATAACTATTCCTTAAGATGAAAATGAGTACAACTGCACCTGAATCTCGATCCACGTTTTTATAAATACAACCTGCAGATTACTCATATTACACTTACTTTTAAAGTAAACACACGCTTCATATAGTAGTTCTCGATTGTACCCTTTGTACCCGATTGTAGCGCTAGAAAAGTACTAAAAAGCCTCGACTAAATATGGCCTAAATTTAGAAAACAGAGGAATTTATTGGTAGACTCAGGTATGACACTCTAGAAAGTAAGAATGTATTCGGAAATTGTGTTGTAATTCAAAACACACACACGCAAATTTTGAAGATGTCCGAAATAGACGAAAATTTTTATGCGTTGAAAAGTGCATCATATATAAATGGAGTAAAATGGAGGTTGTTGTGGATAACGAAAATAAATGCCCTGTGTCACCATGAATGAAATTACAGCGGCAACATGAATGAAAGTCGTTCAAATGTTTATTTCGATTATCACTCAGGGTCTCACATTTAATCGGGAATAATTGAAAAATGTTTTCTGTACACAATAAATATATGAGAATGGCTTTTTTTAAAGTTTGTTTCCATTGTTAATGCACAATTTGTCCAATTAAACAAAAAATTATTTCCAAACAAAATCTTCTCACATTCAGTCCAGAGCATACTTATCATCACTGTGTACTTGAGTTCAAATCAATGATTAATTGATGAGTGATTTTTTAAACTTTTTTTTAGTTTAATTGTTTTCTTCTTTTGTATTTAGTCGAGAATGATCAAAAAATATAAATCCATCTTGTACTACATACAGTACTTGGTTGGAGAAAATCTTTAATTCGGATTTTCTCAATTCAGTCTGCCAAGTGACAAAACTGAAATAACTTAAGTTGAACATTTCTAAGAGGAGATATCATTCAATTCTTCGGGAACTGTACAAATCAAGAGTATTTTTGCTGTAAAATACTAACATAAACGAAAAAACCAATGCTCACGAGCGGCAATCAGTTCGCGTTTCTCATCAATCCGAAGTCACTGGTGGATTTTTGCACGACCAATTTTCACGTGAAAAATTTACAAAAATAATTTTTTTTTTTAATTTTTAAAAATGATTTTAATTTTTTAAAAACCCAATAACTTGCAATGTGTCAAACTTCAATGGAATTTCCTTGTTAAACGTAGACGTTCAAGTTAATGTGTAAGTTCGTGTCTTGATTAGGTTTGGGGTGTGTAACAACAACAACGTGTATGCGAAAATTAGACCAAATTCAACTTATTAATTGTACACTCCATGTCCCGTTTGTTCATTTAACTTATCTTAGGTTCGATTGGGCAATAGGCAGTAACTAAATATTTCAATGACAGTTGTTGTAGGACTTATGATATATGTAATGTAACAGATAACAGTTATTGGAAGTAAAATGGGGTGCGAACACGTGTAATTGGAGTAAAGTAAAAGCGTCTACGTTCTTACTTTTTTTTACAAAAATCAAGTCGCTTCTTCTCCAGTGAAGTTAGATCTATCCTTGGGATTATACCAACCATTGAACCCTTCCGAATTGAGAAATTAAAAATAGTAGCCCTTTGAGTATAATGAGCCGTATTTTTCAATAAATGTCCAGACACTCACGCGCACGCATATAAATTAGACGTTTCTATAAAATCGACGGCTTTCAACTTTGTAATTTAAGGGTATTACTATGTACCGAACTTACCTCATCAACTGAAAAATCATAGCATTCGGCGATTTTTTGATACAACTCTTTAACACTAGCAAATCCACTTATTAATCCCGTTGGACTGCCATGAGCCAATTGACAATGGAACACTAACTGTGGCTTAGATACATTTGATTCACTTTGCGCTGGCTGTGGCACTCGTCTTTCAACGCTATTCGTTGGTGATGTAGACGATAAAACGCTCGCTTTAGAATTATTATTGTCGTATTGCTGTTGTATCGTTGAAGAACTTTGCTTAGGCTTTTTATTGAAGATTGGCATTTTTATAATCGTCCAGTTACGCAAATTTAATAAATTTCTGAAAATCTTTTAGGTCACCGAAAAGCACTTGAAAGTTTAATTTTATTTTCGAAACACACTAAAATGTTATTCGACACCTAAGCATATTTTAAGTCAATTGTTACAATTAAAAAAGATAAGAAACCGACTTGATATAGCACAATCTCGTGTATTATACATAGATTTACAATAGCGAACAAATATTCGATTTCGTGAATATGAGTTATCTGGAAAATATAGTTGTCCGATAATGGAATCCACAATAATTTACGAGTTTGCTACGAATTGGAATGCATAAGCAAATGTTTGTGTCGAGTCGTGACGGATATGCCTCCACTTAATTTCGAAAACTTAAATTAGAGAAAAACCTTTTTTGAGTCACTACAATACAAATATTCCGTCTAGATACAACAAAAACTGAAAAAATGTGAATACGAACACGTACACAATCGCGAGAAGATGCATACAGGTATAGTAACTTTAAAATGTTATAAAGAGCTCTTCGGACACACATGTGTCTATTCAACGACTATGTTAAAACCACACTGACTGAGTCGAATAATGAGAAAAATTTACAACTCACACGTTTAGTTAAACATTGTGTTGTGTTATGCTCTCGGTTTTGTAGAAAAGAGAGCTCAGTGGCGTCACATAAAGTTACCAATTTAACATTAAATAAATAAACATTAATTTGCATTTACCGAATTGAACACTTTCTCCTAAAGTCTTCCAGAGCTCTATCAACAAGTTTATTTGCTTTGCGCCCAGAAATTTTTGGCAAGTGTTTGTGCCTTTTCGGAGCTAAAAAACCCTGTTCTCACTTTGCACCCAGTAACTTTTGGCAAGTGCTTGTACCTCTTTGGAGCTAACAAAAACCCTGTTCTCATAGTTCGTTTTTAAATTTGTTTTAAATAAAATTTTGTCCTGTGCTGAAAGTTTTATTCTTCTCATGATCAAAAAAATGCCTCACAAAAAAATTTTCTTCAAAAAAATTTTACTCCGAGAGAAAATTCTCTGCAAAAAAATTTCTACAAAAAATAAATTTTCTCAAATTGAAATTTTCTTCAAAAAAAGTTCTCCTTATGTGATGAACATTTTAACCCCTTTGGATCCCTAGGGGTTAATTTTTTGTTTTCTGCCCTAGGAAGAATCATAAAAAACAGAATGCTGCCTTACTTACTTGACCGGCACTACAACCCATTAAGGATCTTGGCCTTCTGCAACATGCTTCTCCAACCGGACCTATCCGCAGCTAACGTCTCCCAGCTGGATACACCCACTGGTTTTAAGTCGGCAAGAGCTGCGTCATACCATCTGGATTTTGGACGCCCTGCACCTCTCTTGCCCTCCGGTCTGGTTTTAAGGATTTTTTTCGGAATACGATGATCTTCCATTCGTTGTACATGACCGAGCCAACGCAGTCGGTTTATTTTGGTAGTTCTGACAATGTCCGGCTCTCCATAAAGCTAACTCAGCTCATGATTGAATCGTCTGGCCATCGGTTCTGCCTTTGATCGAATACTGGTCCAAATATTGTCCGCAGTACTTTTCTTTCGAACGTGTGCAGCGATTGTTCGTCTCTTTGTGTCAAGCACCACGACTCCGAACCATACGTAACCACCGGTCTGACCACAGATTTGTATACTGCGCATTTTGAATTTCGGCTTACTGACTTGGACTTTAAGATTTTCAGAAGGCCGTAATAACTCCGGTTGCCCAGAATTACTCGTCTCTTAATTTCGTCCGCGATGTCGTTATTCCAAGGTATACGAATTTGTTGACCATTTTGAATGTGTGTGTGTCGATCGTTACGGTTTCCTCCTGGTGTTGATTCGAAGGCGGGATGATCATGTATTTCGTTTTATCGTCATTAACTCTCAACCCAAGGTCGGTACCTTTCCTCTCCAAGGCCATAAACTTGTCTTTAACAACATTCATTTTCCGTCCAAGTATGTCCAGGTCGTCTGCGAAACCTAGCAACTGACTCGACTTGGTGAAAATGGTGCCGCTGGAATCTATGTCCATGGTGCGCACAGCTGCTTCAAGGGTCAGGTTAAAAAGCAGCGTCGCGAGAGGATCTCCCCGACGTAGGCCTTCCTCTATGTCGAAAATCTCTAACAGTTGATTACGGATCCTTACTCGGCTATTAGCTCCGTTCAGTGTTAACTTGGTTAGCGAGATCAGTTTGTTGGGGATTCCAAATTCCTCCATTACTCTCCATAGCTTACTTCTTCTAACACTGTCATAGGCTGCCTTAAAATCAACGAACAAATGGTTTCATGTTTCAATGTTGAACGACCTACACGAAAACCACCTTGGTATTCACCTACAGAGTTTTCCATGTATGGATGAAGGCGCTGGTAAAGAATATTTGCAAATATCTTGTAAGCAATATTCAGCAGAGCAATTCCTCGAAAATTGCCACACTCCATTTTATCACCTTTTTCGTATATGGGACAAAGTATGCTGGTCTTCCACTCTTCCGGTAACTCCTCGATATTCCATATACGCGTGATGAGCTCGTGCATCTCCATATATAGTGCGTTGCCGCCGTTCTTGAAAAGTTCGCCGGGTAGATTGTCTGTCCCCGGGGCTTTGAAATTTCTGAGCCTCGAAATTTCAGCTTCAATTTCTTGCATCGTTGGTTCTTTTATGTATGGTAGCGCAGTATGAAATGGCAATTCGTTGTTTTCTTCGTTTCGGTTGAGCGGTGTGTTTGGATTAAGCAGTTCTTTGAAGTACTCAGCCCATCTCGCAATGCACTTTTCCTCATCTGCTAAGACCAATCCATTCTTGTCCTTACGCAGCAAAGGTTGTTGACTGTAAGCATTTTTGGATTCGTTTACTTTCCGATAGAAGTTCCGAGTTTCCTTCCTATTGCCAAACTTTTCAATTTCGATCAAAACGTTCCTATCCTGCAGCCGTTTTTTGTTTCGGAACAGTTTTCGAGCGAAATTTCTCTCGAACGGACTTAGAGTTTTTAGTCGAGCTGCATTTTTGTTCTCTAGAGCTCGCTGGCATTCATCGTTGAACCAGTTATTTCTTTTATTTCCCGTTCTCGTTCCCGAGCTGCGGCGCTCTCTACATTCCGCCTAATTTGATTCCACGCATCGTCTATACTGTGTTGCTCGCTGACCATTTCTTCGATAATTTTTCTCTCCACGTATTTGTGTTTGATGTCTTCGTTCCGCAGTTTTTCAACGTCCCACTTTTTCAATGCCTGTTGTCGGTTGTGTTGGACCGATATGCGAGACCTAACAACCACTTTAACCAAGTAGTGGTCAGAATCAACATTTGGTCCTCTACAGCTCCTGACATCCAATACATTTGAACAGTGCCGTCCATCTATCAAAACGTGATCAATCTGGTTTTTGGTTTGTCCATCAGGTGATACCCATGTCGCTTTGTGGATGTTTTTATGTTCGAGATACATACTGCTCACAACCATGTTTCTTGATGCTGCGAAATGAACTACCCGCGTGCCGTTGTCGTTAGAGTTTTCATGGAGACTGTATTTACCAATTGTAGGACGATAGAAGACTACGCGACCTATAATGGCATTCAGATCTCCAAGCAGAATCTTAATGTCACGTTTCGGCGCTCCATCATATATCTCCACCAGTTTCTCGTAAAATAGCTCCTTCGCTTCGTTGTCTTTTTCCTCCGTGGGTGCGTAGGCGTTAATAAGAGTATAGTTGAAAAATTTTCCTCTTATTCGTAGAGAGCACAATCGCTCGTCAACAGGATTGAAACCAATCACCGCGTTTCTAGCTGTGAAAACCATGAAACCTGTTCCATACTCTCTTGGACTGTCATTACTTTTTCCGCTGTAGTAGAACTTATAGTCTCCACTGATCATGGTGTCCTTTCCAGGCCATCTCGTTTCTTGCACTGCCGTGATGTCAGTTTTTGCCGCTCTTAGCGCACTTGTGAGAGATCTCAATCCTCCTGGCCGCAACAAAGATCTTACATTCCATGTTCCTAGTTTTAAATCATTGTCCTTTTTCCGTTGCTTGAGTCGTTGCCGTTTATCCTGTCCGATCCGAGGCTGTGTTGTAGAATTCATAACAAATCTGTTTTTACGGTGTCTGGGAGTTAGCCAAGCGCCCAATCTACTTCCGTTTCCCCGATGACCCGTAAGCAAATCATCAGGTATAGGCAAATCATCAGGTAACGTGTTTTTTACAAAACTCGAGTAAATCTTTTCCGATTTTCATAATTTTTTTGAATTGGAGTCCTTAAACTTAGCTAGAGCACTAAAAACGAGTCTCTGCTAGCGCTCGATGTGTTTTTTGTATATAACTCGCGTAAATCTTTTCTGATTTTCATAAATTTTTTTTTGTTCGAAAGATCTGAGCGTGGCTGACAATTTTTTGGAGAAATTGTTTTTAATTGAGCTTTTGAACTCAGCCCTAAAACTGAATCTCTTCTATTGTCCAACGTGTTTTTTCTACATAAATCGAGTATAACTTATTCGATTTTCAAAATCGAAAAAATCGGTCTAAAACTTTCGAAGTTATTGTCGAAAAAGTGATGAAAAACATGGTTTTTTGAAGGTTGGTGGAACTTTTTCACTTATATCACTGCCAAATTAGAACCGAAATCGCTCTTCAAGGTTTTGAAGGAAAGATATGGACACCAGCAGATCATGAAAATTAATTTAGTGAAAATCTGTTGAGTGGTTCGGGCTATAGAGTCCTTAGTGTGGATTCAGCTCACGCTATGCGACCCAACAAGATATTTAGTTTTTTTTCGTGAATATTGGCTTGATAATGAGGTTTTTTGTGCAGTGTTGAAGAGAAAAAAAGGCGAACTTTTTTGTCCATGGAAGTATGGGTCAGAGGCCTCTGCTAAGTGCTCTAGGTCGGTTCTAAATGCTGGGCTTATTTCAAGGGCTTGGAGAGATTTTTTGCGTCCGTGCTTCGGACGCGTTTTTCAATATTCCCCGTTCGGCAATTTTAAATCCAATTTAATGAGGACGTAATTGCACATACTTTAGAGTTAAGGCAATATTTACTTAGGTACGTTCAAGCCTTTTTGTAGCATCTATTCTATTTGACACATATGTATATGTACGTACGTATCATAGTACGGGTCCCTTACATATGTTTTTTATTGCTGATTCATCATCTAAGGACCATTATCAATGATCCCCCCCCCCTACTCCCTTGTCGAAATTGGCTTTGTTACAAACGTCGAGGTAAACGCATAAGAACCATTTTCGAACTTAGTTCTTCATACGGGTCTGAAAATTAACCGAGTTGCAATGAAGCGCTTGTACCTAACTGGTGTGGATTAAAATCGTTGGAATACGCTTAAACAATCTTTTTCAGAGACGAACTTTTTTGTATAAAAATTTTTTTCCGAAAATAGTGTATTACGGTGGATGCGGCGAAAAGCATTCATTTGAGGGATCAATTTTGTGATATGAGCCGGCTAGGATATGCAAACTCTACACTTATCAAAATAACAGTTTTTCCGAAGCTTGTTGCTTAAAAACACACGAGTGATTTCGCGTGTACACAAAATTGATTCCGAGTTGATTCAACGCATCCAACGTATTTTTTTTTTTGCCTTCCCCTTCGAATAGTTGGTGTTTCAAGTACATTTGGCCCTCAACGATTGTTGCTAGTGTGACATTAGCTTCTACCAAAAACATTATGCGACGATGTGATCGAATCAGAAAATTGTATCCTTTTTACAATATTGAGTTTGCTTTTTGATAATCCGCGCGGAAAGATGCAAACTAGGGGGATTGATTTTCCGTTTTTTTTGGGCGGCTGAGGGAAGGGCCCCTCAAAATATTTACCGTCGTGTGCTTATAAATTTACTTGTTATCAAGTTTCAGCTGTTTTCAAGGTTTTCCATACAAAAAATACACTGAAAACAGAGATAATGTCGATAATGTTGAAAACAGCATAACAAGTAAATTTAAAAGCACGTGTTTGTAGATGTTTTACTTCAACTAGCACAAAATCGGTGAAGTCGAAAGGTCGCGCTTCGGTTCGTCTGAGCTCTACCAAAGATAAATGGTTGATATATTATTGAGCACCTAAAATTTGTTCCAACATTTCACATTTCCTTAATTGAGAAAAATAAATTTAGGATGCAAACTGGGCAAATAATATTTTTTATGGAGTGTCAATGTTCGCCGTTGTCGATTTTTCGACAAAAATTATAGCTTTCAACAATCATAACTTTTGAAGGTCAATGACAATGTGACCGTGCTTTATGTCATTTTGCAGGGTATTTCATGCAGAATTTTTCTAAAACAGTGGACATACAGTTCTCGAATGTATTCAAAGATCTCCACTTCCAAAATCTCAATTTTTTGCAACGATAAGAAGAATGACAAAAATATGAAACTGAAAATAGTCGTCCAGATTCGATTAAAATAAAAACGATAATTGCTATCAAAACGCTGAAAATTTTGACATTTTACTTAATTTCGATCGAAGCTGACTTGTTTTTCCAAGTTAAAACTCGCACTTAATCATTCAAAACAACAGATCGCACTTTGAATGTAAATTCTCATAAAATTCAAATTTATAATGTTGGCTCACACATCTACCGCAATATTGATCCCGATTCATCACAAAAAATGATCACATCAACGTCAGAATATGAGATATATGTCATCGGCTATGTGTGGTGAAATGTAAACATTGTTTTGAAATTATTTTTCGTGAGCAATAAATTTGTTGATTTTATTGATGTAACTACTACCAATTACAGCAAATTTTGCAGTGAAGTGATGTGAATTATTATTAACGTAAGCAATAGTGTCAAATGTTTTAGAAAATAGTGGAAAAATACGAAAAATAAAAGTGATTAACTGTTTGTGTTCATCGATTTCATAAATCGTGCTAGAACAAACATGGCTGACACTTTCGATTCTGTGTTTTAAAATTGTTTTTCAAAAGTTTTAATGCATTTACCTACGTTAAGAGTGCACACTGCTTACTAAAGAGCCATCTCTTGGAGGTCGTCCCTAAATTACGTAACGCTCGAGGAGGGAGGGGGGAGTATTCCTCTAGCGTTACGGAAAGTTACGAGGGGGAGGGAGGGAGTCTAGCATCGGCGTTACGTAACGCCCGAACCTCAACATTTTTCTTCCTATATGAAAATATCGAACATAAAGCACCGCAGACTTTTTCGTTTACTTTTGACGAATTTTTTATATTTTAACTAGTTAACAAAAATGACAGTAATAAAATAACTTTCGGAAATTCATATCGTTCAGTCTTCCCTTGCACTTCGCTTGATCTCGTCACGTTATGATTGTGGATCGTTACAGTGGATAGTGAATAACACAAGACCAGTTTTGTACTTATAACAGTCTTTATTCTTTCTACGTTGCTTAAAAAATATGTTTTGTTACGTTACGTAACGAAGGGGGAGGGGGTTTCGGCCAACGTTACGGTGTGTTACGACAGGAGGAGAGGGGGGAGTCTAGACCGCAAAATTAGCGTTACGTAATTTAGGGATGACCCCTTGGAATCTTTTCAACTAATGGAAATTTTTGCGGAAAAAGTCGAAATTTTCTTTAACGTTTTTCTCTTAAAGTCGTGAATGAAAACGAATGCTTTTGTCGTCATTACATACTTAACCTATTCTTAAACAAAATTGCGAAAACACTTTTGGAGAAAACATTTACATTTGCTAGAAATATGAATTCCAATATTTCACTGCGAAAGTCAATCTTTCAGCTTTTCTACTTAAAAAACACTTCAAAACGCATAATTTTTTCGACCAATGTGTTTGCTCACTTAATCTTTAACTAAATAATACATTTCAATGACAGGGAATAGGTTAAGTATGTAATGACGACATAAGCATTCGTTTTCATTTGAGGCTTTAAGAGAAAAACGTTACAGAAAATCGCGGTTTTTTCCATACAAAGGTTCATTAGTTGAAAAGATTCCGACAGATGGCACTTTTGTAAGCAGTGTGCACTCTTGAAATACATTCATTGCAAAGTGCGCAGTGGACAACAATAAAACAAAAAAATGTTGTTTCCACGTTAAAGGTTTTCGAAACAATATTTCAGATGAATTATTTTTCCTCACTAGGCAAGGAAAGACTTTCGCCCATATTGAGGGAAAGACTTTCCCATGAAGACACAAAATATTTAAATATCCTCAATTAAATGTTCACTTTTCGTGGGGGTCAAATGTACGTGTATCATCAACTTTTCGGAGGTGATACGTAGAAACAGTTATTCACAAAACTAGGCAGCTACGGGTCATCGGGGAAACGGAAGTAGATTGGGCGCTTGGCTAACTCCCAGACACCGTAAAAACAGATTTGTTATGAATTCTACAACACAGCCTCGGATCGGACAGGATAAACGGCAACGACTCAAGCAACGGAAAAAGGACAATGATTTAAAACTAGGAACATGGAATGTAAGATCTTTGTTGCGGCCAGGAGGATTGAGATCTCTCACAAGTGCGCTAAGAGCGGCAAAAACTGACATCACGGCAGTGCAAGAAACGAGATGGCCTGGAAAGGACACCATGATCAGTGGAGACTATAAGTTCTACTACAGTGGAAAAAGTAATGACAGTCCAAGAGAGTATGGAACAGGTTTCATGGTTTTCACAGCTAGAAACGCGGTGATTGGTTTCAATCCTGTTGACGAGCGATTGTGCTCTCTACGAATAAGAGGAAAATTTTTCAACTATACTCTTATTAACGCCTACGCACCCACGGAGGAAAAAGACAACGAAGCGAAGGAGCTATTTTACGAGAAACTGGTGGAGATATATGATGGAGCGCCGAAACGTGACATTAAGATTCTGCTTGGAGATCTGAATGCCATTATAGGTCGCGTAGTCTTCTATCGTCCTACAATTGGTAAATACAGTCTCCATGAAAACTCTAACGACAACGGCACGCGGGTAGTTCATTTCGCAGCATCAAGAAACATGGTTGTGAGCAGTATGTATCTCGAACATAAAAACATCCACAAAGCGACATGGGTATCACCTGATGGACAAACCAAAAACCAGATTGATCACGTTTTGATAGATGGACGGCACTGTTCAAATGTATTGGATGTCAGGAGCTGTAGAGGACCAAATGTTGATTCTGACCACTACTTGGTTAAAGTGGTTGTTAGGTCTCGCATATCGGTCCAACACAACCGACAACAGGCATTGAAAAAGTGGGACGTTGAAAAACTGCGGAACGAAGACATCAAACACAAATCAAATTAGGCGGAATGTAGAGAGCGCCGCAGGTCGGGAACGAGAACGGGAAATAAAAGAAATAACTGGTTCAACGATGAATGCCAGCGAGCTCTGGAGAACAAAAATGCAGCTCGGCTAAAAACTCTAAGTCCGTTCGAGAGAAATTTCGCTCGAAAACTGTTCCGAAACAAAAAACGGCTGCAGGATAGGAACGTTTTGATCGAAATTGAAATGTTTGGCAATAGGAAGGAAACTCGGAACTTCTATCGGAAAGTAAACGAATCCAAAAATGGTTACAGTCAACAACCTTTGCTGCGTAAGGACAAGAATGGATTGGTCTTAGCAGATGAGGAAAAGTGCGTTGCGAGATGGGCTGAGTACTTCAAAGAACTGCTTAATCCAAACACACCGCTCAACCGAAACGAAGAAAACAACGAATTGCCATTTCATACTGCGCTACCATACATAAAAGAACCAACGATGCAAGAAATTGAAGCTGAAATTTCGAGGCTCAGAAATTTCAAAGCCCCGGGGACAGACAATCTACCCGGCGAACTTTTCAAGAACGGCGGCAACGCACTATATATGGAGATGCACGAGCTCATCACGCGTATATGGAATGTCGAGGAGTTACCGGAAGAGTGGAAGACCAACATACTTTGTCCCATATACAAAAAAGGTGACAAAATGGAGTGTGGCAATTTTCGAGGAATTGCTCTGCTGAATATTGCTTACAAGATATTTGCAAATATTCTTTACCAGCGCCTTCATCCATACATGGAAAACTCTGTAGGTGAATACCAACACACCATTTGTTCGTTGATTTTAAGGCAGCCTATGATAGTGTTAGAAGAAGTAAGCTATGGAGAGTAATGGAGGAATTTGGAATCCCCAACAAACTGATCTCGCTAACCAAGTTAACACTGAACGGAGCTAATAGCCGAGTAGGGATCCGTAATCAACTGTTAGAGATTTTCGACATAGAGGAAGGCCTACGTCAGGGAGATCCTCTCGCGACGCTGCTTTTTAACCTGACCCTTGAAGCAGCTGTGCGCACCATGGACATAGATTCCAGCGGCACCATTTTCACCAAGTCGAGTCAGTTGCTAGGTTTCGCAGACGACCTGGACATACTTGGACGGAAAATGAATGTTGTTAAAGACAAGTTTATGGCCTTGGAGAGGAAAGGTACCGACCTTGGGTTGAGAGTTAATGACGATAAAACGAAATACATGATCATCCCGCCTTCGAATCAACACCAGGAGGAAACCGTAACGATCGACACACACACATTCAAAATGGTCAACAAATTCGTATACCTTGGAATAACGACATCGCGGACGAAATTAAGAGACGAGTAATTCTGGGCAACCGGAGTTATTACGGCCTTCTGAAAATCTTAAAGTCCAAGTCAGTAAGCCGAAATTCAAAATGCGCAGTATACAAATCTGTGATCAGACCGGTGGTTACGTATGGTTCGGAGTCGTGGTGCTTGACACAAAGAGACGAACAATCGCTGCACACGTTCGAAAGAAAAGTACTGCGGACAATATTTGGACCAGTATTCGATCAAAGGCAGAACCGATGGCCAGACGATTCAATCATGAGCTGAGTTAGCTTTATGGAGAGCCGGACATTGTCAGAACTACCAAAATAAACCGACTGCGTTGGCTCGGTCATGTACAACGAATGGAAGATCATCGTATTCCGAAAAAAATCCTTAAAACCAGACCGGAGGGCAAGAGAGGTGCGGGGCTTCCAAAATCCAGATGGTATGACGCAGCTCTTGCTGACTTAAAAACTGTGGGTGTATCCAGCTGGGAGACGTTAGCTAAGGATAGGTCCGATTGGAGAAGCATGTTGCAGAAGGCCAAGACCCTTAATGGGTTGTAGTGCCGGTTAAGTAAGTACAATTAAACGTTTTTATTTTGTTACAAAATTTCATTCCTTCAGACAAATCCAATTTTCAGGTCCAACAAGTTATATTCTGGATATAAAAGTTCCGAACCGCGCGTTTAAATTCGAAATTTTACTATACAAAATATCACAACAAAAACCTTTTTAAAGGTAGAGTGTGACGCAGTCCGTAAGTCCGCTTCCAAAATTAATGATATCGCTTGAGGTGACGCTATCGCAGATAATACGCAGAAGTTCGTTTGAATGGAACCTTGTGTTAAAAGTTTTGATTTCCTGAAACAATATTACGTTTTGTTAAAAAAAATTGCGTCACAAATGTCGGACCCAACGACGAAATAATTTTTCTGTACTTTCAGTTTTTGCGCTGCAAAAATTTGACTTTTGTTTCTTATTGCGTAGATTGTTTAAGGTATATTTAAATTTTTGCGTGTAAAAACTGAAAGTATTGAAAAATTATTCCGCTGGTGAGGTGGGCTTGTTTGAAAGCTGCTGTGACGTAGTTTTTTATTTAAATAATTTGGAGGGGAAAAAACTCAAAACTTCGCCTATACATCGTGTCTTGTCCCAAAGGTTTTTGTATGGAGGTTTTGTGGACGTTTTTTTTGGGTGTGGGGACTGCGTCACGCTCTCCGCTACCGCTCCGAGCATGATAACTTGTGGGACCTAAACTTTAGGTTTGTCAGACAGAATCAATTGTGTAACAAAATAAAAACGTTTAACCGTAAGTAAGTATGTAAAAAACACGTATGGCCCTAGCATAGACTCGGTTTTAGTGCCCTAGCTAAGTCCAGGGACACAAATTTTAAAGATATTTTCATCCGTAAATTGTCGGCCATGCCGAGATCTTTAAAACAAAAAATTTTATGACAATCGGAAAAGATTTACTCGAGTTATGTACAAAAGATCAAAAACCACTTAAACGGCACTAGCTCGGCGGCTTTTGGGCAGTTAGTGCCCAGATTCAATACCATAATAGTTATTTATGCACCACGTACCACGTACCACGTACCACGTACACGATTGGTGAAAAGTCCAGGGCGGCAGCCCGTGGACTTTTCACCAATAGAGCACATATGACCGACATGTAGTACATGTTGGATATATAATTTCATGTATCTTTCGCACAAAAAGCCATTTTGAGCACAAAACACGAAAATTATACTCGTCAATTTTTTCGGAATGAACTTGAACATTTCATGAAGCAACCATTGAAAAACGTCAACTTATGAATGAAACTCGACTAATAAAATCATATTATGGTTTTATTAGTCGACTTCGAATTTTGACCAAAAATCGTCAAATTAAGTCTAGTTTTCAGTGCGAAAAATGGCACATTTTGGGCGAAAGATACATAAAAGATTTTTCTATTACCTTTCAGGGAAAAAAAGGTTTTTGAAAATCGGTTGAGTTTTACTCAAGTTATCGCGGTGACAGACGGACGGACGGACAACGTTTTTATTGTTGATTCGTCATCTAAGCACCAGGATCGAAGCTCCCCACCTACACCCAGGTCGAAATTGCGGTGGTTACAAACGTCGTGGCAAACGCATAAGACCCCTTTTCGAAGAACTTCGTTTTTCGTACGGGTCTAAAAAATGTCCGTCCGTCACCGCGGTAACTTGAGTAAAACTCAACCGATTTTCAAAAACTTTTTTTTCACTGAAAGGTAATCAAAATATCTTTTATGGCATTGAATCTGGTTACTGTCGGCCCAAGGGCCGCCGAGCTAGGGCCGTTTAAGTGGATTTTGGTCTTTTGCACATAACTCGAGTAAATCTTTTCCGATTTTCATAAAAAATTTTGTTTTAAAGCTCTGGGCATGGCCGACAATTTATGGAAGAAAATTTTTTTAAATATGTGCCCCTGGACTTAGCTAGGGCACTAAAACCGAGTCTATGCTAGGGCCGTACGTGTTTTTTTACACAACTCGAGTAAATCTTTTCCGATGTTCATAATTGTTTTTTGTTTGAAAGATCTGGGCATGGCCGACAAGTTATGGAAGAAAATTTTTTGGATTTGAGCCTTTCGACTTGGCGAACGAGTCTATGCAGGGGCCATCCGTGTTTTTTGTACATAGCTCGAGTAAATCTTTTTCGTTTTCCCAACAATTCGTAGAAGAATCTTTTTTTGAGATTATCCCCTAGGATATAGCTAGGGCACTAAAAACGAGTTTCTGCTAGCGCTCTACATGTTTTTTGTACATAACTCGAGTAAATCTCTTCCGATTTTCAAATTTTCTTTTGATCGGAAGGCCTAGGATTGCCTCCCGTTTTATAGAAGAAATTTTTTTGATTAGAAACCCTTGGACGCAGTCAGGACCCTAAAACTGGGTTTCTACTAGGGCGCAACGTGTTTGCTTACATAAGTAAGATAAATACTAACTGATTTTCTTGATTCTTTCGCTATTTGAGAGGTAATCGAGTACCGAATTATATTCAGGAACAAATTTGGAACCGATGCCTGTGCTTACGGCTGAAGTGGGCCTCATGTCTGTCCTAAGGTCTGGCCTAGACAAAAAAATGGTTTTTTCCTTTGTTGTAGAAAAAATTGCCTCTCAGCAATTTCCAATACAATTTAATGTGAACGCACTTAAATACGTTCCAGTCTTTTCGTAACATCAACTCTGTTTGCTGCATCTATTTTGATACGTACGGGTCCCTTCACATGTTTTGGATTTTAGTCCTTGGACTTAGCAAAGACACTACAAACGAGTCTATGGTAGGGCCCTACGTGTTTTTTGTACATAACTCGAGTAAATCTCTTCCGATTTTCAAAAAAAAAAAATTTTTTTGAAAGATTTAGGCACGACCGACAATTTATAAAAGAATTTTTTGCCTGTGCTTAGGGCTCAAGTGGGCCTCATGTCGGTCCTAAAAATGTTTTTTTGCTGTGTTGCAGAGCAAATTGAGGGAAATATTTTTTTCTACTTAAGTATGTGTCCGTGGTCTCTACTTAGGACACTAGGTTGGTCGTAGCCCAAAAAATGGTTTTTTGCTATGCTGTACATAAAATTGGGGATAACTTTTTTCTCTGTTTGTCGCGTTTGCCGCATCTATTCTTATACGTACGGGTCCCTTGCATATGTTTTTTTGTTTAAAAGGTTAAAAAGTAGATTAGACCCGTACGAAGAAGGAAGTTCAGCAATCGATTTTCAAAAACTTTTTTTCCCTGAAAGGTAAACGAATTTTTTTGGGATTGAATTTGGGCGCCGTCGGCCCAAGAGCCAATGAGCTATGGCCGTTTAAGTGCAATTTATAAGTGCCCGACAATTTATGGAAGAATATTTTTTGAATTTCTGAAATTGAATATTTACTAGGGCCTACGTGTTTTTTCTACATAATTCAGATAAATCTTATCCGATTTTTAAAAACTTCCTGAAAGATAATCACTAAATTAGTTAGAGGATTGAACTTGGGCAAAATCGGTCGAAAATTTCCGAAGTTACGGTAGAAAAAAATTTTTGAACACAACGTAATTTTGTTTTGAAAACATATGAAGGGACCCGTACGTATCAAAATAGATGTGGCAAACAGTGTTGATGTTACGAAAAGACTCGAACGTATTTAAGTAAATATTGCCTTAACTCTTAAGTGTACGAAATTACGTCCACATTAAATTGTATTGGAAATTGCCGATCGATGCCTTTCGATCTAACAAAATTTGAAAATCGGAAGAGATTTACTCGAGTTAAGTACAAAAAACATGTAGAGCGCTAGCAGAGACTCGTTTTTAGTGCCCTAGCTATATCCTTGGGCCCAATCTCGAAAAAGTTTATTTTACAAATAGTAGGGCTTTTATAGACCTGTCTAGGGCACACCCTAAAAAGTTTTTTTTGGCTAGGTCTAACCTTAGAACAGACCTGAGTCCCACTTCAGCATAGGTACCGGGCCCAAATTTGTTTTTGAATATAATTCGGTACTCGATTACCTCTCAAATAGAAAAAGAATCAACAAAATCAGTTAGGATTTATTCAATTTATGTAAGGAAACACGTTGGGCCCTAATAGAAACTCATTTTTAGGGTCCTGACTGAGTCCAAGGATTTCTAATCAAAAAATTTTCTGCCATAAAACGGGAGACACTCCTAGACCTTTCTATCTAACAAAATTTAAAAATCGGAAGATATTCGAGTTAAGTACAAAAAACATGTAGAGCGCTAGCAGAGACTCGTTTTTAGTGCTCTAGCTATATCCTTGGGCCCAATCTCGAAAAAGTTTATTTTACAAATAGTAGGGCTTTTTTAGACCTGTCGATTAGAAAACAAGTAGACATGTAGCGTCGAAGCTTAGACTCGTTCTTAGTGCTCTAGCTAAGTCCAAGGACTCAAATTTAAGAAGTTCCTTCCATAGATTGTCGGCCATGTCCAGATCTTTCAAACAAAAGAAAATTTATGAAAACCGGAAAAGATTTACTCGAGTTATGTACAAAAAACACATAGAGCCCTAGCAGAGACTCGCTTTTAGTACCCTAGCTAAGTCCAAAAACTCAAATTTAAAAAAGTTTCTTCCATAAATTGTCGGTTATGCCCAGGTCTTTCAAGCAAAAAAAAATTATGAAAATCGGAAAAGATTTACTTGAGTTATGTACAAAAGACCAAAAACCACTTAAACGGCCCTAGCTCGGCGGCCCTTGGGCCGATAGTGCCCAGATTAAATCCAATAAAAGATATTTCGATTACCTTTCAGGAAAAAAAGTTTTCATTCAGCTGAACCTAACCGATGAAGTAAAAACAAAAGGCTGAATTTTTTAGGGAATATTGAAGAAAAGGAAAAAAAGCCACGAAAACATTCTGGCAATGCAGAGTAGCATTTAGTAAGACTTGGG
>CM055404.1:92213574-92226979 GCA_029228625.1 Pseudolycoriella hygida
TTTTCTGTTCGCTAAATACAAACCTTTACATACCTTTAAATACACTTTCGAAATATCTGAAAAAATTTGCGTTGTTCCCTTATCTTTTGTATTTAGGTGGATAGAAAATGTTATCATGTTTTACCTCTATGCAAATACTTACCTTTTTTCTCAAAAGAATTTCTTACCTGAAAACATTTGCATCGATGCGCATACCTCTAAAAACATATAGAGCAAATATGTTTCATTCATATGCACAAAATTACTGTAAACAAGACTGAAATGACGAAATCAAGGTTTGTTTTGACAAATGTCAAAAATGGATGTGTTCAATGAGTCCTAACGGAACATTCTTTAGCTACACTTTTTTGAAGCAAATTTCATGTAAATGGGCCTTTTTTTCTATTGGAATTTTTATTGCAGGAAATATCTCTTATCTTTATGGGGATTTTTAGTGCATTGATAAGAAATACTTATTCTTTATGCTAATTTTAAATGGGCCTTTTTTCTATTGGAATTTTTGTTGCAGGAAATATCCCTTATCTATATGGGAATTTTTAGTGCATTGATAAGAAATAATTATTCTTTATGCTAATTTTATGCATATTTTTAGAAATGTTACCAAGCCCTTTTTAATTTTGACCCAAACAGATTTTTGTAATTTATGAAAAATTTGACTGAAGGGTGCAAACATTCCTTTTTAGTACATATAAATAGAACAATAAAGGTTTTGAGTACAGTTTTCTACAATCTTCAAAGAGTTGTTGTGTAAAAATATTTTTCCAAATACGAAAAGAAAGTTTTTGCGTACAAATTTCTGAAGCCTACAAAGAGTGATTTTTTGAAAATACGTCAAGAAAATATTTTGGTAATAAGGCAACGTGAACGGAAAAATAAAAAATGAAAAACTGGATAACATCTGATGTTGATGATGAAATGCTGAGTGAAGCTGTGGAAAGAGCTGATTTGCTGACTGGTGACGATGAGATGCTATGTGAGGCTCTTGATAGAGTGGAACGTCTCATGGACATTGAAGACGTTATAAATAATGCTAGAGTTGATCACCCAACAAACTTGATCAATGAATCCGAAGCCATTGCTGACATCGAATCTATATCTGGTGAAGAAATGGAAGTCATCGAAGATTTGAAAAGAGACGCCTCAGAATTTGATCAACCGGAAAATATGGATTTAGAAATGGAAGTCATTGGTAATTTGGAAAGAGACGCCTCAGAAATTGATCAGCCGGAAAATATGGATGTAGAAATGGATCTACTCAATGACATTGAAGATTTGATAGGAAACGCTGCAGAACTTGGACAAACAGAATATTCGACTGAGGCTATGAAGCTACTCGACGAGCTTGGTGAATATTTAGCGCAATAAAGCAATACAAAAAACCTTAAAATAATCATTTTATGGTTCAAATAATGATACTGGTGCTATAGGATTAAAAAAGCACCGCTACCAGTACCTTGAATGTTGGTAGCTATTCATTAAATTTACTGGTGATGATGAAAATCGATCACCAAAAAGAAGTTAAAAAGATTTACTTCAAAACTGTTCAATGTGGCAGATTGGACTATTGCTACGATGTGTGAGAGCTCTAAAATAATGCTGGATGTAGCAGATTCAGTAAAATATGAAGTAAAAATTTGAGACTTCAACCAAAAGTTGGATGTGAGAGATCTGACAACAAAGGTCTAGTACCTTAAGAAAATTCAATAATTAAAATTGTTTAGAAACAGGTGTATATAAGCCTTGTAATTCGAATGATTGCTCATTCTGTCTTTATGTACGCTGATATACACATAGTCCAAGACATAGGTGTACTGATGAGATCACATACTTCTGAATGTGAGGGCGTGATACGCCGAAATCGGCATATTTGTCGTTGTCTTTTGTTTCGTCCCTTCGAAAGTTGGAAAGTAATATTTTCACTTGAGTTAAATTGTGAAAACAATTTTTGGTCTGAGTTCCTAGCAATACAAAAGATCCAATAATGTGAATTATTAGATCAAAAGATTTAGCGCAGAATGCAGACAACGAAACAGTTGATGAACACACAGATGTACGAACTGACCAGAACGTTTCAGGGGCCGAAGCAAGATCCGAGCAGACAGGTGGAGGAGCAGCGCCGTCAGCTGAAGTCTCCGATCAAGCAGGTTCAGCACCCCTTTTCAACGTCATCGCAGAGGAGCGGCGAGAATTCAAAAAATTCAATATGTTTGGTACAAGATATCTAGTCGAGATCTTCAAACCAAAGGCTGGTTTTGTTCCTGAAATATGGATTCGCGGCATCTTAACAGGTATAATTAATCAATTTAAGAATAATAGTAGCATTAGAGTAAGTTCTCATGATAGAGTATCTCTATCTTTTAGAAATAATCGTTCTGATAGTAATCCAATTTACATGAGTCTTATTAGAGCCGATCAATTAGAACCCGACTTACTATTCGCAAGAATAATGCAAGTCTACAATAGTAATAAAGAATTTTTCTTAAACGGGTTCTTAGAAGTTATTTTTGATCATATTAAAATGCCTCTAGGTGCGGGTAGAATAACTCGTGATTTTGGTCAGACCAATTCTGATTTCATTTTAAAAAAGGCTAGTTTTATGATACCTAAACTGCCCAAAAAACATGAAAAATATTTGTCAAACGGATGGTGCCTTCCAGTTGCACTTGTGATTGCTAAAGCTTACGCTGAATATTCAGTTCAGCCAAAGCAAACACGAAAAGTATTCCACTACAGGAAATTCTTAACTAGATTTAAAGGCCTTCAAATAGAAGTTGATAATCTTTGTGGAAAAGCGGGGGTTGTTATTCGTTCAAATGGATGCTCACTCGACGATGTTGAAAAATTTCAATCCGTACTTCCTTCCTATCAGATATTCGTTTATGGTTGTGATTCAAAGCATCCAGTCTTTTATGACGAAACGTGCTCTGGTAACCAAAGGCTGAACATAATGTTGCATGAAAATCATTACTATGCAATGCGGTCTGTTCAAGCATGCTTTGGTGCTAAATATTTGTGCCCCCATTGTCACGAACATTCTACTTTAAGGTCTACATATGTATGCAAATATTCATGCCTTCAGTGTTTGTCAAAACCAAAATGTTCCACTGAAGTGGCTCTTATTCGGTGCGATGACTGTAATCGATCTTTTTACGGAAAAACGTGTTTTAAAAATCACAAAAAATCTCGATCAAAGTCTGTTTGCAAAACCAAAAAAAATTGTTCTAAATGCTTCTCCTCGTATAGTAAGAAACATAAATGTGGCAAAAAAATGTGTCGTACATGTAACAAATTAGTAGACAAATATGACCACAAGTGTCATATGCCTAAATATACATCCAAACGTACAGATAGTACTTTATTTTTAGACATTTTTTTCGACCTGGAAACACAGCAGAATAGTTTGCTTAATGGCGATAGTACTAAATATAAGCACAATCCGAATCTGTGCGTGAGTCAGCAACTTTGTACTATTTGTTACAATAGTGGAGATGACATTTCCAAGCCGTGTCACATTTGTGGTGAAGTTGGGGAAAATATTTTTAATTCAGAAAATTGTATTGAACAATTTATGAATTATATAATTTCTAAGGAAAATGAAAAAAAAGTTATTCAAGCTAAGGGGGAAGATAAAAGAGTACCAAAGTACGATTTTATTACTGTAATTGCACATAACTTGAAGGGTTTTGATGGTCAATTCATTCTCAAATACATATTTGAAAGTGATCGATTTACATCGCCCGGCTTAATAATGAATGGAACCAAAATAACACAAATTAGCCTAGGACGTGTTAGATTTATTGATTCTATAAATTATTTTCAGGTAGGCCTTTCAAAACTTCCCGAACTGTGTGGTTTCGAAGGTAGCAAGGGATTCTATCCTCATTTCTTTAATTTACCTCAAAACAGAAATTATATAGGGCCTTTACCCGAAAAACAATATTATGGGTATGATGAGATGGATATCAAGTCCCGAATTTCATTTGACAGGTGGTATGAGTCACATCCTCCCGAATATATTTTCGACAATGAAAAAGAACTTGTTGCCTATTGTCGTTTGGATGTAGACATTTTACGTAAAGCCTGTGCAATTTTTAGAGAGACGTTTTGGAACGAAAATGGAATTGAACCTTTTTTAGACTCTTGTTCGATCCCTGGATCATGTAACAAGGTATTTCGATCAAAATACTTGAAAGAAGATACGATAGGCTTGGTTCCACCGAAGGGTTATCGCCTCTCAGAAAATCAATCTCACATAGCCCTCAAATGGTTATATCAAGTTGAATTCGATCGTGATATTCAAATTCATCATGGTGGAAGGGGAAAAGAATTTTATCACCCTCTTTTCGGTCGTGTAGATGGTTATCATGCGTCAACAAACACATGCTTTGAATTTGACGGATGCTATTATCACGGCTGCTCATGTTCTCCATCATATCGAAATGGATCAACAGACAAAAAATTTGAGCAACAACGAAAACGAAGGGATGAAACTATAGCAAAACATAGAAAAATACGTGATGCTGGATTTAACCTCGAAGTGATGAGAGAATGTGATTTCTTGAAAGAGATGAAGGCTAGTCCTGCATTAAATGCATTTTTAGACATACTTGTAGAAAAAGATGTTCCATTAAATCCTAGGGATGCATTCTATGGGGGTCGAACTAATGCAAATAATTTATACTTCAAGTCTAATGGAAACACAATGTACTATTACGACATAAACTCTTTGTACCCATACATCAACAAAACTTCTAAATGTCCGATTTCGCATCCAAAGATTCACTTAGGAAAAGACTGCATGAAAGTTTCATGGCAAAACATGTCAGGATTAATAAAAGTCACGGTATTACCACCAAGAGGACTTGGGTTTCCGGTACTCCCTTATCGTCTTCATCAAAAATTGTTATTTTTCCTATGTCTAACGTGCGCTAAAAATCTTTCTCAGACTCCGTGCAAACATTCAGATGATGATCGTATGTTTACCGGAACCTATGTCATTGACGAGTTGAAATTAGCGCTATCCAAGGGTTATCAGATAGTTGATATTCACGAGATATGGGAATATAAAGTTACACAATACGATTCAGTAACGCGTCAAGGGGGCTTTTTCTCTGAATACATAGATTCTTTTCTGAAAATTAAAGCCGAAGCTAGCGGATGGCCAAAACGTTGTAAAAATGATGAAGATAAAAAGGCCTACATAGAAGAATTTTTTGATCGAGAGGGTATTTTATTGGACGAGTCGAAAATAAAATTTAACTCCTCTTTGAGGTCAATGTCAAAAATTATGTTAAATTCATTCTGGGGGCGGTTTGGTATGCGACCAGATCTTACGAAGACTGCAGTTATTAAAAATGGTATTCAATTGAGGGAAAAAATTCTAGACCCACGGATCAACATTGAAAGCATTGTACCCATAAATGATGATTGTTTATTGTTGAATTATAGAGAAAAAGAGGATGCTCGTGAGATGAATAATACTACAAATGTAGTAATTGCCGCTTTTACCACAGCATTTGCGCGAATGGAACTTTATAAATATTTGGACTTATTAGGACCAGAAAGGGTCTATCTATTTATTTTGACACAGATAGTATCCTTTTTATAGTAAAAAAGGGCGATGTAATGCCTGATGTTGGTGATTTTCTTGGCCAAATGAAAGACGAGTTGGAAGGGTACGGTCCTGGGGCTTACATTATTGAATACGTATCGGGTGGGCCGAAAAATTATGCGATAAAAATTTTTGTACCCTCAACCAACGAAATCATATATAAAGTGACAGTCAAAGGGATTTCCTTGAATTTTGAAAATTCCAAACTCGTCAATTTTGATGCTATGAAAGCAATGATTCT
This sequence comes from Pseudolycoriella hygida, assembly GCA_029228625.1. Lineage (NCBI taxonomy): Eukaryota > Metazoa > Arthropoda > Insecta > Diptera > Sciaridae > Pseudolycoriella > Pseudolycoriella hygida. The sequence continues at coordinate 92,219,427 of CM055404.1, forward strand.
AGGTGAAGACCAAACTCCGATTATTGTGTATAACAATAGCATCAGACGAACAAATAGAGCAGATGTTTATACTACTCGTGTAAAAAAGACTTATCAATTCAATTATTCTAAAAGACAATTACTAGACAATTTCGCTACTCTACCATTTGGATATTAAGAAATATTGTATCTAATTTTAAGATTTTGATGAAGAATAAAAGAAACATTTTTGTTTAAAAAAACTTGGCTTTTTATTTAAAATTTTAATTTTCAGCTCTTCCCTTGAATCTTGGGTAGAAAATCATTTTAAGTCTTTCCGTACAAGTTTTAAAACACAGACATATAGCGCCCAATGCCGAATGCCAGTTTTTATAGCGTATACAATCAGCCATAAATGCAAAAATTGCAATTTCGTCTGCTCTATACACGTCTGATTTACATTCTGCCTTTTCGTAAGCCTTATCATGTTCTTGAGCAATTGCGTCATCAGAATCGACCGGATCTCCGGAACTCAAACAGTTTCCAGGGCCCAGATATTTATGACCAGGGAAGACAAACGACACCATGTTTTCAGCTTTTAAGTACTACTAACCAAAATTAGAAACAAACATGCATTTTATATATTTATTCAGAAGAAAGCTTACATTTTTATAAAAAAATATCTTTTTCATTAATAAAAATGACGATATTGATCTAAAGTCTCTAGGTATGAAGACAAAGTAATGATGCCAAATACTATTTGATACGAAATTTCGCTGAATTGATCAAGGCGTGTTCGAATTAGGTCCTTTTTAAGTGCTCTATCCAATGAGGGGTCCACAAGACTTTTTATGTGTACAAGTGATGCTTGGTATTTCGAACCACGATCTGAACGTCTTTGTTCAAGGCGAATACACTCATCGTATTCCAAAAAACTACGTAAACTGATTTTATGCAAAACAACTGTGCCGTGTTCGTTTCCCAAGCTCATTTTCACCACGTCAGTATATAATTTTGTTATTGAAATATCGGTCTCACGATCTAGATTACCAATATCATCGTCTTCTACAAGAACTTTCACCAGATGACAAAAATTTGCAATTTTTTCCTTGGTCGTAATGATAATATGACTTCCCGTAGTTCTGTCGCAGAGTTTTATGGTAGGTTCAAACGTTGAAACGTCGACACCAATGATGATATACTTTGTAGTGGACTTATTGAGATAGATGGTTTTTTCATCAAACATACGCGTTTCATGAGTCCACAACTTGTGAGTCGATTCTGCTTTAAACTTTTTCTAACCAACCACAATATCTTCTGATGCTGGTCTTTTTAGAGCAAAAGGAGCCAACTCTGCCAATTCAACCATTTTTTGTGCCATTTTTTTGTTGTTTTTTGTCTTAAAAATGCAACTATTCACTGAACGAATTTAGGAAATCTGACGAATTCAAAGTAAAATGCATCACTATTTGTAGGTGAATTCAGTCACCCCCACTGCGAGTACATGAGAGACGCCTACATAGCGAAATAAAAATTGAAAGAATACACAATTTCTTTCTCCCTTGTTCATATTCTTGTGCTGAACAATTCATATAACATTCGTCTGATTTGCTGAAAATGTTCATGAACTGACATGATTTTTTCTTTTCTGTTCCTTCTTCTTCTTCCTCGCCTCTGCACGTCATGAAACAGGACATGATTGTTCAGGTCAAATTTTTCGCTTATGATATTTAAACACGTCGTTATTTGTTTAAAATATTAACTCAATTGAAAAGATACCCATCCCCTTGCATGTAAAATAAAGTAATCGGTACAAACCCTGCGGGTTTGTACTGTTACTTTATTTTGATGTTCCCCTCCCCTCCCCTCCCCTCCCCACCTTTCTCCCCTTAAGAACAAGAGACTGACAGGGCACTACCCCCCCGGGCGCGGCCGCTGCGTAGGGTCTGTGAAAAAATATACAAATTAGTAGAGAATATGGAACTCAAATGGAAACATCCTTTTACAGCAATGATTGCTGGTCCTACAAGTTGTGGAAAAAGTACTTTTACTACACGATTTTTGAAATATTTAGAAGACGTTACAGACACCAATTTCTTTGAAATTGTTTACTGTGCACCAGAATCAAGTTACCCTGATCTGTCATTATGTAAAGTTCCAGTGAAATTTTTGGATTGTATTCCTGATGTGGAAATGTTTGCAGACAAGAGACCCCGAATAATCGTTTTGGATGATCTAATGTCAAGGGCAGCCAGTGATGATCGTGTAAGTGACATTTTTACACGAGATAGTCATCATATGGGTCTTTCGACTATTTTCATCACACAAATTATTTTCCATAAAGGAAAAGGTATGCGAGACATTTCGTTAAATTGTCATTTTATTGTTGCGTTCAAATCCCCCAGAGACAGAGGTCAAATAACCTCTTTAGCACGCCAAATTAGTCCTGGAAATACGAAATACATCAGTGAGATATTCGAGGATGCGACACAGATTCCGTATGGATACCTTGTCATAGATCTAACGCAAGCAACACCCGATCATCTACGATACCGAACAAACATCTTTCCCGATGACACTCCTTCGAATGTAATTTATGTTCCCAAAAATTTTCACATATAAATTCAACTATGCGTACAAAACTTTTTATTGCTGAGAATGGCTTCGGTGAAGAAACATCTTCCTCTTCTACAACTTCTTCAATCTGCCAAACCAAAACTTCGAAAAATAATTCTACTAAATTGCGGTAAAAACTATTGACGAGTGTATCTTCAATACTTTGCATGGAAATATTCATTTGAATGACAGTGAAAAGACAAATTTGAAAAGGTTTAAATCTGTTTTGCGAAAAATCTTAAAATCAAAAGACTGTCTTAACAAAAAAAGAAAAATAGTATCGCAATCAGGCGGTTCATTTTTACCATACCTTTTGGAACCAATTGTTGCTGCTGGAGTCGCTCAATTTCTGACTAAAAAATGAAATATGCACGTAAAATGATTTTGGTTGATGCTAGTACTCATTCACCCCGTACTGATGTTGCATCGAAAAATATCAACAACGAAAACATTGACTCATTGACGCAAGCTATCAAGACGCTTGCAAATTCTACAGAGTTTAGCAGATCACATTTTGGACAGGGCACATCGGCCGTTTCGCAACTTAGCAATGAATTGAATGAAATTTTAAAGCGGACAGATTTAGATTCGTCATCTAAACTTAAAATGTACAATCAGGAGCTCAGAAGGTTTCTCTTTTTACATCGGCAAAGCGACCGAACAAAAGATTCTGGACCCACGAATGTTAGACCAGCGTCAAAAGTTGATGACCCTAGAATTTTGGCTGAGAATGCAGGAACGAACGAATCAGTAATAATGAATTATGACGATGAATACAGCAGAATGGATACCTCATCAAAACCAGATTTAGATCTAGATGCTGATGGTGGGGGTCCTAGCTGGTTTGAACCTTTTTCAACACCAAAGATTCAAGCAGTAGAGTTTTCAACGCCGCCGCGACGTGTAAAAAGACGCTTTTCATCAACACAAAGCATTGAACCTATCGCTACACCATCAAAAAGAGCAAAGTTTCAGAGTAATTTAGATCGAAGTGCACAGGTTCGATCAGTAACATTTCCTGCACCACGAAAAAGGTTATTTTCTTTTATACAAGACACTGAATCAGAAGTTGTATCTCCGAAAAGACCAAAGTTTAAAAGTAATTTACCTCGTACGACACCGAAGGAGAAAATTTTGCGTCAAAATTTAAAGCGAAAAAGATTCGAAGATTTTGACTACTTTGAGAATTGGAACAATAATAAAAAGAAAAGGTTATCATGAATCAAACAATTGTAAAAAAATTGAAAAAAATATACTATGATCCAAAACATTATGCGTCTTTTTCTACTGCTGATAAATTATGGAAAGCAACTGATAAGAAAATTCCCAAGAAAACGGTTATCGAATGGTTACTCAGTCAAGATACGTACACTACACACAAGTCAAGACGCCTTCGTTTTCAACGAAATTGCTATATTGTTACTAATATTGGCGAACTATACGAGGCAGACTTGGTAATATTTCCACAAAATTATGGCAATTTTAATGATGGTTTCAAATATCTGTTGATAGTGATTGACTGCTTTAGCAGATTTATATTTGTGGAACCGTTGAAAAGAAAAACTACCGAAGCTATAATTTCGGCTTTCAAAAACATTTTTAAGCGTTCAAATGCTAAATGTGAACGTCTTCAAACGGACAAAGGAGGTGAATTCGATTCGAAGAAATTTCGCGAGTTTATGAAGTTAAACGACATCAAATTCAATGCAACAAATAATCCAGAAACAAAAGCATGCATAGCAGAGCGAGCAATACGAACATTGAAAGGAAAAATTTACAAATATTTATCTTTTACAAATACTCTTCGATACATTGATGTTTTAGATGACATTGTTGATGCGTATAATAACAGCTATCATAGAAGCATTAAAATGGCACCTAGTGAGGTAAACGAAAAAAATGTGTTACAAGTGTACAGAAATATTAGAGAGTCTCAATTGGATCGTGTTAAATGGTTGAAAAAAGCAACGAAACCTAATTTCAACGTTGGAGATTATGTTCGAATAACAAAAATCAAAACAGTTTTCGACAAAGGATTTACACCAAACGTTACGGAAGAAGTGTTTAAAATTAAATCAATAGCGTTGAGAACACCAATCGTTTATTATATTGAAGATTTGAAGGGAGAGGAGATTTTAGGTACATTGTACGAGCCTGAACTTCAGAAAGTAATTTATCATGAGGGCGCTGCACGGGCCATTGAAAAAATTATAAAACAGCGTCGAGACGGGAAAACTGTTCAGTATTTCATGAAATTTCGAGGATATCCTGTTAAATTCAACTGTTGGGTTAATTCATCAGCAATCGCTTCAAAATGAAGGACTTTTACATGACGCTCATGAGAAGATAAGTAGCGACTTTTCTTCAGTATGGAGCGGTGACCACTATTGTTTAAAATTAATGGGGTGTGACTAATTGATTTATTACCTAGAGAAGGGGTGACAACAATGGAGGGGTGAAATTAATGGGTTTTGAGTACTTTTCTTCAGTATGGGACAATAGGAGGAATTTGACATTAATGGCCAGTGGTGAATAATTTATTACCTTTCGGATGGTGATAACAATAGTCCAAATTCAGATTATTGTCATCCAGCTGCAACTTTTTGGCGATAACAATAGCCCAAATTCAGATTAATGGTCTGGCTAAATATTTTATTACCTACGTGATGATGATGACAATAGCTCTAATTCAGATTATTGCCATCCAGATGTAACTTTTTGGCGTGTACTGTCTAATACCCTGTAATAAATATTTTGAGAATGACTTTTATGCCCAGAATTAATGGTCTGAATCAGATTGATATTTTATTTTGAATTTGCGCAGCTGCCCGCGGTTTTAGCGATGCTGAAAACATTATAGAGATGACCAAACCCTACGCTGATAAAATGCGGTTATACAAAAATGTTGGGTGAAATTTACAGAAAAAGTATTTAGATATAATTTAAATTAGTCATGAGCATTGATTTTCATAACTATTTGACAAAAATCACGTGCATCTGGAGGTACTTTTACCTTAATATCAAATTTTACACATCAAAAATACTCGAGGGGAAAATCCCGTATGATTTTATATCAATATGACAAAAGCCAATTGTATTGGATTCTTTTAAATTATTACCTCACAATTAAATAAAAGACCCACGTGTGCTATTTTAAAATACTTGACCCTAGCTAATAGATTTACTGAAGGGATTTTTGTTAAAAATTTTACACCCCTTACCGCTGAATTCTATAGGAATTTAGATATCGTTTTATAAAAATGATATTTTCTCAGTCATCGTATTTGTTACATGAAAAATTATTGTTAAAGTAGGGTTTTGAATAGCCGGTCAATTATTGTCCTTTACATCGATAATTTTATGAAAATCAATTCGTAGTTTTTATTTATAACTCTTTATTAAAACACTTTTTTTTTTTGACACATTTATTTTTGGTAAAAGTTATCAGAATTACAGAGAATGATTAAAGTAAGACTATTATTTATGATATAAGACTAGCCCTGATTTGTACAGCTTCAAATGTAAGTTTTCTGCAACCTCAATTTTTTCGTTCCAGGCTTTACCACCCTCCAGGTCCTTTTTCACGGCCAAGACAATGTCTACCGCTTTTCCTATTTCTGTTGCATCCATACAAACTTCACCACTGTTTGCTAGTTCGGTTAATAAAGTTGTGAGGAACGGTTTAATGTAACTGGTTTTCGGTAGACGAATAACACGAGGTTTTTTCTTTTCAGCCTTTTTGAGAGTAGACTCTGGTTTCTTATTTTCCATATCATCGGGTAAATTCTGCGCTGTAGTCACACTTTTTGTAGAGACGGGCGTTCTTTGGTTTCTGAGAGTAGAATTTGATTCCTCATGCTTCCCCGCACCGGGTACATTCTTCTTCGGTGTTGTTACACCTTTGAAAATTGCGAAAATAAAGCGGGCACATGGACACGGGGCTGGACATCTGCGGTGGTTCCTTTTCCTTTTCAAAATTTTAGATTTTTCAGTCATGTTCTGACTCGGTGGTGATTTCATTTTATGTGATTTTTACGTCTCTGCTAGCTTCTTGCTCGGCCCCGACTGACTATGAAACTATTGGATCTGTTCTTTTTCACTTATTTTCTCTTTTTCTTCTAAAACCGTAACGAAGAATTGCCCGGACCTCGTCGTATGTGAAGTTTTCGTCGTCATCATCATCATCATCATCATCGTCATCATCATCATCATCATCCGAACTTTCGTTAGACTCTTCGTTTTCGCTCTCTTCACTCTCATTTTCACTCTCGAATTCATTCTCTTTTTCAGCATTTTCCTGGTCTGCGTGTTTTATTTCCATGTGACGTCTCAGGTTGAAATTATTCGCGAAATTTTGATCACAAATCGTGCAAGTGGTAAACATCTTAGGATAATTTATTACTAGACCCACACTCACCAATAGTTGAACAAAGAATGAATTCGTGTAGGTTGTTTTGTTAGTTTTCTTTATCTATTATTCAAAAATTATTGAGAAAAGTTTTTCTCTCTCGCAGTCACCACCTTTTCGTAAATTTCATTAAAGAAATTGTTTTTCTCCTGCTTTGACAATCGGACGGAGTAAATCCGGTAAAAAATTACCTCCAGATTGTTCAATTATTTTCCTTTTCTCTTTTAACCCACCATCGCATCGGCAAATTTTCCTTAATATTTTTTTGAACTTTTTCAATTTTTTTATTTCACTCCTTTTCAATGGAATATTTCCTTTCAGAGTGTTGTAAATACATTCGTAGATTGTGTTTATAAAATCTGATTCGCAATTCAAAATTATTTGCTGGCGAAATTTAGGCGTTGATGACTGAATAAGATTCAAAACAGCTAGATGCTTTTTTACCGATGTCATTGCGAACTGTAACTGAGATCACGTCACTGGCAACGAATGTTTTATACTCATCTATTGAAATTATATGATTTTATGTAGGCACGAAAATTTGCGAGAAAAGATCTAAGTTTTGAATTTT
>CM055404.1:92233825-92245239 GCA_029228625.1 Pseudolycoriella hygida
ACCATTTGACACACACCCTGATCGCCATTGATTAAACATATCAATGCTTGTCAAAATAAGAAAAAAATTTAAGAGGAATCAGAGAATGTATTATTTGAAGGTCATTGAGTTTATTCATTTTTGTAAAAAAAATATAAAATAAGAAAGAAATAAAAACAAGTAAAAAAAATACTTTCAAAATAAGGAAAAACTTAACAAAAATAGAAAATTCTTATTAAACTCTATTCTTCATCTTCAGAGTCTTCACTATCCGAATGAAGAATATAATCTACTATTTCCTCCATATTTTCTTCTATGCCGTCATCTTCTGACAATGTAGAGGAAATATGATTATATTCGCTTTTCTTCAACCTCGCAATAAGTCCACGTATTTGATTGGTTTCTAAATACTTATACTTAATACTTAATACTTAATTAAAATACTTAATTAAAATACTTAATCAATACTTAATACTTTTTCATTTTCAATGCCATCTGTTCGGGAGACATTTTTGTTTTTCGTTGGGCGCCGCGCCGTCTTGAAAGAGTGTCTCAATATAATTTCGTTGCTTCGGTGATATTTTGCCCTTGGTTCGTATTTTTCGAGCCCATCCCTGGAAGAACACTTTGTGAAGATCAGTAGTTGACTCGTCCTCAATGTCCATGTAATGAGGAATGTTTCGATCTTCACATAGAATTTGCAAATTTTTGTGTTGTGCATAGTGTAGAATGGCCTTCTCCATACCAGTTTTAATTTTAGCATATTTGTGATCCCCGCGTTCAATCGATTTAGACATTTGTACAGATACGCTTAATTTATTGTATTGTAACGTTTTGATGGTTTTTTAACGAGGTCTATGACAGCAGTCATAGACACTCTTTTTCCATGTCATCTAGAAGATAGAAGACAATAAAATGCAATTCATCATCATCAATGTGGTGTAATATGTCATTTTCACTTTTAACATACCATCATACCTTGTAACATACCATCATTTAAAAAAATAGTCTTTATTTACTCTGGTAATATCGTGTGTTTGTGATAGACAGCAGGGCCTATTTTCGAAAAAAAATTAATTACCAGAAAATATTAAATCTTCTGAAAATGATTACAACTAGTCTGTACTTTTCAATATTTTAATGTTTTATTCATAATTTCCGGTAATTTTTAGTATTTAAAATTTGGTAAAATAGGCCCTGACAGCTTAATTGGGATGTTTTTATCGATTTTCAACGTTTTCAAATCTGACAAGATAAATATCTGACGAGCGTCTTAAAAAATTTGATTAGTTCTATGAATATATTGGCATTTTCACTATATGGGCTATCTGGACTATAAACAGCCCGGACCAAAAGATGTCTATAGCGTTTTTGAAACTTCAAATCATTGTGCTTCCCTCCATATATTGAGTTTTGCTGGTCACCGCTGTTAGCGACCTCTATAGCCCTTACAAAAAGTGCATTTTTTCAGCTTTAGACGTGTATAGCTCCCCCTCTAGAAGGTTTTTTTTGGGATTTTTCATTTTTAAAAAAATTTTGTTGATAACCCTCACAAATGAGATCAATTTGACTCTTATCCGAAAAATATTTACAAATATATTAAAGAAAAGTAAAGTCGTTAAGAAAATTTGCTCCCAAAAATTTAAATAAACAAATTAATAAAATAGTACATTATGCAGCGCTGTCCAGGATGCTCTATTTTGACGATTTTGAGGTTATTTCCCGAGCCGAAGGCGTGGGAAATAATCCAAATCGTCAAAATAAACCATCCTGAACAGCGGTGCATATATAGTTTTATCTATCGAGAGCAATATATCGAGTTAAACAGTTTTGCCCTAGGGAATTAAGTACGAGATTATTGCTCTAGATAGATAAATTAATTTATTGAATTGGTAAAAACGAACTCAATCATGGGAGACGACTCTGCAGGAGAGGGCTCATCGAATATAAAAAATTTGAAATTTCTTATGGAAGAAATTAAACGTATTGATGAAACGAATTTGATGAAAAACACACCAATGACAAGCGATGGCCCTGTCCTTTCTGTATTGTCATTAGCAGAACAAAAATTCAATGTCGAATCCATATCAAGAAGGATCATCCAATCCTGTATAACGCTAACGAAGCAGAATTTTCACAATTAACACAAACACAAACGGATTCAGAAACAATACCAGAAGATAATGCACCGAAAGATTTGAATGAAATTTTGAACTTAATTACTGAAGAAGAAAATAAAAACCGTCAATATCCACAACAAGACGAAAATCTCAGAAAATGCATCCACTGTCCGGAAAGCTTAAATAAGAAAACTTATAAAGGCGTTAGAGGATTAAAAATTCATCACTCTGTGAAACACAAGGATATTGAATTTAGTTACTTTGAGGAAGGAAGAAGTACTAATGAAGTTTCGGTCGAGTCAATTGAAAGAAAATTGAGCACTTTGAATAAATATGGAAAAATTATCAAACGCATTCCGAAAGGAGCACGAATCTCTGCTTCAATTGAGCTGAATAAGCTGATACGCAACATGATTCAAAGAAATGATTTGAATGCTTGGAAAAATATACTTTTCTTCGCTTATGGCGCTTTTCAAGTTCCGAAAAGAAAATCCAAATCAGAGTCTCTGACAAGAATCGTCAAGTTTAACATCAAGAATTTTAATATATACCTAGATTCTGATAAGATTGACTCAAAAAAACAGACCAACTTACCGTTACACAAAAGAATCGAGGCAAAAATTTCTGATGGTGACATTCGTGGAGCTACAAAACTTCTTATGTCATCGGACACTCTAGCTGATCATAATACAGAAACACTATCGATACTTCAAGGTAAACATCCAGCACCTTCAAGAGAGTTGAAATTTACAGATCCTCCAGATGCATCAACTAAACCTTTGGTAAGTTCAGAAGAAGTTGTCCTTAAAGCAATTTTCAGTTTTTAAAGGATTTGTTATCATTATCAACTGGGGAATCCGGCAAAAATCTTCTTAAATCAATTACCTCTTTAACAAATTTAATGCTGAGCGGTAAAGTACTGAACTCCATTAATAAGATAATTTATGGAGCGACCGATTGCGATTGGTTCAACATTTAGAAGAATCACAGCTAAAGTTGCATGTGGTAACGTAAAAGAAGAAATCGGAAATTATTTACGACCGAAACAAATCGGTTTTACCACAAAAGGTGGATGTGAGACAGCGATCCATGCTTGTCGTTCATATGTCTCAAAGAACAGAAAGGGTAAAAAAATCATTCTTAAGATCGATTTTAAGAATGCACTTAACTGGGTTGAAAGAGATGTGCTGCTTAGAACAATCAAAGAACGAGCTCCCTCCATTTATGCATTCATGTGGCAATGCTATTCTTCAACTTCAAGCCTTTTTTTCGGTCATGAAAAGATTGACTCACAAGTTGGTGCTCAACAAGGCGATCCGTGTGGACCAATGGCCTTTTCGCTTTGTATACATCCAATTATTGAGATACTGACCGCAGAACTTAATATCTGGTATTTGGACGATGGTACACTTGGTGGTGAGCCAGAAACAGTTCTTCGAGACTTCCAAATATTGATTGAAGAATGTGAAAAGATAGGCCTAGAAGTAAATCATTCGAAGTGCGAATTGTTTTTCTGTGGAAACAAAGACAAACTTGTCATTAAGCAATTCAATACACTTTCACCTGGAATCCGAATTCTAGACAACGAATTGGAACTTTTAGGTGCTGCGATAACTGAAGAGACAATGGAGAAAGTCTTCATCAAAACTCACAATAAGATGAAATTGTTATTTGAAAGGCTGGGACATTTAAAAAACCATATGGCCTATTATATATTAAAGAATTGCTTCGCCATCCCAAAGTTGACTTATCTTCTAAGAACATCGGCTTATTTCAAATATCAACATCTTTTACTCAATCTAGATAAAGACATCAAGAATACGCTTCAATTTGTCTGCAACTCAGAATTCAATGTTTCAAAATGGTCTTTGATATCGTTACCGGTTCGAAGTGGTGGACTTGGTATCAGAAAAGCATCAAAAATTTGTCTACCATCGTTCCTCAGTTCAGTATCTTCAGTCATTAATCTCGTCACATCGATTTACTCAGAATTATCAGATGAGACAATGGTGTCTGATTACAATTGTGCTGTGGAGAAGTCGATAAAACATGCCAAAGAAGTTGGGACAACCTAATCATTTCTGATACAATTTCTTCATTAACTTTCGAATCAGAAAAAGACGAAGCAAGATTTTTGGCATCACTTTCTTTGGAATCAAACGGTTGGCTGAAAGCTATGCCATCTAAATTCCTCGGAACATTATTGGACAATAATACTTTCAGAATTTCGATTGCCTTACGAATTGGATCGAAAATCTGTACACGTCACAAATGTGTATGCGGTGATTTCGTAAGTGAAGACGATTCCAATGGTCTGATCTGTTCCAAGAGTGCACGGAGATTTTCACGTTATGCTGAATTGAATAACATTATTCATCAAGCCCTTCAATCAGCGAATATTCCATCAATGAGAGAACCACCGGGCATGTTTTACGATGACAACAAAAGAGTAGACGGCGTGACGCTAGTCCCTTGGTGTAATGGTCAATCAATGGTATGGGACGCAACGTGTTCAGATACGCTGGCCCCTTCATATCTTCATCTGTCATCAAAATCATCTGGACAAGTCGCAAGAAAAGCAGCAAATATCAAATTGAACAAATATAAAAAATTACAAGATGAAAATATTCAATAATTCCATTTGCAATTGAAACCTTAGGCCCGTGGTGTACTGAAGGAATCCGCTTTATTGAAACTCTCGCAAAATTGATAGAAGAAAGAACATTTGAAAAGAAATCAAAAATGTACCTTCAACAAAGAATCAGCATTGCATTACAGCGATCAAATACAGCATGTATAATGGGCACGTTTGACGACGACAATCAAAAACTTGATGAAATTTATTATATTTTATAAGTTCATGTTATGATTTACACATATGTATTTTTACGATTAAAAAAGAAACACGTTTTCAGCGACCTCCGTGCAGTGTTTTTTTTGAACGCCGCTACAAGCCGAACACATTTAAAAAAAAAAATTCTTCTACGATATTCTCAGGACAGTCCATAGATGGTTTGGCATCGAATTCGGGAAAATCGGAGAGGTGTTGTATATTCGATTGGTCGAAGTATTGATGAATTCACTCTTAAGAGTTAAGGCAATATTTACTTAAATACGTCGTTCGAGTCTTTTCGTAACATCTACTCTGTTTGCCACATTTATTCTGATACGTACGGGTCCTTTGCATATGTTTGCAACATATCTATTCTGTCGCATCTATTCTGATACGCATATGTTTGCACTACTGAATTATATTTTAAATAAATCCATCCAATAGTAGGATTTAGAATACCTAGACAGTTATACTTCAAATTAATGTTTACAAATAAAATATTTCACCAAGGTATCAGGAAATTCGCTGATCTGGTCTCTCATGTTACATTTTTTATTTTAGTTCCAATTTTTTTTAACAATTTGCAATTGGAATTGTAATTGTCGAACGAATTATTGCTTCTGGATTGGACAAGGAGTTCTATCGCAAGTATTCCTAACTTTTAGTTGAAATGGAGTTGCATTTTCCTTGATGTTTTAGGTTGATGGTTTAGGAAACAAAATGACCGTATGGCATTAATTGAATTATGATTTCATTCAAGTCAGACACATTAAAACTGATAAAAACTGAAAAATAAACTTGACCTGACTGGAAATCGATTTCGACCTGATGTGACCATATTAAAAAGAAAATTTATTTTATATTTTTAGAACATGGTCATTTTTCGCTTTACTTTAGTTAAAATTTATTTAATTAGGTTTCAGGTCAAGCAGAATATTTTAGGTAAAATTAAATACTTCTAATTGATTCAGGTCGACCTGAATCGATCCTCAAATTCTTCCCTAGAGCACCTCAAAAATTGAGTTGAAAATGTTTTAAGCCATAGTTCTAAACAGACGTGGTACTGTAAAGGTAATCTCTCATAAATTTTCAAATACAGATATTTTTCATTTGTTCTCCCTATGAAAAATTGGTTATTTAAATTTAAAGTCGCGCATATTTCCCGTTGAATTTTTGCCGGTGCCCACCCTACCCTAGCCCAAAATTTAAAAAAATTGCCCGTCCCGAAACGTGCTCGTTAAATTTGTGCCCTGCCCGTCCCATTCCCTATCGGGCACGGGCGAGTACGGGCATAATTTAAAACTCCCTCCCGCCCGCTCATCTCTAAATATGTCAAAATATCTGGATGGACATCGCGTACGTTCCATGTATCATGTAGCCACCTCGGCCCTCTGTTATTTATATTGTTTATAAACGACGCCACTAAAGTTTTGCCTCGTCATCTACTTATTTCTTATATGCAGATGACTTGAAAATATGTCGGGTGATTCGTTCTGTCCGCAATACGGTTGCTCTATAGCGCGATCTAGAGAAGCTTGTCGTTTGGTGTAATGACAATGAATTCTATCTAAACACTGATAAATGTCGAATAACATCTTTCACTCGCAAGATGTCCAACGACCGAATTCGATTATAAGATCGATATTTTTAAAAGTGGTTCTAGATGTAATGTCGAAAATTATAGAGGTGTAGCTATTCTACCAACAATAGGAAAACTATTCGAAGACATCGTCACCGCTATTTTATCCACGAAGTTCAACCGAATAATTTCAAAGTCGCAACATGGGATTATGAAGCGCAGATCTACAGCAACAAATTTAACTGAATTTGTTAGCTACGCTACTAAAGTTATGGAATCTAAGCATCAGTGAGATATCATATACACTGACTTTCGACAAGCATTCGATAGAGTCAAGCACTCGATTCTTTTGCACAAGTTGAACCAAATGGGCGTTGATTCGAACTTGCTAGCATGGATTGCGTCTTATCTGAATGAACGTTCACAGTTCGTCAAATTAGGGAAATACTCTACTCGAACGTTTAACGTGACCTCTGGTGTTCCTCAGGGTAGCCATCTCGGTCCTCTCTTGTTCATATCATTCATGGACGACGCTACTAAAGTCCTCTACATCAGTTTACCTAATGTATGCTGACGACTTGAAAATTTTCATGAAAATTAAAAATGTTCTTGACGCAAGTGCTCTTCAACGTGACTTGAATAGGTTTCTACAATGGTGCAAAATCAACCAACTTTGTTTGAACGTCGATAAATGTAAGGTAATCTCCTTCACCCGGAAGAGATCTAAAATTGAGTTCGGTTACAAAATCGATGATGTTGCGTTGACTCGTGTTAAGGTAATTAAAGATTTGGGAGTCCTCTTGGACCAAAAACTGACGTTCAAAAAACACATTGAATATATAATTGCAAAAGCTTACTCAATGCTTGATTTTGTTATGAGGACTTGTAAGGAATTTAGGAGTATTAAAACTTTGAAAAGTATATACTTTGCTTATGTCCATTCCTACTTGGAATACGCTTCAGTTGTTTGGAATCCTTATCAAGACACATTTGTTGACAGGATTGAATCAATTCAGAAAAATTTTTTGATGTACGCACTGAGACGGTCGGTGAAACGGGACGAAAGTCACAAGCTGCCTCCGTATATTTATAGATACGAATGGATTAACATTGAAACACTCGTCCGACGCAGAATCAATAGCTGCGCACTTTTTGTGTCTGATCTGATGAATGGCTTTATCGACGCACCTAAACTTAAAAGCAAGATCAATCGAAATTCTAGACCTACTTATGAGGTCAAGTCAAAATGGCCGCCGTGATAGACGTGTTTTGGTTTGCTCTGTGTAAGTTTTGTTTATTTTTACAATTTTACGTTTCGATCCGGGTTTTGTTTTAATTAATTTAATTTTTATTAGTTGTTTTTGTGTTGGGTGTCGGATCACTCAAATCATAACGCGGGTTTTATTGTTCTTTTTGCGTGTTTCAATTGCATTGTGATTCGAATGCAACGTGGCAGGTATTTGCTGGATTTCTCTTATTTTTCACTTTCTCTATTGCTTACAAAATGAGCTTTGGATTGTTTTCTGTGCGATATGCGCGTTCTAATATCAATTTTGTTGTTTTTGGAATTTCAATTACATTTACATTTTAATTTCCGAATGACATGACGTCTCGTTAACATAACCTCAATCTTGTGGTGTTTTTCGAATCAACGTTTTGCTAAACAATCTAATCAAACCTGTGTACTTTATTTGTCTCGGCATCCTGCTTCTAGTAAAATGTTTATGATCATAATTTCGGTTGATGGCTTCGCTATATGTATAGCAATCCGTTTGGTAAAAAATATAAACAAACGAACATATTGCATTCCATACGGTCGTTCTTGGTACCCATTAAAACTTGTACTTCCGGTGCGGTTCGGCTTACCAGGCCGTCCCACTGTATTCATTCTCGGTAAAAACAATTCAACACAGCCTCGGACGGGTGTTGGATACGGGGTACGACCAACGCTCGACTTGACAGGTACCCCATCGTTGACGGTCAGGCAATGCAAAATGGTTGATGGTTTGTTTATTGGGAGTCTAAACGTTAATGGGGGTTTTCGGGATCGCAGAGAGGAATTAGTTGATCTGGCTAAGGACTACGGTATAGACATATTGGCGTTGAGTGACGTTAGGACGAAGGGACAGACGGAAGAACACGTGGGCGGGGATAAGGTGTTTTTGTCCGGAGTTCAGTCTGGTAGGGCAAACTGGGGGGTTGGAATCGCTATCAGGAAGGAATTGATCAAATTTGTCCTAAATGTTCGTTTCGTAAATGAAAGGCTGATGTGGGTCTCTGTAAAGTTAGCGGGGGGAATTTATCGCTTGGTTAGCGTATATAGCCCTTGCAATAGTAGTGATGCTACTGGCTTGGACACTTTTTACGAGCAACTAGGGGACGTAGTTAGCAAAAAGGGAAATGAATCATTGATTTTGCTGGGGGATTTCAATGCAAGAATAGGAAACTTTAAAAGCAACTCAGGGTATGGGAAGGTAGTGGGTAGATTTGGGGAAGAAACACTGAATTCAAATGGTAAACGGTTGTTGGATTTTTGTGATTTCAATGGGTTAGCAATAACCAACTCTTTCTATAGGCACAAGTGGATCCATCGGTATACGTACGTCAATGAGGGTTTGGGTCACAAATCCATTATTGATTACATGATTATAGAGCAGGACAGGAGACAGGTAGTCAGGGACACACGTGTTTTCAGGGGTTTCACTTTCGGTTCTGACCACTACTTCTTGGGTACCCATCTGTCGGTTGGTAAACTCTGTCAGACTAAAAGGAAGAAGGTGGTAAGTCGCAAATATCGTGTGGGCAAATTTAGGGAAGAGGCAGTTAGGTCTCGTTTTATGGCAAAATTCGCCGAAGGATTTGAGGGGCTTCCAGCTGACTGCGGGGACATTGACGCTGAGTGGGCGAATTTTAAGAAATTTGTCTTGGATCTGGCTGAGGAATGTCTGGGCAGTGTCGCTAGCGGGGGTCGAAACAAAAAGACGGGTTGGTGGAACGCCGATATCAGGGGGGCTGTATTGGAGAAAAGGAAACTATACTTGATTTGGGTACAGGACAGGACGGTGGCGAAGTGGGAGGCTTATAAGGCTTGTAGGCAACTGGTTAAGGATCTAGTCAGGGAAGCGAAGGACCGGGAGGGGAAAAAGTTTGGGGAGGATTTGGAAATGGCAGGTCAAGGCAGGGGTAAGAAATTTTGGTCGATGGTTAAGGACATTAGGCGCGGTGACGTGAAAGAGGGATGTAGTAGTATTTTAGATAAAGACGGCGAGTTAATTACAGATAGGGGTGAAGTCTTGAAGACTTGGCGGCATTACTTTAAGGGTTTATTTACATCTGTCAATCAGGTAGAAGAAAATGGGAGGGAGACAGGTCCTAGCTCGGAGGTGGAGGAGGAAATTACACTGGATGAGGTGTCCCGAAAGGTCGGCAGATTAAGGGAAGGAAAATCCGCAGGGGTGGATGAAATTAGGACGGAATTTATTAAGTATAGCGGATCAGGTGGGATCCAATGGCTTTGTAGGATTTTCAATTTGACCATGAGGTCTTCAACAGCACCTGCTGACTTGAGCTTCGGTGTTATTGCTCCAATTTATAAGAAGGGCAACCGTAAGGTTTGCAGTAACTACAGGGGGATATCGCTCTTGAGCGTGGTAGGTAAGGTGTACACGGGTGTACTTGTTGACCGGGTTAGGAACATAGTGGAAGGTGTACTGGATGAGGTTCAGGGTGGTTTCAGGCCTCTGAGGGGATGTCAGGATCAGATTTTCTGCCTCAGACAGACTATCGAAAAGCTTTATGAAAAGAACAGGGACTTATACTTATGCTTCATCGACTTGGAGAAGGCATTCGACCGGGTACCAAGGCAGAAGCTATTCGGGATTCTTAGCGAGTACGGTATCCATGGGGGTTTACTGCGTGCCATTAAGAGTATTTACTCAGAAAGCAGGGCCGCGGTGAGAATAGATGGCGAAATTAGCGAGTCTTTCGAGGTTAAAGAGGGCGTTCGTCAGGGTTGTTGTCTTTCCCCGCTTCTGTTCATAATTTTCATGGACAAAAGCATCAAGCAGGCAAACTTGCAGGGAAATGTCGAGGTGGGTGAGGTAATAATGAAAATCCTGGCCTACGCGGATGACTTGATTCTGTTGGCAGATAGTACCACGGAGTTGCAGGGTGGGATTGACTGCCTAAATGCTGCATGTGAGGAGTATGGGATGAAGGTAAGTGTAGGGAAAACTAAGGTTATGCATGTCGGCAAAGCTCGGAAGGAGAGAGCTTGCAATTTAAATGGGGAGGAGCTGGAGCAGGTTTCTGAATTCAAGTACTTAGGAACCATTTTTTTTTCAGAGGATGGCAAGTTAGTTAGGGAATTTGAGGAAAGGAGGAAAATGGGAAACGCGGTGGCCAGTCAGTTGAGGTCGCACGTGTTCAACAAAAGGGAATTAAGTAGCGGAACAAAGTTAGCTATTCACAGGTCAATATTCCGGCCGACGATTCTGTAGGGTAGTGAGAGTTGGGTTGACTGCGGATATCTCGTGCATGACCTGGAGGTTTCTGATATGAGGGTTCTTAGGAATATAGCGAAGGTTAATAGGAGGGAGCAGTGGGATAATCATATAAGGAACGACGACATTAGGGGAAATTTAGGGATTTCGTCAGTGGAAGAGGCGGCAAGGGCCAGTCGTCTGCGCTGGTTCGGGCACGTTCAAAGGATGGGTAATAACAGGCTACCGAAAAGGATCTTGGATGCACAAGTCCCGGGTGTTAGGCCAAGAGGTAGACCAAGGAGAGGGTTTATCGATTCAATTAAATCAGATTTAGAAGTTAGGGGACTTTCTCTGGGCGAACAAACCATCTCCTTGGCGAGCGATAGGAGGGCATGGAGGACGATAGTTCACCAATCTGG
>CM055404.1:92245739-92262870 GCA_029228625.1 Pseudolycoriella hygida
ACCGAAGAGGATCTTGGATGCACAAGGCCCGGGTGTTAGGCCAAGGGGTAGACCAAGGAGAAGGTTTATCGATTCAATTAAATCAGATTTAGAAGTTAGGGGACTTTCTCTGGGCGAACAAACCATCTCCTTGGCGGGCGATAGGAGGGCATGGAGGACGATAGTTCACCAATCTGGGGTTGCGACAGAAAGACCTCACACCGGAAGGTACTAACGGTCTATAAAGTTTGATGATGATGATGATGACTTATGCTGGTAACTTTCTAGTTGTTGAAGAACACAGGACAAAATATGGTTTTTACGAGCCAATTATAACATGTGCATGGCATTCAACTGCTTTTCACTACTGTGGTTTCAAAATATACCACGTGAATCGTTCAAGATGACTATCAGGAAGTTGAAAATTACGTATAAACTGAATGATAAGACCAGAATTTCATAAATTGAACCTTTCGTTCTCACTCTGATCAGAAGCTGATTAGTCAACTCGGGTCTCACGACTCTCAAATGAAATTTCAAGTCTCGTCGACTTGCGCAGAAGCAGTCTAGCCGACTAGTTTCCACTAATCCTTTTTGTTTCAGGTGGGCCACGGGCTACACGAAACGTGCATCAAACAAATATAAAACAGATGGATGGACGGACTATTTTAAATTTAGAATCTCTATTTTCGTTTAATTTTTAAATTGATTCCTATTTTCCAACTTTGTTCGTTAAATTGTTAACTGTTTTACAAATATTTTAGTTTTTTTTAGTTGATTTTATTATATGTAGTAGTCAGGGGGCTTCGGCCATTGATGAAGTAAATAAATAAATAATAGTTCGCTTAAACGCGTTGAAGTTATTCAGGATTGGGCGTTTTAATGGATAAGAAATTAACATTTTATATACTCGTTCAGAATATTATCGCAAAATCGTATTCCATGCTTGGATTTCTGAGGAGGATCTGGAAGTACTTTCGGGACGTAAATGCTCTTAAAAGTGTTTATTTCGCTCATGTTCGCTCGTATCTTGAATACGCTTCTGCGGTGTGGCATCCATATCTTGAAAACTGCACTGACAAAATTCAGTCCATTTAAAAGAAGTTTTTCATTTATGCATTAAGACGAAAACTATGTGCTGCCGCCTTACGTCAGCAGGTGTAAGTCGACTGGTTTAGAGGGCTTAGCAAGACGCTGGATAAACGCTTGTGCTTTCTTCGCGTTTGAGTTTTTGAGTATGCGCTTGGATGCTCCGGCACTATTGTCAAAGTTAACATTTAATTAGCCTGCAAGTCTCAATCGTAAGTCTCAGCATCTTGTAGTTTGAAGTCACAGGACTGACTATGACAACTATGAACCTTTGAACAGCGTCTGTTTGCAATTCAACAAGTTTGCTAAATTATACGACAGTTCGATGTCTCGAGAAATATTTCGTAAAAAGGTACAAGCTTAACAGCTCGAAATCAAACTTAATGGAGTAAATAGACTCACTTGAAAGCGAAAGCTCATTCGACCAATGTAAATTGGTTTAAGAGTGAATTTGCCAGAACTTCGCATGGTCATGATCCAACGTGTAGCGGAATTTCGATCTCTATGGCTTATTCGATTCTTTATTCCAATAGAAGACTTTCGAAGAAGAACAGTTTTTTTTTTCAAAAAATTATTTTGTAGTTTTGAACTCTCCAAAAAATGGTCGGTACAGAGGTAAAAAAAATAGTTTTTGATGAATATCTAGGACAAGACCAAATCGATTCCAGGCAAATTATGTATGATTAAGTAGTCCAATGATACAAAGCTTTTGGCTGTGGCAACACTCCTGACAAGTGCAAGTAGCGGGCTACAGAAGTCAAAAGCGTCGAAAAAATGGTCATTTTCAAAGAGTCGTGGAAGAGGGGGTATACAGTTTTCCCCAAACCCAAAGCGGGAGACTGTAGTCATTGCCCTTAGCTTTCAAATGAATGTCTAAGTAGAACTCTGTGACGCGTAGAAAAAAAATGGAGTTGATTTAAGTAAAAATGTTCAAAAAATTGAAAATCCGTGTCTTTAACTTTACGTACCTCATTTGTGGAGGAATAAAAAACTTAACACAAATGAAAAGGGAGTTCCTATATTGTGTGAAAAACAAAAATTATAAAAAGGGAAAAATGTTTGGAAGAGGAAATTCCAATTTGTTCACGAAAAACTCACCCTTTTTTGGTCCCTTTTTTGTTCTAAGTGTAACGAACTCGTCCAGAATTTTCAATAATAAATTATGCTAGTTTCACTTCTAGACGCGTAGTCTTTCAGGTAAAGACCTTATTTGTTACAATTCATTTGGAAACCACACATTCAACGTCATATTGTGTTTAGCCCGTCCGTGTTCACGTTTATTGTCTACATGCAACGGGTAGCCCTGAGACGAAAGAAGAAGCATAAGAGAAAAAGTCAAAGGTTCGAAATTTAAAACTATTGCTTTTATTCAGTATTATCGAAACCGAAAAAGTCTTCTTCATCAGAATCATCCGATAAGTCTGCATAGCCATCATCTAGAAGGAATCGGTGGTTTTCACAAATAAAACCGTTGTTATCCAAACGAGTCGCGCTTCGCATTCGAATCATTTCAAATTCGCGTAGTACAATATCAGCACCGAACATTGCTGCGACGTTATCATTTAGTTCTCTTAGTTTGAATAAAATTTTATTATTCGATTTTGAATTTGAAATATTTACACATGATGTGGAGCCCTAGCTAACAATTTTCTGCACCATCCATGATTATTCACAACACTTTTTTGAAATAAAGAAATAAATAAAATAAAATAAAACAAAAACAATAGTACAGAAAACAATACCCTAGTAATTTCAAGGTCGTGTAGTTTTTGGTACAATATTTTTGTGTAGAAAACATTTGAAATTGACCGTTAGCATCATATCAGGACGTAAGCTGGTAATAATAATAAAGGCTAACAAGCTAAACACAAAATTCGAACTATATTTACGGAAAGAACTGGAGGCCTTATAATTATATGACGTTGGATGTGTGGTTTCCAAATGAATTGCAACAAAAAAGGTCTTTACCTGAAAGACTACGCGTCTAGAAGTGAAACTAGCATAATTAGTGAAAATTCCGGACGAGTTTGTTACACTTAGAACCAAAAAAGGTACCTCGAATGTGAGTTTTTCGTGAACAATTTGGAATTTCCACTTCAAAACATTTTTCCTTTTTCATAATTTTTGTTTTTCACACAATATAGGAACTCCCTTCTCATTGAGTTTAAGTTTTTTTTACATTTGTGGAGGTACGTAAAGCAAAAGATACAGCCGGTTCATTCCTTTTTTACCTAGTTGGAAGAAATAGATGACTCTTTAAAATTAAACAATTTTTTACTGTACCCAGCAAATAAATTTCTATCCAAATAAGCAAAATTTCCGGGAGCTGCGGGAAACGTGGACTTCTCATAGAAAAATTTGATTTCACCAGTAACCATGATAATAGGACGAAAGTTAATATTTTATTTAATTGATTCGAAAGTTGTTGTAAATCTTTGCTTAGTCGGGACAATTAATGTTATGAAATTATAGTTTTTTTAGTCAAAAACAATTCTGAAAGGTAAATTAGTACACAATTTTTAATGAAATTTTAATATTTCCCGATCAATGTAACTAACTTTTTACGTCAAAAAAAATTTCCCAACTTTACTTGTGAGATTGAAATTTAAAGCATAGCTTTCAGTAAAAAAGAAAGCTTCCGAAAATCGGTGCAAATTCACATGTGATTTTCACATTTTTTCTAATTTCACATTTCCTCATCAATTATCTCTTTTTATGATGGAATGTGCGGAGATGTGCACTAACACCACTGAAATGAAATGTGCCGAGATGTGACCTATACCACTGAATACACCTGCGAAAGTGCCAATCACATCTGGGCAAATGTGACTTTTTTCTGGAAATTCGCTAGAATCAGGATCATTGTAAAACTTTCATGGCAAGAGCCTTTAGTGACAAATTTCGAAATTTTCCTCAGAATTGCTATTCGTTGTGTGAATAATATAGTAATAATATGCAAAAATTGTTAGGAACAGGAAAAACAAGAAAAAATTACAAAACTAACATTTTATGTAAATTTGTACCGATTTTCGGAAGCTTTCTTTCTTACTTAAAGCAGTGCTTTAAATTTCAACCTCACAATTAAAGAACCTATAATAAGAACCTGTAATTTTTTGTGGAAAAATTTTTTTTGAGGTAAAAGGTCAGTTATATTGATCGAAAAATATTAAAATTTCGTTAAGTTACCTTTTACCTTTTACCTTTTAGAATTGTTTTTGACTAAAAAAGCTTTAAATTCTTAACATTAATTGTCTGTAGTATTGCAAAATCACTTATTTTGAGATGCACAATAACTTTTGAATCAATTAAATAAAATACCAACTTTCATCCTATTATCGTTGTTTCTGATAAAATGAAGTTTTTCTATGCAATGTTCACGTTTCCCTAGACTCCCGGCGAAAAATTTGAATTTTCTATCGTGCATTCAAATTTGGCGCAAAAAAATCTATGATTTGGGAATAACTTAATTTACTGGGTACGCTTGAAAGTGAAGCTGTCATATATTTCTTCAAACTAGGTAAAAAAGGAATGAACCGGCTGTACAAAAAGTTACGCATTTTCAATTTTTTGAACATTTTTACTTAAATCAACTCCATTTTTTTTCTACGCGTCACAAAGTTCTACTTAGGCATTCATTTGAAAACTAACGGCAACGGCTACAGCCTCCCGCTTTGGGTTTGGGAAAAAATTGTATACCGTCCCTTCCACGACTCTTTGAAAATGACCATTTTTTCGACGTTTTTGACTTCTCTAGCCAGCTACTTGCACTTGTCAGGAGTGTTGCCATAGCCAAAAGCTTTGTATCATTGGACTACTTAATCGCACATAATTTGCCTGGAATCGATTTGGTCTTGTCCAAGATATTCATCAAAAACTATTTTTTTGACCTCTGTACAGACCAGTTTTCGGAGAGTTCAAAAATACAAAATAATTTTTTGAAAACTTCTATTGGAATGAAGAATCGAATAAGCCATAGAGATCGAAATTCCGCGACACGTTGGATTCGTCTTTCATGCAAGCCATGCGAAGTTCTGACAAATTCACTCTTAATTGTCCCAAATTGATTCTCACTCGACCAATCCTAGTCGGTTTGGTTTTTACTCTAATCAAAGCCTAATTGGCTTCTGCTAACACAGTCTACCTGACCGCGACACGTCACAAAAAGCACTAACTTTTTTCAGGTGGGACCAGGGGAATTGTTACTGACCCACTCTGAAGAGTTTTGAAAAATTCTAAACATATGCAATTTTAAGGATCACGATTGTTCATACAAACGCTGTTTTGATTGCAGCGTTAATCTGAATTTCAATAAAAATTTATTGACAGGGTGAAGAATTCGAACGAAAATGAACTTAACAATGCCAGTTAAACTCGGTAACCTCGGCTATCTCTCACAGTAAAAGTTGGTTTTGAATAATTTATTGATTTTTTATGATTTGTGTATTTCGGTTATGAAGTGCAAAAAACTTTGTTTAGTAATGGTGGCCCGGGCCTCGAGACAAGACCGAAGCGGGCACCTCTGACTGATGAAGATGACAATATATCAACGAAACAGTGACCTGATAACATGCATACCGAACCACGCCTCCAAGTATTGAAACCGATGGGTCCCTCACTTATTAAATCTTGATTTAAATCATTTAAATCCATTAAATCAATTAAATCAATAAAAACAATAAAATTAATTAATTTATTTCATCAATTTCTTCAGAGTTTAGACCTTGATTTGGGCGAGGGTTTGCATCGGGTTTCGATAATGGTTTGGGAGTTAGGTCTAGACTGGGTTTTCAGATGGTTGTTTGGATGTAAAGAAGATGTGGGTGCGGAGGAAAGGTGATGTAAGGAGGATTTTAGGATTGGAAGCTACGTAGGTTCACGAAACAGTGCAAGCTTGCAAACCACTACAGGGTAATAAAAAAGTGGCAGTCGCCAAATGCAAGAAAGTTTCAGGAAACTCGCCAGCTCCTGTTCAACTGTAATAGGTATACTAATAGGTATCATAAGAGGTATTATTGCGGTAAAGCCTTCAAAGAGATCCAGATAAGTAGTAAAAACTAGATTCAAAACATATCTTTCGTTGCAAAATTCCATCTCATTAAATAAATTAAATCTCATGAGATCAATTAAATCACATTAAATCAATTAAATCCTTTAAGCTCGAAAGTGAGTGGCCCCTCGATGCAATCACTAGTTTGCAATCACTAGTACTGACTCAACCTTATTACTAATTATAAATCTCTAATGTCCGTCTGTTTATCTATTTTTTATTTGTCTATTTATAAGTCTGTCTGTAACGATCATGTCATTTTTGCGTTTAAACTGGCGAAGAAAAAAAATACTTTTTGATACGGTCGTGTGCTTATAAATTTACTTATTATCAAGTTTCAGCTGTTTTCAAGGTTTTTCATACAAAAAATACACTGAAAAAAGAGACAATGTCGATAATGTTGAAAACAGCATAACAAGTAAATTTGAAAGCACATGTTTGTATTTTGTCGGGTATGGTGCAAAACGTCGAGAAAACATGTTCCGGCTCGGGATATTGTTCTGAAATAAGGGAGTTATGGGTCAAGAAAGGGTGAAAATTGAAAATTAACCAAAAGTCAGTCAAGATGTCGTCTTAGAGGTTTGGTCGGGGAAGCAAAATCTTAGAGTTTTTGATGGCCTACAACTTTGTAGAAGAAAACTTTTTGATCCGAATTCATGCGGAGGACCTAGGCAGCAAAAACTGTTAAAATTTTGGGGTTTCCTCACTTTCTTGTTAGGGAAATTTTGTTGTTGGACAAATTAGGGTTATTTTTTGAATGCCAATCGATAATGGAGTCTTGGGGCAACAAAATTGCTGAACGATGTTGGGTGAAAAAGTTTCATACTCCCGAGGTATAGGTCGTTCTTTGGCGATTTTGTCCAGAGCTGGAGCACTTATTAACCTATATCTCGGCAGGTAGTTGCCGGGATGAGGCCAGTGACGTGTCAAATAAAAGGTTTCGGTAGTGTGAACCGAGTTTAAGAAAATCGGTTGAGCGGTTCGGTTTCCAGAGTCGGTCAAAGGAGGGAAAAATGGACAAAAATTTGCTTCGCTGCCCGAAAATTACTGAAAAATTAATTTTTGATATATTGTCAGGTATTGTGCAAAACGTCGAAAAAACATGTCGAAAAAACATATCCCACATATTGTTCTTAAATAAGGCAGTTATGGGTCAAGAAAGGTTGAAAATTGAAAATCGTAATTATTCGTAGTAAAATAATCGTAGTACAATTAGTGTAATTACAAAACAATTCAATTCAGAAAAACAAACAATTTTTTCTTTCTTTATGTGTTCGTAATGTGATAACATGTATGTTAAGCTGGGTCATCCTCATACAACACATCGCCTTTTTGGAGTACGTCGAATGAATCAGTGCTTGAACATTCGAATCTTATGTTGGGTTGTGGCAAAGTAGCTACGATTGAAGAAGTTTCTACGTTACTTTCATCGTAACTATATGGCTCAATGTGCGTCGTATCCTCTCTTTGGATTGCTGTTGCTTTAGATGTTTGTTGGCTGCAAAATGCATATATTGAAAATACTACGAAAGACGGACATTAAAAAAATACCAACCTTTCGCCTCGGCAGCACTATCTCTAACTACGACTGTTCTGCGTCGGTAATTCATCGGTTGGTTCAATGCCAACTGTTCAAGTGCACTTCTTGATGTTGTTGATACATTCCAGTCACTTTCGTCGTACGTTCTTCTATGTCGAGGTTGATAACGGAATTTATTTAGAAATTCCGTCACTGACTCTGACTCCCCTTCACATTTATCACTTTCGGCAAATACTTCCTCTTGCGATATTGCGTTCAACTTCTAAAATTTCTCCCTAAACTGCGTTTATATATGCTTCGTATCTGGGGGAATTTACAACGTATGTATATTTCTTGCTAAAAAATTATGTTTTGTTTATTATTCTAAAAATTTCGATGTTTATATACCGTTCCCCATTTTTTGCAGCTATCTTCTTCTCATGAGTACATAAAATAAATGTTTATCACATCGGAAGGGATATTCCATATATTTAGTGTTTCCGTATATAAGGGATATGCAGTACCTTATTTTATGTATTAGGTGCTGCCTAGGGACTTTCATTTTACTTTAAATTATTATTATCCCAGAACGAAATGTTTTACTCCAGAAATTTTTAAAGAAAAAAACCATGCCCTCGACGAGTCTCGAACTTCGGACCCTCGAGTTAATATGAAACTATGCTAACCACTCGACCACCGTATCTTCATAAAACAAGGAAATGTTATTTGTATCGTTACAGCTAACGTGATTGAATTTAAAATGTACATAAAGCGTACGACACAGTATGCCTGTGTTTCGAATTACTACATATACAATGAATGTCGTTGTTATCAAAGACAAAACGTACGATCGTAATATGCATGCGAATGCCACGTATTTCTTATAAAATATTATATGCCACTGTAGAGATACCCTCACATTACACTCTTGTACATAAGACACATACACGCGTTCGCTTCGCTCACTTGTTCGTATCTTATGTACTCGAGTGTAATATTTGGGTTATCTCTACAGTAGCATAATATATATTACGCAACATATTGTTACACATTATATTCAGATGCGTACGTCCTCTTTGCCTTCGAAATTTTGCAACCACCGCATTTTTATGTTTTTTATTATGCTCCCGTTTTACTCATACATTAAAACATTTTTTGTTGGAATCTGATCTTGCGTTTTTCAAAGATTTGCGAAGTAATCAATTTTGGTTAGGATAACAAACAATGCTTCTCAGAAAAACCTGAGTTTGCGTTCTTCAAAAAAAAATGCGTCGTATGATAGTTGGTGGGGATTGCAAGAAGTTTTCTACAAGCAAGTCTGGAGGACTATAAATAACGCTACTCAGAATGTTTTGTCCGCATACATTTCGAGTTAATCGGTTCAGTTACTACTCTTTGCTACTTCAAAGTGCTACATTTACAACAACAGTTTCTGATTTTCTTTGCAAGCATTGAATATTCGTTATCAAGTTTACGTTTCTTAAAACAGTGAAAATGCAAAGGTACGGTGCAGACAAAAGAAAAGCAACTGAAAATAAAAGAAAAAAGGATGAGGAAGAACGACAGGTTCAACTTTCATCTAGCGCCAACACAATCGTTCCACACAACGTCTGGCGCACAAGTCCAACAAATACACGTTTTCGGATAGAGAGTGGAGGTTACCGCAACCTGCTTACGGCAAATTCCAATTTAATGGAATATTCAGAAAACGTTTATAGGCGTGTGCAGATTTTAGACAGGAACGCTAAAAGCCCCATACCTGAAATTTTTCATCAAATTTATGACTTTAGTGGGGCAAGACTTCCATAATCGTCAAGTCAGACATTAGCTATTGGAGGTACATCAACACATACATTCAATGCAAAAGGTCTCACACTTAAGTATTGCGTATTTGCGTCCGTAGAAACCGAAAATTGGCCTTTGACTACGTCGTCCAACTTACATATGGCTTCATCTGGGGCTATTCCTCCTTTTGGTCAGCTTCGTCATACAACTGCTTCCACTGTTAGTAACTTTGGAGCATGTTCAGATGCACATTACGCTGCAGCTATGGTGGAAATTGCACGTTTCAAGGTTTTAAAGAAACCGAAGGAACCAAGACCTTTCGATTTTGATATGCCTTCAAGAGGTAAAAAGTTGGATGAATCTGTTCCATCCAATTTCGGTAAATCATCACATTTGTTTAAGCAGCCTACAGAACCAGTACCTTCAACCAGCAAACAAGCACTTACTGAGGATCAAGTTCGTGTCAAAAGAAATCGAAACGATGATTTAATAACTAACAGAGACACTAAATACATATTAGCAGGTGATGCTACCGCAGGAAGAAGTGAACAATGTGCAAAAAAACATTGTGTTGACGTAAAAAAGTCTCCTCGAAATATTACGCAATCTACAACATCTTCCATAAAATCAACTTTTATTGGGATGGTAAAAAAAATTGCAAGTAAAATTTCTTCAAAGAAAAAGCAAAGTGTCTCCACCAACAACTCAGTCGATGTCACGAGATCGTCCACAGATGAAACAGCTGATGAAAAGAGACGGCGTGAGCAACGCGAACGTACACAACGTTCGCGCGCACGGCCAACTGAAGAACAAAGGGAAGGTAAACGTTTGTCGGATGCTACATCCCACAAATTAAGTCGCTCCAAAGAGACAGCCGAACAACGAGAAAGTCGTCAACAAGCTGACGCTTTGGCTCACAGTCACAGTAGGGTTGCCGCATCACCTTAACAGCGTGAGCGGCGTCTTCAATTAACAGCAGCATCACAACGGCGTAGGATTGCTACGGAGACAACAAAGCAACGTGAACGGCGTCAACAAGCTGACGCATTGGCGCACAGTGTCAGTCGGGCTGCAGAGACAGCAGAGCAACGTGAAGGACGTCTTCAATTAGCTACACTTTCGCAACAACAACGTCTCGCTGCAGAGACAGCAGAGCAACGTGAACGGCGTCAACAAGCTGACGCATTGGCGCACAGTGTCAGTCGGGCTGCAGAGACAGCAGAGCAACGTGAACGGCGTCGTCAATCAGCTACACTTTCGCAACAACAACGTCTTGCTGCAGAGACAGCAGAGCAACGTGAACGGCGTCTTCAATTAGCTACACTTTCGCTACAGCAACGTCTCGCTGCAGAGACAGCAGAGCAACGTGAACGGCGTCAACAAGCTGTCGCATTGGCGCATAGTCTCAGTCGGGTTGCGGAGCCACGTGAATGTCGTTTAACATCTGCACACACTTCTACAATTGAACGTCGTCAATCTGAGACACCACATCAAACTCAAGAGCTCCGTCAAGGTGATGCTCTAAGGCGAGCAGCCGCTCGATCTAGAGAAACTTCAGAAGCTGCTGCAGCTCGCCGTAGAGTTGAAGCTAAAAGGTGAGCGCAAATGCGTGCTTTCGACAGGTTGCGTAGTACAATTTTACGGGATATTATATTCGAAGTGACTACTCGCCGGCGCCGGCGAATAGCGAAAATATATGAAAATTACTATTCGCCGGCGAATAGCCAAAATATATGAAAATGACTATTCGCCGGCGCGGCGCCGACTATTCGCAGGCACATTTGACGAAAAGGTTACAAAATTATCGAACTAAGCAATTTGTTCTTTAATGAAACGTCAGTAAAATGTAGACAATAATTAATAACTAGATAATAGTTAACTTATATATTGAAGTTAATGTTACGGCTAAAATGCAGTATACGGAAACAGCTGGGATTGGGGTGCTTGAGGGTGGGATCGATAGTGGGAGGTCTCCTGATGACAAAACAACAAGAATTGGGGCGCGGAAGCCCCTCCCTTGGCGCCCAGGGTCATCCAAATTTTGTTTTTTTTTTCAATTTTTGTGTTTTTTAAGGTGTAATCGACGCGGGAAGGTCACCTGATGACAAAACAACAAGAATTGGGGCGCGAGAGCGAATGAATTTTCCTTTTACAAAATGCCACGAGCAAATGAATTTTCCTTTTACGAAATGCAACGAGAGCGAATGAATTTTCCTTTTACAAAATGCCACGAGTGAATGAATTTTCCTTTTACGAAATGCAACGAGAGCGAATGAATTTCCCTTTTACAAAATGCAACGAGCGAATGAATTTTCCTTTTACAAAATGCTACGAGAGCGAATGAATTTTCCTTTTACAAAATGCCACGGGCGAATGAATTTTCCTTTTACGAAATGCAACGAGAGCGAATGAATTTTCCTTTTACAAAATGCCACGAGCGAATGAATTTTCCTTTTACTAAATGCAACGAGAGCGAATAAATTTTCCTTTTACAAAATGACACGAGCGAATGAATTTTCCTTTTATGAAATGCCACGAGAGCGAATGAATTTTCCTTTTACAAAATGCCACGAGAGCGAATGAATTTTCCTTTTACAAAATGCCACGAGCGAATGAATTTTCCGTTTACGAAATGCCACGAGAGCGAATGAATTTTCCTTTTACAAAATGGAACGAGCGAATGAATTTTGCTTTTACGAAATGCAACGAGAGCGAATGAATTTTCCTTTTTCAAAATGCCACGAGCGAATGAATTTTCCTTTTACAAAATGCCTCGAGCGAATGAATTTTCCTTTTACAAAATGCCACAAGAGCGAATGAATTTTCCTTTTACAAAATGCCACTAGCGAATGAATTTTCCTTTTATAAAATGCCACGAGCGAATAAATTTTTCTTTTACGAAATGCCACGAGAGCAAATGAATTTTCCTTTTACAAAATGCCACGAGAGCGAATGAATTTTCCTTTTACAAAATGCCACGAGCGAACAAATTTTCCTTTTACAAAATGCCACGAGAGCGAATGAATTTTCCTTTTACAAAATGCCACGAGCGAATGAATTGTCCTTTTACGAAATGCCACGAGGGCGAATGAATTTTCCTTTTACAAAATGCCACGAGCGAATGAATTTTCCTTTTACGAAATGCTACGAGAGCAAATGAATTTTCCTTTTACAAAATGCCACGAGAGCGAATGAATTTTCCTTTTACAAAATGCCACGAGCGAATGAATTTTCCTTTTACGAATTGCCACGAGAGCGAATGAATTTTCCTTTTACAAAATGCCAGGAGCGAATGAATTTTCCTTTTACGAAATGCCACGAGAGCGAATGAATTTTCCTTTACAAAATGCCACGAGAATTTGGATGACCCTGGGCGCCCAGATAGGGGCTTCTGTGAGGTCTGTGAGGTCGCTGTGAGGTTTCTGTGAATGTTGTTTTACTATATGCTTGTTTCCGTATTGAATTATGCATGAAACTACATACGCTCAGTTTGTAGAGACTGCCTATGCCACCAACTTTTAAACAAATCAGTTGTTGAGTGGCGCTGTGGTAGCTTGCATACATGTTTCGAGCACCTCTTTTGCAATGTTTGTAGCTGTCCGATACACTTCTTACTTGCGTGACCCCAAATGCCTGTAAGGTATACTAGATGGGAGTGTGCAAGGGCGAAATATATCTTCAGGAGAACAGATTTTGGAAGAATTCTCTTGATCTTGTTGAGCACTCCACTGACAGAGGCTAGCTTTTTACATAATTTGGCAATGTGAAGTCCTCATTTCAGATTCTCGTCTTGTGAGGCCTAGGTACTTGTAAACAGATACAACTTCTATTTCTTGTCCATTTAGCATGACTGCTTGCGTCACAGATTGATTTTTCATGTTTCTGCGGAAGTGCATTATTTTGGTTTGTTAATTTGAAAAAAATCATGTAGCAAGGCTAAGTCATGGTTGATATCTACAATGTTTTGGTCAAATGAGATATTAGAGCAGAAGTCACCAGTGTCGTCCGCAAATAATACAATTTCCCTTTCAGAGGAAGTCCAAAGATGTCGTTGATGTATATAAGGAACAGGAGTGGGCCAAGAACGCTACCTTGTGCTACGCCTATTGGCTAGTGGGCTCTGACTCTCACCTATATTCACACATTGTTTCGGCGAAGTTACTGAAGTTGGCGAAGGTATCGAGGTGCTAGCCACCCCGCTCTCGACAAAAAGAAGACAAACACCGGATATTACGCCCACTCCAAGAAGCGCGGCAAAAAGGAGTAAAAGGGACAGGAGAAACAATGAAAGGACCACAAACAGACTGGATGCACAAACACCGAAGCCCAGTATAAGCGAGTGGAGAGAGGTGAGAAAAAAGAAGAAAGGGAAGAGCGAGAAGCAAAAGCTTAGAAGTCTGAGACCTAAAGCTGATGCTCTAATAGTGGCGGCAGAAACAGGAATGACGTACGCCGATATCCTCAAAAAAATTAAAGAAGACCCAGACCTCAAGGACCTGGGTGAAAATGTCTCGAGAATAAGACGAACGCAAAAAGGCGAAATGCTGTTTGAACTCAAGAAGGGCCCAGAAATTAAAAGTGCAGATTATAAAGAACTAGTCAAGAAGTCACTGGGCGAAGCAGCAAAAGTGAGAGCGTTGTCCCACATGACCACGATTGAATGTAGGTATATGGACGAAATCACGACAAGCGAAGACCTTCGAAAAGCCCTGAAAGAGCAAGGTAATATAAATGACGAGATAGATTCCATGACGATACGTATGAGAAAAACGAGAGACGAACTCCAAACGGCGGAAATAAAACTTTCAGTGGACGCAGCGATTAAGATTCTGAAAATCGGCAAGATAAAGGTGGGCTGGTCCGTATGCCCGTTGAGGGAAACCCAGCAGTTGGAAAGGTGTTTTAAGTGCATGGACTTTGGACACCAAGCAAGGAACTGCAAGAACGAAGATAGATCCAAGTTGTGCAGGAGATGTGGGGGAGAAAACCACCTAGCAAGAGATTGCACGAAACCACCAAAATGCCTGCTGTGCACGTCAGAAAATGACCACGTGACGGGTGGAGCGAGATGCCCAGTCTATAAACAGGCGCTTAAATCAAAGACGGGACAAGAATGGAAGTGATCCAAATAAACCTTAATCATTGTGACATGGCACAACAACTTCTTTGGCAAGCCACAGCGGAGCAAAAATGTGACGTAGCAATTATTGCAGAACCGTACCGAATTAATAAAAACAACGGTAAGTGGGCTGTTGACAGAGCCGGGATGGCCGCAATATTGACGACGGGAAAGTATCCCATACAAGAAGTTGTATCAGACACCCAAGAAGGATTCGTGATTGCGAAAATTGACGGAGTGTATATTGTCAGCTGTTATGCACCACCAAGATGGACGATTGAACAGTTTGAACGAATGTTAGACTTACTCACAGGAGAGCTAACGGGATTAAGCCCAGTCAACATTGGAGGCGACTTTAACTCATGGGCAGTTGAGTGGGGCAGTAGATTTACAAACGAAAGAGGCTTCATTCTACAAGAAGCGCTAGCTAGACTGAATGTGGTTCTGGTAAACGTGGGAAACACAACTACTTTCCGCAAGAATGGACGAGAGTCGATTATTGACGTGACATTCTGTAGTCCAACACTAGTACCAAGTCTGAATTGGCGAGTGGATGAAAGCTACACATACAGCGATCACCAGGCATTGAGGTACACTTTGAAAAAGAGTACGGTGGCGGCAAGGCAGATGAATCAAGTAAGAGAGCGGAGATGGAAGACGAGAAATTTCGATCAAGAAGCTTTCAAGGAATACCTCCAATCAGAAGACGAAGGCGTTGAGAAATCGGCAGAAGAATTGACGAAAGTATTGGTGCATGCATGCGACGTAGCGATGCCAAGAAGGATAGAACCGAAGAATAAACGAAAATCGGCATTTTGGTGGAACGACGAAATTAGGCTCTTGCGCGCAGACTGCTTCAGGACAAGAAGGAGGATGCAGCGGGCCAAAAGTGAGAGTGCCAGAGCCGCGAGGCGAGACGAACATCGTACGGCAAAACTAACATTAAAGCGGGTAATCCGAGCTAGCAAGAGAAACTGCTTTAAGAAGCTGTGCCAGGAAGCTGACGCAAATCCATGGGGAAACGTGTACAGGATAGCGATGACAAAAATTAGAGGTTCATCAGTGCCAAAAGAAAGTTGTCCTGAGAAGCTAGGAGCCATAGTGAGAGGGCTATTCCCGCAACATGAACAGGTCGCATGGCCGCAAACTCCTTACGACGATGAAATTGAAGACAGACAGGACCGGGTGATCACTATAGAAGAGATTCAGACGGCTGTCAAAAAGCTGAAAAATAACAAGGCGCCAGGACCAGATGGGATCCCCAATGTAGCTTTGAAGACGGCGGCATGCATAAAGCCGGACATGCTCAGATTGACATTGCAGAAGTGCCTCGACGACGGAAATTTTCCTGATATATGGAAGAAACAGAAGCTGGTCCTACTACCAAAACCAAGGAAACCACAAGGTGAACCATCATATAGACCTATATGTTTGCTGGATGGTATGGGAAAACTGCTGGAGGCCATGATCCGGAACAGATTACACAAAAACACAGAGGGTGAGCACGGACTGTCCGACGACCAATTCGGATTTCGAAAAGGAAGATCGACGATCGAAGCAATAGAAAGAGTTATGGAGATTGCCGACAAGGCGCGAAAGAAAAAAAGAACAGGGAACCGCTTCTGCGTTATAACGAAGATAGACGTTGAAAATGCCTTTAATAACGCAAGCTGGACGGAGATAGCTAAGGCAATGCATGCTATGAGAGTCCCCGATTTCCTCTGCAGGGTAATGAAAAGCTATTTCGAACGACGGGTGCTAATGTATGATACCAGGGAAGGGAAAAAGATGGTAGACATCACAGCTGGTGTTCCACAAGGATCCATATTAGGACCAACGCTGTGGAATACGATGTACGACGCAGCGCTGCGGCTGCAGCTGCCAAGATGGGTTACGACGATTGCTTTTGCCGACGACCTAATTTTCATAGTTATCGGAACGTCAAAGTTGGAGGTGGAAGTCGTCACGAAAGAGGCGTTGGAAACTGTAGAAAGTTGGATGACAATGGCTAAACTGAAGCTGGCCCATCAGAAAACCGAGATCATGCTCGTGAGCAATTGTCGGAAAACTGAGCGGATTGTAATGAACATCGAGGGGAACGAGATCACATCCACTCGCCAGCTAAAACACCTTGGAGTCATGTTAGACGATCGTGGAAACTTTAATGCCCACGTAGATTATACGTGCGAAAAGGCAATGAAAGCCAATGCAGCACTGGCCATGATAATGCCGAATGGGTTTGGACCGCGCAGAAGTAAAAGGAGGCTCCTAGCAAGTGTTACCCTATCGATACTGCGCTACGGGGCACCAGCGTGGATAAGGGCGTTAGACACAAAGAGGAACCGTAGGAGGTTGATAAAAACCCAGAGGTTGTCAAGCATAAGGGTAGCAAGCGCATACAGAACGATTTCCTCGGAAGCGGTATGTGTGATAGCCGGAACGATGCCTATATGCATAATGCTGATGGAAGACAGTGAATGCCACAGACTGAAGGAAAGGGGGGGCCAAAACACCAAAACAGTGAGGGCACAAGTAAGAGTCGAATCACTGAGTCAATGGCAGCGAGAGTGGGACTCCGCGGAAAATGGAAGGT
>CM055404.1:92263370-92284361 GCA_029228625.1 Pseudolycoriella hygida
TCATCATCATCATCATCAACACACTTTATAGACCGTTTGTACCTTTCGGTGTGAGGTCTTTACTACTGATCATGGACCACCCTTCTCCATACTCCCCTATCCTGTGCCAAGGAGATGGTTTGTTCGCCTAGAGAAAGTCCCCTAACTTCTAAATCGGATTTAATTGAGTCTATCAACCTTCTCCTTGGCCTACCCCTGGGACGCACACCCGGGACTTGAGCATCCAATATCCTCTTTGGTAGCCTGCTATTACCCATCCTCTGAACGTGCCCGTACCACCGCAGACGACTAATCCCTGCCGCCTCTTCCACTGATGTAACCCCTAAGTTTTCCCTGATGTCGTCGTTCCTAATATGATTGTCCCACTGTTCCCTCCGATTTACTTTTGCTATGCTCCTAAGAACCCTCATATCAGAAACCTCCAGGTCATGCACAAGGGATCCGCAGTCCACCCAACTTTCACTACCGTATAAAATCGTTGGTCTGAAGATTGACCTGTGAATAGCTAGCTTTGTGCCACTACTTAACTCCTTTTTGTTGAACACATACGACCTCAACTGACTGGCCACTGCATTTCCCATTCTGCTCCTTTCTTCAAATTCCCTAACTAACTTGCCATTCTCCGAAAAAATGGCTCCTAAATATTTAAACTCAGAGACCTGTTCCAACTGCTCCCCATTTAAACTGCAAACTACATCCTTCCGGGATTTGCCAATATGCATAACTTTAGTTTTACTGACCCTTATTTTCATGCCGTATTCCTCACATGCAGCATTCAGGCAGTCTAAATTCTCCTGCAAATCCTTGGCATTATCTGCTAATAGAGTTAAGTCATCCGCATAGGCCAGGATTTTCATGCTTACTTCCCCCACCTTCACATTCCCTTGCAAATTCGCTTGCCTGATAATCTTGTCCATAAAAATTATGAACAGAAGAGGGGAGAGACAACAACCCTGACGAACTCCCTCATTAACTTCGAAAGCCTCACTAATTTCACCATCTATCCTTACCGCAGCCTTGCTCCCTGAGTAAATGCTTTTGATAGCGCCCAATAAACTTCCATTAACCCCGTATTCGCCAAGTACCTCGAACAGCTTTTGCCTCGGTACCCGATCGAATGCCTTTACTAGGTCGATGATGCACAAGTATAAATCAATATTTCTCTCAGAGAGCGTTTCTATAGCCTGCCTGAGACAAAAGATCTGATCCTGACAACCTCTCAGAGGTCTGAAACCACTCTGAACCTCGTCAAGAACACCTTCCACTATAACCCTAACCCTGTCTACTAGCACACTTGTATAAACCTTTCCGACCACGCTCAAGAGTGAAATCCCTGTAGTTGGTAAGGACTTTGCGGTTACCCTTCTTGAAGATCGGAGCAATAACACCGAAGCTCCAGTCAGCGGGTACTACTGAGGACTTCAATGCTAAATTGAAAATCCTACAAAGCCATTGAACCCCACCCGGCCCGCTATTCTTAATAAATTCTGCCCTAATTTCGTCTATACCTGCGGATTTTCCTGCCTTCAGCCTGCTGACCTTTCGTGACACTTCCTCTAATGTAATTTCCTCCTCACCCTCCAAGCTACGGCCCTCTTCCCTGTCACGGCTTGTTACGGGATTGACAGAGGCGAATAGAT
This sequence comes from Pseudolycoriella hygida, assembly GCA_029228625.1. NCBI lineage: Eukaryota > Metazoa > Arthropoda > Insecta > Diptera > Sciaridae > Pseudolycoriella > Pseudolycoriella hygida. The sequence continues at coordinate 92,265,011 of CM055404.1, forward strand.
CCTGAAAGTAATCCTGCCAGGTTTTCAGGACCTCACCCTTATCTGTAACTAATTCGCCATCTTTACCCAAAATGCTACCGCAGCCCTCCTTTTCACCACCACGCCTACTATCCTTGATTGCCGACCAAAATTTTTTACCCCTTCCTTGACCAGCCTCTTCCAATTCCTCCCCAAACTTTTTCCACGACCGCCCCTTCGCTTCCTTGACTAGAGTCTTAACCGCCTGCCTGCAAGCCCTGTAAGCCTCATGCTTTTCGTCCGTCTTACCCTGTAACCAAAGACGAACGCAAAAAGGCGAAATGCTGTTTGAACTCAAGAAGGGCCCAGAAATTAAAAGTGCAGATTATAAAGAACTAGTCAAGAAGTCACTGGGCGAAGCAGCAAAAGTGAGAGCGTTGTCCCACATAACCACGATTGAATGTAGGTATATGGACGAAATCACGACAAGCGAAGACCTTCGAAAAGCCCTGAAAGAGCAAGGTAATATAAATGACGAGATAGATTCCATGACGATACGTATGAGAAAAACGAGAGACGAACTCCAAACGGCGGAAATAAAACTTTCAGTGGACGCAGCGATTAAGATTCTGAAAATGGGCAAGATAAAGGTGGGCTGGTCCGTATGCCCGTTGAGGGAAACCCAGCAGTTGGAAAGGTGTTTTAAGTGCATGGACTTTGGACACCAAGCGAGGAACTGCAAGAACGAAGATAGATCCAAGTTGTGCAGGAGATGTAGGGGAGAAAACCACCTAGCAAGAGATTGCACGAAACCACCAAAATGCCTGCTGTGCACGTCAGAAAATGACCACGTGACGGGTGGAGCGAGATGCCCAGTCTATAAACAGGCGCTTAAATCAAAGACGGGACAAGAAGGGAAGTGATCCAAATAAACCTTAATCATTGTGACATGGCACAACAACTTCTTTGGCAAGCCACAGCGGAGCAAAAATGTGACGTAGCAATTATTGCAGAACCGTACCGAATTAATAAAAACAACGGTAACTGGGCTGTTGACAGAGCCGGGATGGCCGCAATATTGACGACGGGAAAGTATCCCATACAAGACGTTGTATCAGGCACCCACGAAGGATTCGTGATTGCGAAAATTGACGGAGTGTATATTGTCAGCTGTTATGCACCACCAAGATGGACGATTGAACAGTTTGAACGAATGTTAGACTTACTCACAGGAGAGCTAACGGGATTAAGCCCAGTCAACATTGGAGGCGACTTTAACTCATGGGCAGTTGAGTGGGGCAGTAGATTTACAAACGAAAGAGGCTTCCTTCTACAAGAAGCGCTAGCTAGACTGAATGTGGTTCTGGTAAACGTGGGAAACACAACTACTTTCCGCAAGAATGGACGAGAGTCGATTATTGACGTGACATTCTGTAGTCCAACACTAGTACCCAGTCTGAATTGGCGAGTGGATGAAAGCTACACATACAGCGACCACCAGGCATTGAGGTACACTTTGAAAAAGAGTACGGTGGCGGCAAGGCAGATGACTCAAGTAAGAGAGCGGAGATGGAAGACGAGAAATTTCGATCAAGAAGCTTTCAAGGAATACCTCCAATCAGAAGACGAAGGCGTTGAGAAATCGGCAGAAGAATTGACGAAAGTATTGGTGCATGCATGCGACGTAGCGATGCCAAGAAGGATAGAACCGAAGAATAAACGAAAATCGGCATTTTGGTGGAACGACGAAATTAGGCTCTTGCGCGCAGACTGCTTCAGGACAAGAAGGAGGATGCAGCGGGCCCAAAGTGAGAGTGCCAGAGCCGCGAGGCGAGACGAACATCGTACGGCAAAACTAACATTAAAGCGGGTAATCCGAGCTAGCAAGAGAAACTGCTTTAAGAAGCTGTGCCAGGAAGCTGACGCAAATCCATGGGGAAACTTGTACAGGATAGCGATGACAAAAATTAGAGGTTCATCAGTGCCAAAAGAAAGTTGTCCTGAGAAGCTAGGAGCCATAGTGAGAGGGCTATTCCCGCAACATGAACAGGTCGCATGGCCGCAAACTCCTTACGACGATGAAATTGAAGACAGACAGGACCGGGTGATCCCTATAGAAGAGATTCAGACGGCTGTCAAAAAGCTGAAAAATAACAAGGCGCCAGGACCAGATGGGATCCCCAATGTAGCTTTGAAGACGGCGGCATGCATAAAGCCGGACATGCTCAGATTGACATTGCAGAAGTGCCTCGACGACGGACATTTTCCTGATATATGGAAGAAACAGAAGCTGGTCCTACTACCAAAACCAAGGAAACCACAAGGTGAACCATCATATAGACCTATATGTTTGCTGGATGGTATGGGAAAACTGCTGGAGGCCATGATCCGGAACAGATTACACCAAAACACAGAGGGTGAGCACGGACTGTCCGACGACCAATTCGGATTTCGAAAAGGAAGATCGACGATCGAAGCAATAGAAAGAGTTATGGAGATTGCCGACAAGGCGCGAAAGAAAAAAAGAACAGGGAACCGCTTCTGCGTTATAACGAAGATAGACGTTGAAAATGCCTTTAATACCGCAAGCTGGACGGAGATAGCTAAGGCAATGCATGCTATGAGAGTCCCCGATTTCCTCTGCAGGGTAATGAAAAGCTATTTCGAACGACGGGTGCTAATGTACGATACCAGGGAAGGGAAAAAGATGGTAGACATCACAGCTGGTGTTCCACAAGGATCCCTATTAGGACCAACGCTGTGGAATACGATGTACGACGCAGCGCTGCGGCTGCAGCTGCCAAGATGGGTTACGACGATTGCTTTTGCCGACGACCTAATTTTCATAGTTATCGGAACGTCAAAGTTGGAGGTGGAAGTCGTCACGAAAGAGGCGTTGGAAACTGTAGAACGTTGGATGACAATGGCTAAACTGAAGCTGGCCCATCAGAAAACCGAGATCATGCTCGTGAGCAATTGTCGGAAAACTGAGCGGATTGTAATGAACATCGAGGGGAACGAGATCACATCCACTCGCCAGCTAAAACACCTTGGAGTCATGTTAGACGATCGTGGAAACTTTAATGCCCACGTAGATTATACGTGCGAAAAGGCAATGAAAGCCAATGCAGCACTGCCCATGATAATGCCGAATGGGTTTGGACCGCGCAGCAGTAAAAGGAGGCTCCTAGCAAGTGTTACCCTATCGATACTGCGCTACGGGGCACCAGCGTGGATAAGGGCGTTAGACACAAAGAGGAACCGTAGGAGGTTGATAAAAACCCAGAGGTTGTCAGGCATAAGGGTAGCAAGCGCATACAGAACGATTTCCTCGGAAGCGGTATGTGTGATAGCCGGAACGATGCCTATATGCATAATGCTGATGGAAGACAGTGAATGCCACAGACTGAAGGAAAGGGGGGGCCAAAACACCAAAACAGTGAGGCACAAGTAAGAGTCGAATCACTGAGTCAATGGCAGCGAGAGTGGGACTCCGCGGAAAATGGAAGGTGGACTCATAGGCTTATCCCGGACGTAACCACATGGGTAAATAGGGAACACGGAGAGGTTAGCTTCCACCTGACGCAGTTCCTGTCGGGTCATGGGTGCTACAGGAAGTACCTGCATAGGTTTGGACACGCGGAATCACCTTTCTGCGTGACATGCGTTGACGAGGAAGAAACTGCAGAGCACGTTGTGTTTGTCTGTCCCCGTTTTGAACAGGAGCGATGTGAGCTGATAGCCGCGAGCAGGCCAGACGTAAACGCCGACAACATAATATCGGAAATGTGTCGCGACGAAGAAGTGTGGAAAGTAGCGGACAACGCAATTGCGAAGATAATGGTGAAGCTACAAAGTGCATGGAGAGACGATCAACGAAGACTGGCAGTTGATCTGAGAACGTAGGTGCGAAAGCACAGCCCCTCCCCGAAGTAATGCTGTGAGGCGGTTCCGGGGAGACGAGAGCGTGGCGATCAAGGAAGGAGGTTTTAGTTGGTAAAAATCCAACACTACCTGGGTCCAGGAGGACCAGGTGCCTTTTGAAGGTTTCCTCACCCTTGAGAAAAAAAAAAAAAAAAAAAAACACATTGTTTCCGATTACTGAGGTAACTCCTAAAGAGACTTAGGGCGATGCCGCGGATACCCGCATGTTCTAGCTGCTGTAAAAGGATTCCGTGGTCGACGCAGTCGAACACTTTCATGAGGTCCAGGAATACTGCACTGACAACTTTCCCTCTGTCTATATCTAGCAGCAATTTGTTTAGAAGTTCGAAAGTTGCCGTATGCGTTCCTGATTTTTTCCTGAACCCGTATTGTTTTTTATAAAAGAAATCACTTGTCATTATCACATATCGCAACTATCAACCAAATATATTCACTATCTTTTGAAAGTTCAATTGATTACAGACGACTTTCTGAATCACAAAATCAATATAAGAATTTTTTCAACAAACTTGATTTCAGTCTGAAAATAATTAAAACGGATTATAACGGATCAAAAATCCATTGTGATATTTCAACAGGAAAATTTTGACCAGTTATTCCTCCAAGTTTCAGAAAAATAATTTTGATAATGTTCACAATGTTCACACAACATGGAATTAAAGCTTCAACAGAACTTATCAAGAAAGATTTTGTATGGCCAACAATGTCAAGACATCAAGAAATTTTGTCAATCTTGTATTGCTTGCCAGAAATCAAAAATCACACGGCACAATTCTAGCCCAATACAACCGATTGACATTCCAAATGAACGTTTCAATCATATCCATATATAGATATTGTTGGACCCCTTACTCTATCCGAAGGATATAAATACTGTTTAACAATAATTGATCGCTTGGCCAGAAGTCATACCTATTAAAGATTCAACTGCTGAAACAGTATTTAAAGAATTACTTTTTAATTGGACCTCTAGTTTTGGTGTTCCTAACATCGTTACTACAGACCAAGGTCCACAATTTGAATCAGATCTATTCAAAGAACTGAATAAACTACTTGGAACTAACAAACAACGAACTACCAGTTACCACCCGGAAGTAGATGGTATCGATGAAAGATGGCACTGTACACTAAAAAACGCTATCAAATGTCATATAAATCCAAATTGGATAAACTCACTTCCAATAATATTGGTAGACTGACGACCAATAATCCTACCAAATCTAAATGCTTCAGTCTCTGAAATGGTCTATGGAACCAACATCCAAGTTCCCTATCATTTCTTTCACAAAACTGAATCAACTACAACAAAAGACCCTTTCACTTTTGTTGAAAAATTAAAAAGAATTATGAATAATATTCAGCCTATCCCAAGCTCAAATCGTCATAAACAAAATATTATCATATTCAAAAATCCTAAAGACTGTTCTCATGTCTTTCTCGGTGCTTTCTCCGGTTGAAAGGAATAACGGGAAGACATAAAGGTCTTTGTCTTTTCTTTTCTTTTCTTTGTCTATGTGCTATACTGTGTAAAGTCTCGAAAATCAGAGTTCACGTGTTATCCGAAATTCCTTATTGTCTCATAATTTTCATTTTGAGTCGCGTATGCTCACATAGTAAATTCAGAATACCAGGTGACCCTGTGGTTTGTGCTAAGAACTTTTGAAATTCAAACAGAAATCGTATTGGAACGTAAAACGAGATCTTTGTTCATAAGGATGCTACTTGACTTTATTGTCTTTATTTTCGTTCGGACATATAAAGACTTCTATTCTGCGTCTATGTTTCAGATCGCTATAGTACGTGTAAATCTTTTGTTTACTTGTTTCTTTTGTTCTTTTTGTGTGTTTTGCAAAAGCACATGGAAGAGCATCAATTTTGTGCTCATGCGAGATGAGCTTTTCCATCACCTGATGATGTGCATAATGTTTTGGTGTACAGCAAATAAGGAACAGGGAAAAAATATATCAACAAATTCCATGCTGAATATCCAAGAGGCTTTCCCTGCCAAGTGCAGCAGGGCACCATGGGTCCAAATTCAGGAAAACGGGAACGCGAACCTCCTTCTCTAACGTACGTCTGCGGGTATAATAATAAAGGAAAAATAGTTTCGTCTCGCCGGGTTTGCGGATGCATTAAAAAGGGTAAAACTATTCCGAATTATTCGTGGTTGCGCAGACGTAATCTCTCAGATCATACACGACTGGAGGGCCAATGTCTATATCGCCTAACTATGTACGAAATGATTTGGACTATTGTGAAAGGAAAACACAGAAGACACAGATGAAAAATTTGATGATGATGAAATTGCCCGATCGACTCACCCATTGCCATCCGCCGTTATGCGAGTCAGACCGGAAGGTAGCAAAGGGAATTTGTGGTGTAATGATCCTGCACACACATATGCAATTTTGTCAGCTACGAAATAGACGGTCATCACCTTTAGTGACGTGCCCACTTCGGTTGGGATTATTATTGCGTGTATTGATGCATTTCGGTGCTGTAAGGGAATTAACAGGCCAACATTCCCAAATGGGTGTTACCTCAGCTTGTGATTTACACCAAGGAACTGATCAACCCCCAACCCTATTAGAATTTCCTGATTTTTTCACTGTTTACGACCGACGCTCCCTGGAGTTTGTTTTGCAATATTTTCTTGGAAATCTTATGTTAGTCCTCGAACCGAATCTAAGCACAAGTCGAGCCCGCATCCCATCAGACTCTTTAGAACCGCTGACGGCTACTCCCAATAGGCGCGAACGTCGATCCCCGAAACTTGTGTCTCAATGTCCCTCTAAGGATCTTTTTCGGGCTTTCAATTTGTACCGAAGCACTTGTGAGTTGTACGGAAGCGAGACACTGTGTGATGAAAATAAACTGTCACTAAAACTGGAATGTGATCCATTTGGGGGTGCCGTGAAGCGATCTCACACTGTGATTATGAACTAGGAAGTGCTTAGAGCATTCAAATCGAAACCACACCTTAGTCTATCGTATGGCTGCCAATTTAGATCACCCCCCACTAACTATTTTGTTGCACCAAACTGTTACAGGCGGTCAATGAATATGAGTGGAACCGATTATACCGATGCGATCTCGCTGCACGGCGATGAGAATGATGCTAACATTATGTCCGAGTCCGAGCTTCAAGATGAAATCGCTGATTTATCTGACGTGGACGACAACATAAACGTCACCATTCGTCCATATGAACAACATTCCGCCATGTTTTCACCACCGAAGCTCCAATCAGTGGTAGTAGTGCCGCAGCAGAATGATAATAGTAATGCACAAAAGCCGAAGGCAACATCAACTCCACAATTGGATCGGTCGGTAAGCGACCAGGGACAACAACAACGAATCGCAATCGTAATCGTAATATTTTGTTTTCGTTTAAATTAACGTCTTCGCGCAATACGGCACAATTAAAAACAATACTTGATTTCTTTTTGAGTCAAAATACAAACTTCATTTAAATTGTACCAAATTTATTTCAAATTCCTACTGCAGTTTCGAGGAAGCTTATGTCCTCATCTTCAGGGATTCTTGTATTCAAGATGAACACACAAAGAATACATCTTGAATACAAGAATCCCTGAAGATGAGGACATAAGCTTCCTCGAAACTGCAGTAGGAATTTGAAATAAATTTGGTACAATTTAAATGATGTTTGTATTTTGACTCAAAAAGAAATCAAGTATTGTAATCGTAATGGTTCAACCAAGAGATCTAATAAAAACAATTCGAAAGGGGCTGGAAGTTTAGTTGCACTTCTTTCCAAAATTTCGGTCACTAACTCTAATAATGCCAATAATACTGGACAGTCATTGAAGCGTAATAGAAGCGAGGATGCATCAGGAAACACGGTAAGTCCACCAGCACAACAACCGAGTAAGGTAACCAAAGTCAATAGGCCACCGATCCCGCTACCACGCACATCGATTAGTTCTATTGGCCGCTCTGAAAGCTACAGTGATATCGCGAAAGAATCGCTGCGTTTGAAAGTCTGTCTGATAGGCAAACCGGCCACCACCGTCGATAAGCAAAACATTAAAAAGTTTCTGCAGGAAAAAATCGAGGAAACCATCATGAATGGAGACTTCACACCGACTTTTGGCAACTGCTATGCGGGTCATGACGGATACTATACACCTTGTTCTGACGCACGAAGCGCTCAGTGGTTAAACAGTGTCATCCAAGGGGGAATCGCGAAAATTGACTCCAGATTGGCGGTCATTCCGCACAACTCGTTGGCTCCGTTCACATCAGCAAATAACATGGTAAGAGTTGTTACGGTGGTACCAACGCGAAAACCGAACGACCTCATTCTGAAATCTCTAACAAAATTGAACCCATATGTGAGCACTGAAAAATGGCACATCTCAGGAAGACGAAACCAGGGGGCATCAAAATCTAGAATTTTCATGCGTATGGACAAGGTCTCTTTTGAAATCATTAAAGCACGAGGAAGTCTGCTAAACTGGATCTTGGGCACCATCTCAGTGGAAATTGAACGGAAGAAACCACAACCCAAAGGTAATCAGGGGGCAAGGTACCAACGGTTTCAAACAATCATGCCAATGGGCAAAATGCGATGTCTAACTCATCTTCTCAGGAAGTCATGGAAGCAACCCAATCGGGATCAGGGCTCACCTATCAAACGGGAGGGTCTGGTACCGTTTTGGGAAATGTCAATTAACTGATTGATTTCACTATGGACAGAAATAAAAACAAAAAAGAAAAACATACGGCAATGGATTCGAACTCGAATTTTACCTTGACGAATCTGAAAATTGCCCAAATTAACTTGCAACATCTAAAGAAAGCTACGTACACATATTGTCGTAGAATAAAGATGGAGCATACAAACATATCCCTCATCCAAGAACCTTGGGTTAGAGGTAAAAGAATTCACGGCTTCGGCCAATTACACAACGAACTTTTCTACTGTAGATCGGGAGTGAAGCCTAGAGTGGCTATTCACGTAGCTAACGGTGTGAATGCTATGGTTCTCAATCAGTTTACGAATGATGACCAAGTTGTTGTGAGAATTTGTAGGGAAGAAAGCCTACTTTTGTGAATGCGATTAGGGCAGAAAGAATTGATATAACAATAGTCTCGAGCGCCTTAGCAGAAATGCTGCACTCATGGGAAGTCGCAGACGAAGAAATCTTCTCTGACCATAGGCTAATTACTTTCTGTTTATCGGGAAACTTTCCAACTAGGAAGCCCTACAGAAATCCACGAAAAACAAATTGGGAAGTGTATAGGAAAGCCCTGGAAGTAAATCTCAGCCGCACTGCCTATCAGGAGAGATTCTTCAATACTGAAGACCTAGACAAAGCGAACCAGGAAGTCACTGATGCTATAATTCAGGCGTACCAAGTGGCATGTCCGTTCACGAAACCCAAGCCGCTGTACAAAAGTCCGATCTGGAGCAATGAGCTCGGAAAAAAGAAAAGGGAACTCAGGAAAGCTTGGAACAAAGCGGGAAAAAAGGGGTGGACCAAGAGGGTAACAGGGCAAAGTACAAGGATCTACTAAAGGATTATAAAAGGTCGCATGCACAATTGAAAGAAAAATGTAAAATGAAATTTTTCGACGAGGCCGATTCCATACCCGCGTTTGCGCGTGTCCATAAGATCTTAGCAAAGGACCCAACTGTGCAGGTTGGCTCCTTGGTCAAATCTGATGGGAGTTACACCGAAAACGGACTAGATACGGCAACTCACCTTCTTGAATCCCACTTTCCGGGATGTACTATTTGGAATCCGATTTCCACTCACCAACCTCAGCATCAACCTTGTAAGGATTGGAGATTTGCTGATAAATTAGTAAAGAGAGGTAAAATCAAATTCGCGATACACAAATTCCACTCTCACAAATCGGCTGGACTGGACGAAATTTTTCCAGCTCTGCTGAAGGAAGGAATAGACATTCTGCTAGGTCGGTTGGGCAGTATTTTTAGAAGCTCTATAGCGCTAGGACACATAGCGAAACTCTGGAAAAAGGTCAGGGTAGCGTTTATCCCGAAGCCTGGCAGAACGGTTCACAGTGAGGCCAAAGACTTTCGACCGATTAGTCTGATTTCTTTTCTGTTGAAGACGGTGGAAACACTTATAGACTTCTATATTAGGAAAGATGTACTCAGTATGTTTCGGCTTCATGTTAACCAGCATGCGTATCAAATGGGAAAATCAACTGATTCCGCCCTGCATCAGTTAACCCAAAAAATTGAAAAAGCAGTTAACAACGGAATCATGGCCCTGGGCTGTTTCATTGATATAGAAGGAGCTTTCGACAACACAGAATTTGTAGTCATTAAAGAAGCGGCGACGGATAGGAAGGTAGAGGCGGTAATAATTAGATGGATAGTCAGGATGCTCAGTTGTAGAACGGTAGAAGCCACGGTATGTGGAACGGTGGTCAAACTGGGAGTCACTAAGGGTTGTCCACAAGGCGGCATATTATCACCTATACTGTGGTGTATGGTGATTGATTCTCTACTAGTTAGGCTGAATGACCTTGGCGTATTCACGCAAGGATATTCTGATGACGTGTCGTACATGATCCAGGGCTTTTCGTTATCGACTATGGGGGACCTGATGAGAATGGCTATCAAAGAAGTAGGAAAATTGTGTCTCGAACGAAGGCTTAAAGTAAATCCGAGCAAAACCAAAATCATACTGTTTAGTAAAAAGAATAAAGTTGAAGAAGCTGAACTAGGAGTCTTCGTACTTTTTAATACGATATTAACTCTTAGAGCGTCTGTGAAGTATCTGGGCGTCATTTTCGATTACAAAATGACCTGGATCGCGCATCTTTATGAGAAAATTGACAAAGCAGTGGGAATCTTTTGGATGTGCAGAAATGCTTTCGGTAGAACGTGGGGTCTCTCTCCAAAAGCCCTGTGGTGGATCTACACAGCTGTAGTGAGACCGATTCTCTGCTATGGAAGTGTAGTTTGGTGGCAAAGGGTAAAAATTGGAGCAACCATTAAAAAGCTAGAGAAACTTCAAAGGGAAGCTAGAGAAACTTCAAAGGGTAGCGTGTCTATGTATTACAGGCGCTCTTAACTCAACTTCAACGAAGTCCCTTGAAGCACTTTTGTCATTATCACCACTGGAATCTTTTGTTAAAGCTTCAGCGGTTAATGCTGCCCTGAACGTAAAATGTAATGGTTGGTGGTCCGAATCATTAGGGCAAGGCCACACAAGAATATGCAAATTAATAGACGATGAGGTTCTTGAAATGTGTAGTGACCAAATCAGGCCAGAATTAATGTTTGACGACAACTTTAATTGCATTATACGAGGGGCACCCTAAAAGTTTCGGGAATCGGCTATAAAACGATTTTATTGCTTCTCAAAATAATCACCATTACAATCTATACACTTTATCATCCTTAAAAACCAGTTTTCGAAACATCTAGTCCATTCGGAAGTTGGGATTTGGGCCACTTCTTGTTCATATGCCTCGACAGCAACTTCCGCAGATAAAAATCGCTTCCTACGCAACTTATTCTTGACACTCGGAAACAAATAAAAGTCGCACGGTGCCAAGTCGGGACTGTAGGGTGGATGCAGCATCAAATTGATTTTTTCCTTCTCCAAGAACGTCGTGGTCAGAGCACTTGTGTGGGAGCTTGCATTATCATGGTGGAGGACGATCTTGCGATGTCGACTCTTTCCACGTAGTTCTTCAAATACTTTTGGCAAACAAATCGTAGTATACCACTCTGAATTGATTGTTTTACGATCCTCAAGTGGTACAGTAGCCACATGACCACATTTCCTGAAGAAAGTAGCGACCATTTTCTTGGCGACGCGACGCTTCGAGCGCGAATTACCTTTGTTGGTAAATCTTCATTTTGAAACACCCAAACGGTGGATTGCTGTTTTGTTTGGGGATCATAGCTGTAAATCCAACTTTCGTCACCTGTTACGATGCTATATACTGAATCAGACGCCCCATTGTCGAATTTTTTGAGAGAATCTCGGCACCATTTCACACGAGCCTCCTTTTGGTCGTCTGTCAATTTGTATGGGATCCACCGAGAACAAAGCTTCCGTGTGCGTAAATGTTCGTGTAAAATTGTTTGTATTTGACTTTCCCCGATCCCAAGGGATGCAGCTATCTCAGCATAGGTCACATGTCGATCGGCTTCAATCATGTTCCGGACATGGTCAATGTTTCCATCGGTGATGGCTGTGGAAGGTCAACCTTCACGAAAGTCGTCACTGAGGTAAGTGCGTCCCGATTCAAACTCAGCGAACCACCGATAAACAGTGGTCTTGGATGGGCCTCATCTTCAAATGCTTTTTGCAAACGATCAATACACAATTTCAAGCCAGACTTAAAGTCGTAGAAAATCATGGCTCTAAAATTTTCACGTGATAAATCCATTTTTTCTCTGCAATGACTTTTTGGAATTGTTGTATCTTTTGACTGCTACGATCGATTTTCATTTTGATCATCACTTTTAAATCAGGAAAGACCAATTTAATTGGCGAAAAGTTTACACGAGCCGATATAGCCGATTCCCGAAACTTTTAGGGTGCCCCTCGTACCAGGGAGGGATGCATGGGCTAGAGAAAATGGGGCTTATACACCAGGGCCTATCTTCGGGAATTTATTTTTGAATTTTCGGGAATTTTCAGGAATTTTCGGAAATTTTCAAGAATTTTCGGGAATTTTCAGGAATTTTCAGGAATTTTCGGGAATTTTCAGGAATTTTCGGGAATTTTTGTAAACAAATAATAATTGAAAAAAGCTGTGAATTAATGAAAAACATGTTTTTAACCATTTTTCTAACGATTAGGCGGCCGCCGAGTTTCGACAATTTTTTCGACTTCATTTTGGTCTTTCGCATTTTGAGAATTGTCATAATCAGCACGATCTACGTTGCTATCATTCAACCGTTGTTCGTTTCGGAGGATTGAAACTGATAAATCTTTGGCAGGTCGATCAATACGTCTCTTAATAATTGAATCAGATTGAGATTCGGATTCAATGTTATGATTTTCTCCATTAGATTGGTACGATTCAATCATATGACTTTTGAGCATATATTGTCGTAGAGTCGAAAAATATCATTTGCATCGACAGAGTCTTGACTGAGCTTCTACTTTTGTCTTATAGGAACTCTTATATTGTTGCCAAATTACTTTATAGAGTCTGCTGCAGTTCGGATACGGCCAGTTCCATCGCGTGGAAAATGTTGCAAAATTGACACTGCGCTGCGGGCGAAATTTTTGGGTAGTTTTTTAATAAATTGAATAAAATAGTACAACGAGCGAAACATTTTCTAGATAATTTCTCATCGCCTGGTAATTTCCACCTTCAAGTTATTTTGCTAAGCGTTTTTCTAAAACTACACATTTCACATCGTCAGTCAACTTGCCACTTTCAAGTTATTTCACAACATGAGACCATTTCCAAAATTCTGCTAACTTTCCAACGTCAGTCATTTCCCATTCTCATGTCATTTACCTAATTCTACTAATTTTCGATAGTCAGGATATGTCCGGGTTCTTTCCCATCGTCAGGTTATTTCACATTTTAAAGTATATCCCCAACGTCAGGTCATTTACCACGCTCAATTTATTTCTAAATGTGCGATCATCTTCCACAAAATCCTTTCCAAATTCTACTCATTTTCCATCGCCGTATCCAATCGTCAGGCGATTTGCGATTTTTGAATCATTTCTACCCATTTCAGTCAATTTTCCATCTTTAGCCAATTTTTAATCTTCTGGCAATTTGCCATCGTCAGGTCATTTGCTATTTTCAAATCATATCCTTACGTCAGGCAATTTCCGATTTTCTAATCATTTTGAATATTTTCCCAATTTCAATTCATTTCCCATCGTCTTTGGAATTTTCCATCGTCAGGCAATATCAGATCATTAGCATATTTCCCATTTTCAAATCATTCACCGTTTACTCTTTCCTTCAATATTTTTTTATCGCTTCCCAAAAATTTCTTCCAGCTCGTCTCGATTTTCCGGTATCCGAATTTTCGATCCAAAAACTTCCCGGTATACTGGATACCACGGATACACACTTTTTGCAGACGAAATTGCACCTTCTGAACTTTTACTGAAGCTTCCTCTAACCACTTGAAAAAACAACTGTATTTTCTTGCTTTCATTACTGATGTATTGACGCACTTGAAGAAAGTTCAAAAAAAGTTCGAAAGTAGCACTATCAGTATTCTGAATATTCAACCGATAAAGCGAACATCTTGCGAAACGCAATGAATTCACCTCGTAACGGTTGGGAAGAACGTTGAAGTCAGGAATGATGGAAAACATTTTTACGGACATAAGTTATTAGAGAATCAAGGACGATCTAATCGAATGTCAACTAGTGCGAAAGTCCATCATTGATGCATTGCTTTCTCAATTGAATACCAGACTTGATTACGACATTGAATTGCAAAAGGCCCTGGAAGTTCTGCTTGAAATAACACCTGCGGTTTCAACGGAAAGGCTCAAACTATGTCACACAACAATTGTACCTGATCGCGATGAAGCGAAGTTCTTCCTTGAATATCGACGTGCTGCAGACCTGCTTGCTGGACATGAATTCACCAATCCATTAAGCAACTTACAGGAAATATGCACGCTTGTACCCGAAGATCTCCCCATCATGAAAGTAGCTTTGGCTCGAGTTGTTGCGGCGAGGCCCCATTCGGTCATTTATACCTCATGTCGATCTTTCTTCACTTCTTGCACTGATCTATACAGATGAATATAAGAAACTAAAAGCAATTGACCGAACAAGTTTGACTGGGTTGACATTGTTTAACTATCTATATGTTAATGTAAATATGACGACGGTCGTAGAATTTGATTCGAGTGCTGCGACGAGGCTATGGATTAGGCATGTCCGAAAAAAAAAAGTTTTTTCAAATTGATTCCTTAACCTCACACAAAATATTGTTTGACCTAAAAAACACCAAAAATATTTTTTTTTAATTTTTTGAAAGAAAATTGTCGGGGGGAAAAATCAAAAACTTCATTTTTTCAAATTTTGCACTTTAAAGCGTCGTCAGCGCCACCTATTTTGCCTAATTTTTCCAAATTATTTTTTTCCTGAAAAGCTCATTCAGTACCTTTCCAACGATACCCCACACAACGAATTTAATGGAGAAATGAGTTTTATTCGATCGATTTTCCACTGTGATGTAATCATGAATTTGCTTTTGAAAAAGTTCAAAATGAAAAATTCTGAAGAAAATTCACATGACATGCTTGCACAAAAAAAATTGTATGAAGTTCATTTCTCCATCAAATTCATCGTGTGGGGTATCGTTGGAAAGGTAATGAACGAGCCTTTCAAAGAAAAATAAACATTGGGCAAAATAGGTGGCGCTGACGACGAAGTGCAAAATTAGGTTTTTGATTTTTCCCACCGACAATTTTCTTTCAAAAAATTCAAAAAAAATATTTTTGATGCTTTTTAGGTCAAACAATATTTTGTGTGAGGTTAAGGAATCGATTTGAAAAAACTTTTTTTTTCGGACATGCCTACTATGGATGTATCAAAAAAACAGACAACCCCAGAAAGCTCAACACGAGTGGTTTAAAAAACTTTTTCCAGAAGCACACCATCAAAAAGGGGTTTACAATGCTCGCAAAATTAATTTCAAACACAGAACGACAATATACATAACAGATTTTTTAAGCCATAAATGAAATTAATGAATGAATTGAAGAAATTTTTTAAAAATTAACAAAAAAAAATAAAATTGCCGAATTTATTATTTGGTAATTCTTGGTCATTTTCAGTAGTTTTTAGAAATGTTCTTCAATTTTTAGAAGTGTTCTTAAAATAAGCTTGCTTTACGCTACCAGTACTTAGTCATCAGTTCAGAAAAAAAATCAGTAACTTTTGGGAATTTTCAGGAATTTTTAGAAATTTTCGGGAATTTTTGCGAATTTTCGGGAATTTTTCGGGAATTTTCAGGAATTTTCGGGAATTTTAAGGAATTTTCGGGAATTCGAATTCCCGAAAATAGGCCCTGTTATACACCCAGAAATGTTATTGTCTGCTACACTGACGGTTCGAAGTTAGAGAACTCATCTGGCGCTGGCTATTACTGTGAAAACCCTCATTTCGAGGCTAGTTTACCTAAAGGAAAATACGCCACAGTCTGCCAAACTGAACTCCATGCTATCTCGGAACTGTGTAAATCTGACAACATTTCAGCCCTGACGGATGAGAGTATATTCATATGTACGAACAGTCAGGCAGCAATTGAAGCAGTTAGTGCACCTGTCGTCAACTCGAGCTCGGTTAAGAATTGTAAACAGGCGATCAATGACATTGATCGAAGCAATAAAGTTACGATTCTCTGGGTTCCGGGTCACTCTGGCATTCAAGGAAATACAAAAGCAGACGAATTAGCCACAAAAGCAGCAAGGACAACTTTGATTGGCCCTGAACCACAATTCGGAATTGCTAGAACCATCAGGAAAAGCAAAATAAAAAGTTTGCTTCACGCACAACACCTCGAGTCGTGGAATAAGTATGAAGGAGCACGTCACACAAAACTTTTCTGTAAAACACCATCAAAAGAGTTCAGTCGGAATAGAGTAATTGAAGCTGTGACTAATCACAATAAGCTCAATAAACACCTCTACACTATGGGATACAAAGATGACCCTTTGTGCTTATGTGGCCACGGGGAAGAAACAGGATTTCATATTCTGACGGTTAGCCCTAGATTTAGACGTACTAGAATAACTCTGTTTGACAAACCAGAATTAAGTGAATTGGATGTTGACATTAGCAAGATTGACATTCACATCTTATCCGACTTCCTCAAGAGGGAAATAGATTCGAAGAATGACAAGACAAGGCAACTACTTACTCAAGAGAGAACTCTCTACTCGTTTTGCTGGCTTCAACGCCTCGCCGCCGCACTGCTTTATCTGCCCTATTATCATTATCTTTGTCTTAAAATTTTCTTTTTCTATTTTTGACCATTTTGACTACTGTCGAAATCCGATCCGTTACACGGTGGACTTCATGAAAATCATGATTATGTGACTCTAGTTTACAGTTTACAGTTTATGGTTTATATTTATTTATTGTTTGTTTTTGTATTTGTATGATTCCTTTTGTTTTTTTGTGAATAATAAAGAGAGGAATCACGGGGGTCATTTGGAACAAAGGATTTAAATCCAGGTTCCTGGCATGTCGGTAACGACATGCCCCTCCAAAATGTTTCTATCTATCTATCTATCTCTGTCTTCGTTCGTAAAGTTATAAAAAACCACTTCAACCTAATTACGACGGACCATATGAAGTCCTTAAACGAGACGAAAAATTTTTCACCTTAAAAATCAAAGGAAAAGAAAAAGTCATTAGCATTGACCGTCTCAAACCTTGCTTCGAAATTCCAGAAACACTTTCTGGGAATCATGCTCGAAGCGGTAGCGGAGAGCGTGACGCAGTCCCCACACCCAAAAAAAAAACGTCCACAAACCCAAAAACCTCCATACAAAAACCTTTGGGACAAGACACAATGTATAGGCGAAGTTTTGAGTTTGTTCCTCTCGCCCCTCCCCCTCCAAATTATTTAAAAAAAAACTACGTCGCAGCAGCTATCCAACAAGCCCTCACTCATCAAAATCGGTTGAAAATTGGCTGAGATATCGAGGTTTGAAAATGGTACTTTCCCATACATCTTACCAGAATTCCATTGTTCTCATTATTACGTAAACTTTTTTTCTGATCTGTCGGTTTCTATATATCTATCTATTGTTTTTGAGAATATCTTATATATTACTCGAGCTTTGCTTGATCGTGGAACAATTAAACTGAAACGTGGAAATTTTTTCTTTAATTTTCGATCACATAGACAAGTAACAGAAGGTCACAGGTTGAGAATTTTTATTTTGAATTATTTTTGTCATTGTAATGACGCTCAGATTGAACTCAACTAGAACAGTTGTGTTCTTGAACATATTAGAAGCATCAACATTTCGGCATCCAGTGCCAATCATCAGTCAAGTCATGCACCTTGATATGCTGATATGGGGTGAAGTACCGACTATTTGATGTTCTACATGAACAATCTACGGTTAAACTAGGACTAGTGAATTATATCTGAGAATGAATGTATAACTACATCTAACGTCAAAACTCCAAAGTTAATCCTAACTCAAGCACTGAATTAGGATTGAATTAGGATTGAATTAGGATTAGGATTGATTAGGATTGATTAGGATTGAATTAGGACTGAATTAGGATTAACTTTGGAGTTTTGACGTTAGATGTAGTTATACATTCATTCTCAGATATAATTCACTAGTCCTAGTTTAACCGTAGATTGTTCATATAGAACATCAAATAGTCGGTACTTCACCCCATATCAGCATATCAAGGTGCATGACTTGACTGATGATTGGCACTGGATGCCGAAATATTGATGCTTCTAATATGTTCAAGAACACAACTGTTCTAGTTGAGTTCAATCTGAGCGTCATTACAATGACAAAATAATTCAAAATAAAAATTCTCAACCTGTGACCTTCTGTTACTTGTCTATGTGATCGAAAATTAAAGAAAAAAAAAATTTCCACGTTTCAGTTTAATATCTATCTATGTTCTATCTATCTATCTATGTTCTATCTATCTATGTTCTATAAATAATTTTCGATCTCGAGAACTAGACAGCCGATTTTGATGAAATTTTCAGGGAACGTCAGAATCGGTCCAAAATGAAAATTTTCATATGCCGCTTTTCCGGGAAAACTCTGGAAAAGCCGTGGCATGTGGAAAAGCGGTCAATTTTGAGGGTTTTTCAGGTAATGCTCGGAGTTTTCGAATTTTAGCTCCGGAGTGACAATACCTAGAGAGTTGGTGTCTTCTAGAAAGTTTTAGAATATGGTCGGGAGAATTTTTTGGGATATTAAGAAAATGTATGTGAGCTATCAGAGCGACGCCATCTTGAATTTTCCCAAGCGAAAAATTGTGAATTTTTTGGTTTTTGAATTTTAGCTCCGGAATGACAATACTTAGAGCGTTGCTTTCTTCGGGAAAGTTATAGAGATTGGTGAGGAGAATTTTTTGGGATACTAAGAAAATGGCTGCCAGCTGTCAAAGGGGCGCCATCTTGGATCGTAAGAGAAAAATTGTGTTTTTATGGTTTTCGAATTTTAGCTCCGGAGTGACAATACCTAGAGAGTTGGTTTGTTCCGAGCGATTATAGAGTTTGATCGGAGAAATTTTTGGGATTTTCAGAAATCTGCCAAAGTGACGCCGTCTTGGATTTTTTTTAGGTATAAATTATGCTTCTTTGGGTTTTCGATTTTTAGCTCCGGAAGTATAACACTTAGAGAGTTGGTTTATTCTAGAAAGTTATAGAGTTTCATAAGTAGAATTTTTTGGTGTCATAAGAAAATGGCTACCAGCTGTCATAGCGGCGCCATCTTGG
>CM055404.1:92292862-92309863 GCA_029228625.1 Pseudolycoriella hygida
TTAACATTCGTGTCTTTTTGCGAAGATTGTTTTGAGTTTTAAATTTTTGCGTGTGAAAACTGAAAGTGTTGAAAAATTATTACGCTGGCGGGTCTGGCATTTGTGACGCGATTTCTTGAACACAGGGTAACGTTGTCGTCAAGGAAATGTATGCGTATTTTCAGCGCAAGCGTCACCTCCACTGATATCATTAATTTTGGAAGTGGACATTAGGAACTGCGTCGCACTTCACCTTTTAAAAGGTTTTTGTTGTGATTCAATTAAGCAAACCAAAAAAGTTACTTTCAATTTAGAAAATAACTTAGTTTTCAAACCATGTTTTGAAATCACTTCTGTAAAAAATCAAAACATGGTAGCTTCAGTTTAAAATATCCAAATTTTTTTCAAAATTCAACTCGATCAAATCAGATACTACATGGAACCTTCGACTATCAATACAAAATTACGTAAAACCAATTGGACATGGCTCAATTTTTTTCGACAGGGGGACGTATGTGGTACACACATAAATCAAATATTCATTGAAATCAAAAATCAAATTAAATGACATTGTATCAAGTCACTTTTGAATTCACTATATAAGCAACACATTTTGTAGAACATTAATCATTCAAATATATGGTATCAAACTGATAACATGAATTTGTTTTGATCAGTTCCCATAATATAATTTTCTTGAGACCAGAAAATTAAAGAAAATTGAGAAAATATTTTCGCGAATACAGGCCCTGATGACAAGTAATTAAAAAAGAAAAAAGACCTCACTAGGTTTCAGCCGGTCTTTTACTTGGTTTTCGGTGTAGTCTAAAAACATAACAACATACATTACTTACGTAGATTTTTTGTTTATCTTCGATCACGCAGTAAATCCAAAGATTCGAATCGTTCGTGTTTGAATTTATGAGGATATGATGGTATTTGTAAAAAAATGACATTTTAAACACAATAAGTACACATATGATTTATTATTTCATTTTTTTCTCACTTAATAATATGCATACTCAAAGATGCATAAATATGAATTTGTTAAATATTTTTAATAATAATAATTAATAGTAATAATATATGCATAAATATATACTTTTATATATAGTTTTGGTTTTATTATTATAAATAATAAGTTTATCTCGTTTACTCACAAATCGACGTTTTTCCTCTATGTCACATTTAGATAATTTTCTCAATTATTTTTTTCTGTAATTTACATGTTTTTTACTTTAAATGTTTTCTTCTTTGAACAATAGCAATTTTATTGAAACTGATTTTGAACTGGATAATGTTATGATTTAAGATATTTTCTGTATTTATTAGTAAATTGGTTATGAGTCCTAAATTAATAGGATTTTAAGTTCTTGTGAAACTGTTTTAAGTTATTGTGAAAGAAAAAGTTCACTTAAAATAATTTCAGGAGTGGTCTTTTCCTCAATGTAATGTCGATTTATGTTAATACAATGATAGAAAAAAACGTTTTCCAAATTGTTTCAATTGACGTAAATATCGAGGATTTAGATTATTTTTTTTGCTTTTTTTTATGCAATAAATATGTATGTTTTAGGTTATTGCGGTGGTGCTCATTTTGAAAATGACTTGCTTCTGGCTTAATGTTTTGGAATGTTGATTTCGTAACATAAAATGAAAAATTTAGCACAAAAACTTGAAGCAAGTGAGAAGACTGGCTCAAAGAATGGAATATATAGAAATATAGCAGTTCTAAGTTAAAGTCAGTTTTCCATCACAACTACTTTCTATAAACAGTCAGAAACATGTCTTGTTTAAAGTTCAATTTATACATACAAATTAAAAAATCTAAGTTATCACTTGATTATATTTTTTACTTCCCCATCCATCACAATTTTCGTAATTTTTGTTTTATTACTTTATTTACTTTTTTTACTTTTCCTTTTTTATGTTTTATTGGGTTGGTAAAAAAATGCTAAAATATCAATACATTCAATAAGGTTTCTATTATTTTGTCTGCAACAATTTGTTTAATTTTTTCAAATTTTCTTTTTATATTTTCTTTGCTAGGTGCTCTACACATTGTTTCAAGTATTTTGTCTCTTACCCAACGTAATAACTGATTCAATAATTTATGCCACAAGACTAGTTATCATTACTTTTCTATAATTATTTATGGAATTCTATTTTCGAAAAGATATTAAAAGTTAATTTTGAATTTTTTCATTTTTTTTTAAGAATTTGTTAACTTTAAATATTTACACAGGTCACATAATATAATTACAATTAATGTTCTGCATTGTATATAAATTTGCATTCTTTGGAACCAATCTTTTTATCTGACTTGTTAATAGTAATATGTTTCAATGATTGTTACTATGAATTTTTGAAATTTTTTAAACACGTTGCTATTGTCACTACACTGTTTAAATATATACTAGTTTTTTTTATTTACCTTTTTTAATAACTTTCCACTTAATGTGGTTTTTAGTTTAAAATTATGAAGGAAACAACAGCTAAAACAAATTATATAATGGTCTCAATCGAATTGCTCAAAATTGTGACTTATCCTAATTGGCTATATTACAGCTTTGAAATTATTTTAAGTGTAAAGTGGTTGAAAATACACAGCCTAACTCTGCGATTTTGAATACTTAACATGGAGAGGAGTTGCAAGAAACTTTATAAGAACTGATCAAAGATAGATCCTATGGAATAATGAGTCAAAGTGCCTAAAGAAGAAAAGCAGCGAGGGTAAGATACGTGCGAAATGAACGCTCAAGGCAACAAAATTAAAAAAATACGAAACTCTAACTTCACAGAGCTTGTCTGCAAAAAACATTCATATATAAAGTAACATATAGAGTGGTAATCTAGAATTGATTCCAAGTTTGCGGGCATTAATCCGTAGAGTTCCGAAGTGGAACGAATGAATTTTCATAGTTGGTTCACTCAACAAAATCTCTGAACAAAAACCCTAAGCTATGTCGAGCTTTTGCTGTAATCTACTCATTGCACTCATGTCATATTCGTTTGAACACGCGAAAACTCAACATAGATTAACCCCAAATAGGATTTAGTAAAACCCTTAATATGTTGTGGACACTAGTATGACTTTTAATGCACAGTGAATCGGTTAGTTGAGTATACAGCTATGTTCATATCGCAAAGTATGTGACTATTAATGGCGAACAGTAACTGGCGAGCAATTGGGGATTTTCATGCTATGTAGATGGCAGAAGTTTCTATGCGATATTTGTGCCTCTTGAATGTTCCATTTTTTCTCACTACGCTTAAAAATGTCTCTACTTTCTATGAACAAGTTGTGCCTCTTGAATGTTCTATTTCTTTTCGCTACGCACCGCTTCAATTTTGACAATTGTGTATTTACGGAATTTACAGTATTTACGTTTTAACATGGTACATTCATTTCGAATAAAACATTACAATTTTCAAAAATGAATTTATTTTATACGAATGCCACGACTGCGTTGCTTCCGCATCAGGGCCGTATCTAGGTACTGGCGGGGGTGGGCTCCACCCACCCTGAGATTTCTTGCGCCCACCCTCAGATTTTCGAAAATGCAAGCAAATTTAGTCAATTTTGATTAATTTGGGTCATGTTTGCTTTTAACAACTGTACAAATTTCTGTCAAATGAAT
This sequence comes from Pseudolycoriella hygida, assembly GCA_029228625.1. NCBI lineage: Eukaryota > Metazoa > Arthropoda > Insecta > Diptera > Sciaridae > Pseudolycoriella > Pseudolycoriella hygida. Next base: position 92,296,483 of record CM055404.1, read on the forward strand.
CACGAATTCACACGAATTCATTTTAAAATTTTGCATTTGAAGAACTTTTCATACAGATACATTCTATGTTTCTATACTTTTACGATTTCTGTTTAGCGCCAATGAAGATTATTTGCAAAAAAAAATGTTCAAATTTCAATGTCATGGAATGCTGTTGGACAATTCAGTTTGAATTAAAAGTCGTAAAAATTTCGCCTGCGGCGCTATTGTCATTACTTAATTAGCATGTGTTGTGACTACTTTTCGTCGTGGGAGGCAAACTTCTATTTACAGACTCAATTTGTAAACTTTTTAAAAGCATGGGCTCGTGAAAAAACTTGCTGAGTATAACATATCACATGAGGATTTACTTTGCTTTATTTCTATAACTTTTTCATTGCGCGCGCCCACCCTGATTTAGCTGTCTAGATACGGCTCTGTTCCGCATGCGACTTTCATTTATTGATTTTCAATGTAAATGTCAAATTTTCTCTAATTTTTATTTGAGAGGTAGGTTTGTAGATCGAAAGGCTCAAAATATAAACTTCCCTACGTCTCAACAACAAATTTCCCAGGAGGACAGTAAATAACTAATTCACTTCAACGGATCTTAACCAAATAATATAGAAAAGTTTTTTTCCTAGCTATTAAAATGTCACTTTCGTGAAAATCGTTATCGATCCGAAAGTGACGGAAAATATTACGTTTACATTTTTCAATTTTTTAAACTCAAATTTCAAAAATATTGATCTGATTTCCAAAAAAAACTATTTTACTTTTATTTTAATAACAAGGAAAAAATTTTAGATTTTTACTTCAATTAAATCCGTCTAAGTCAAAATAATTTGTTTCATTTATTCTCAAGTATTTCGCTTTGATTTATATGAACAGTGGATGCAATTTCAATCTTTTTTTTAAAAAACTCGTCCATTCTTCTAACCATTAGTTGAGGCGAAAGCAACACCTCCTGTTAGCATCTCTCTGTTCAATTAAATTAAAATTGAACAATATGAACTGAGTTCGTTTAATGGAAAATTGTTCATTTTCGAAAATAAACAAAAAACATGGCGGGTGTGGCGAAAGGAATAGTATATTATATCACTAGGAGCAAAAGCTTTTGATTTCGACCCAGGTGTTGAAAGGTCAGAGGGCGGAGCGTCACACTCCGTGTGTTATATACTATTTTATGCGCAGAAAGTCCGAAAAATTTATAACAACAAAATTAAATTAAATATTTGTGAATGGTCACAGTATACCGTATAAATTTGAAATAATAGTTGCCTAAATTTTGGTATTTTCGGTACGTCATTCATCTGTCATTACTAATATTATGTTGTTTTGTTTACATTGTTATTGAACATTCTAAAATGTTGATATCAATACAAATTAAAATAATTTTGAGTTACCTTTTTTTTTATAAAAGTAAGCAGAACAAGCCTACTTCACGCTCTCAATCTTGTGAAGAAATGTGACGTCTTTTGTCCGTCTGCGCATAAATTAAATTAATTTTATTTTTTTTTCACCGGTCCTTGCGCCTATGCATTACAATTTTGAACTGATATAAATCTATGTAAATCGATTGTAATGTAACACACATGCGAAGGTTTGTGGTTCCATTTAATCTGTAAATCAAAATTAGCCAGCTCGAAATTTCATTTCCTGGTTGTTCCAGTATTTCTTACAACTCCCGCTTATATTGTATGTACCAATAATTCTCTGATATTATTTTGCATGTAAGCGTCAATTCTTGTGAAGCGAAAATATAAACTTTCGATTGAGAACCAAATTGAAAACAAAAAAACACAAATCTTAACAAGTAAATTAACTTCGACATGAAACAACCAATGGGATTATATCGGAAGACAAAGGCAACTTATATTTTAGTGTAAAGAAGGAAATATCCATGTTACTGTCAAAGTTCAACCGAACATTTAAATTACATTTTGGTTAAACTTATTCTAGTTATATTGTAGTTTATTCAGTTTAACCAAAGATTAAATTTAACTGTTACGTTAAACGTTAAACGTTAAACATTGACATCAATTGAGCTAATGAGTCGAAAAAATTAATTTTATACGAATCCACTGTATTTGCAGAAATAAGGGAGGAAAGAAATAAGTGCAAAAATAATGTTGTAATTGTGAATGGATAACGCTGCTGGCTGTTTAGTCATTATTCGTCGTAAAAATATAGCAAAATATATATTTTTATTTAATTTTTGTTTTTTTTTTTTTTTAATTTTTATTGTAATTATTAATTCGTCTAAATATCTAATAATTGATCTTTTTATTTTCTTAATATTTTCAAAAATTTCTTAAAAATTATTTAAGCAAAAGTTTAGTTTTTTCAATTTAAACTGCGTGTTTAAAATTTTTTATGCCAATTCACAACAAAACTTATAAGGTCTTTGTAACAGATCGTTCGGAAATCAATAGTTTACTCTAGCCCCAGAGCTTTAATATTATGCACCAAAATTGATTAACAAATTGCAGTTGCTTAATGAATTTAAAAAATTTCAAATGGCCTATAAAACTGAAAAACTATGTAACGTGGCAGAGACAGCTTTATTTACAAAGTCATTTTTATTTATTTAAATACACCAAGAATTGTGGATTGACAAGAGTTAAAGAAATCTACATAGAAAAATCGATATGGTGGATCAATGGCAAGCTTCATTGTTAATGTCAATGGATTCATTATTCGTGTTAACCAAATGTTAGGCCAATTCTTCTCTTTTAATTTGTAATTGGTCTTTGTTAGGATTCGTTTCATAAATTATAGAACAATTACAAGTCCAATACATTAACCACCCAACTTTACCATATCTTAAATTTTTTTTAACTTACCTACCTAACAGAAACAAATTTTATTCATTAATTCTCAATTACAGTTCGTAATTAGTTCTTTCTGCTTTTGATTTCTACAAATTTCATTTTTTAGGTACAATGGTACATTAATTTAATATTTAATTCCTATATATCGATATTATACAATTAGCAAAAAAAGCACCAAAAGGTGCTTCGCCTCTAATTTCATCAGTTTGAATATAGTTAGTGAAACTAAATGCAAAATTTAAATTTCGAAATTGTGTCCTATATTGTCCCACACGGTTCTTCTGAGGCTCAAAACGTTAAAAACACGAAAATGGTTGTTTTGTCGACTGATGAATTAAAAATATGAAAATACAACAAGCTTTTGACTTTTCCCGAAGGTCCAATATAGCTAAAATTATTGCTTCTTATTCAATCAACAGATCTTCACTTGTAAATAACTTTGATAAACAGAAACTGGGGTCGCCTGCACCACCAAGGCCGCCAAAACAGCGCTTAAAAAAGTCTATTGTATACGAGAGTTTATTCCGTATACTAAACGCACTTTTTCGGGGTGTTAAACTGAACGTTCATTTTGACACAGCACTTCTGCTGTAATTTGCATAAGAACCTTACTGACGTCATTGTGAGAGAGTAAATATATGAAATTCTCTCTCAAAATGTCATCACTAAGTTTTTTATAAAATTACGGCAGACGTATCTGCCGTAATTTGCATAAGAAACTTACTGATGTCATTGTGAGAGAGAAAATATATGAAATTTTCTCTCAAAATGTCATCACTAAGTTTTTTATGCAAATTACGGCAGGTATGGAGAGAAATGATAAGTTGGTACGCCTGAGTCGAGAGAACACACATGTGAATGACAGCTAAGTTGTATGTAAACAGAGAAATGATACCTAGATGGCGTTGCGTGGCACGCCACATAGAAAGAACATATCGAAGTATATAATATTATGTGAAAAAATTGAACTATATGGTACCACAAATTCATACCTAACCAAAATAATTGCATGTCGTTCATGACATACTTCTATCATTTTGATTTCGAAAATGGCGAAATGCGCTTTTCAAACATGTAAATATTAAAAAACTGATACATTTCATCGGTTAATTGCATTTTATTGATTCCCAGTTAGCAAATTTTGACAGCTTCATTCATGATTCATGCAGGAATCGTGATGATCCATACAACAAACACAATACATAACGAGTCGCTCACTTATTCTTACTGTGTTCGTATATTCAATATCTTTCTTGTAGAGCGTCAGATTGCAATCACTAAATCCAACAAAAACACTAAACGCGCTAAACACTAACGATAAAGGAGAATGCCAAGATTTGACTCCGTCAATTCGCAAACTTTTGTGGTAACTTAGTGATTATTAATCGTGGAGCAGCAGTTGATTTACATTTTATTGTTGAAATTCGTAAAGGTAATGTTTGCAAAGCTAAGGGCAGTGAGCTGGGCATTTTTTTTGTCTCAATAGTGTATTACTGAACTTAACCTACAATTGCAAGAAGCAACACTTGAGTCATTGAGGTGTCCATTATTGAGACAAATTAATTGTCCAGCTAACTGCCGCTAGCTTGGTAAATATCAGATTTACAAATTGCATTAATAAAATATAGGTTCAACGCTACCACAGGATTAGTAATCAGTAAATGTTTACAAAATTTTGTGAACTAACATACGAAACGAACGGACTCATTTTTGTCAAATCTTGACATTTGAATTTGTCGTTAGTGTTAAGTGTTTTTTTTTTTTTTTTGATTTAGTGATTGCAATCTTACGCTCTCTTACGGCGTCGAAACTCAGCTTAAGTTACTTGGAAAATCGACGAACTGCTACAACGATTGGAAACAAGACCAGTACATTCAAAAGCATTCTGGTCGGAGTGGCTCAAGGTTCCATTATAGGCCCGCTTCTTTTCATCATGTACATGAACGACATTCTGCAGCTCGATTTCATCGGTAAAATACTCCTTTACGCCGATGACACGGTGCTCTACTACGCCGCGGACTCACCCATAGCATTGGAACAGATGATGCAGCGTGATGTAATACTCCTTTACAAATGGTTGAATCGAAATGTTATGACCCTGAACATTGGAAAGACTTCTTATATGACATTTGGCCGTGCGAGAACGCTATCAGATTTCAATATTAGCATAGACGGCGTCGCAATTAATAGGGTAGAGGGAGGAGCAATACTTACTAACGCGCATTCTGTGGAGTGTTCCAATAAAAATTTTATGTGGTGTTCATTATGTGGCGTATTCAAATATTTTTATTTGTAAGGACTTCTTTGAGTGATGTGCCGTCTTGGTTTTGTAAACAAAACAAAACTGATTGAATCGTTCAAGTCAAGTGAAGTTGAGTATAGTGCCATCGTATGGCTTACCGGAAAAGTCATTGTTGGGAGAACCGGTATTCTACTCCTACTAGTTTCGCTCCTAGTTACATCTCATAGATGGAACTGGGTTTGTCGCACAGCTTACCACTGGCACAGTAAAACTTTCCGGTAATGAAAGGATCTCAAAAAGTAGAACCACAAACAGCGAAACTAGTATATAATGATCTTGCCTCTAACCCTTCATGGTTTGTATGTCAGATTATTGTTATTATTATTATTAATAAGTATGTACAAATGACCAAACCTGAAAAAATTTGGGACAAATCAGTTTTTGGAAATATCTTGGAATGTATGGCAGCTAGACCATAGGTTTGTTTGGCAAAGTCTTAGAGTTTTGGTAGTAGAATTATTGACGAATGAGCAAAACTGGAAAAATTTGGTCCAAATCAGTTTTTAAAAATATCTTGGAATGTATGGGAGCTAGACCATAGGATTCTTTGACAAAGTCTTAGAGTTTTGTTAGTAGAATAAGTGACAAATGACCAAAACTGGAAAAATTTATGCCAAATCAGTTTTTGAAAATATCTTGGAATGTATGGCATATACAGTGTTGGTTTCTTCGACAAAGTCTTAGAGTTTTGTTAATAAAAGGCACCAGTATTGGTGAAAATGTCGGTCAGTTGGCCATGTTCAATTGTTCTGGTTTTAAAAGTATCTGGAGAGGTATGAGAGACAAACCATTGGTTTCTTTGACAAAGTCTCAGAGTTTTGTGAGAAGAAGTTACCAGTATCTACAAAGAAACTTTTTGTTTTATTGGAAGTTAACAGAACTCTCAATAAGTGGCGATTGCCCTGTGTCGGCAATATTAAACGAACCAGGCTACATTTTGTCAGTGAAATAAACGAACAAAGCTATAGCCGGTTAGTGAAATTAAGAAACGAAGCTACAGACTGTAAGTAAAACAAACGAACGAAGATCGCGGTCATTCTTTTTTTTTTGCGGTCATCGCAAGATATATTTCCATTGTCTGAGGAGTGTATTTGCCTTTTTTTACAATAATGTTAAATCGCTGTGATCCAATTTTTATTCAATAATGTCAAAATTTGACATTTCAGTCGTTGTATGAAAAGTGCTCAGATGTTCCTTCTATCTGGCGTTCCATCTAGGTATCATTTCTCTGATGGGAGAGAATGGAACCAATTCTGTACGCAATTCTCTCACATTCTCTACCATACAATGCAGCTGTCATTAACTACGTAAAGTCTACCTCGACACAAATGTACCAACTTATCATTTCTCTGTATGCTTGCATATATTTATGACATACATTTTTCTCATATACAATAAAATAACGCAATGGAAGCGGACATACGTCTAAAAGTAAAGTTGTCTACATTGCACACATACTCGGTACTTCGTACCGCGTAGTGTGCAATTATTGCTTATATCGATAGGTCTTTGCTTTCAGCTGGGCCTAAAACTGTACTCGCATTACCTGCAATGCAATCTAAAGGCAATCATAAATAGATCTAAAAAAATCATCGTAAATCCCACAAATTTTCAGAATGTTATCTAGTAAAAACATTTTAGCATAGACATGAATTATCATGTTAAGCAGAGTTCGTTTGTATTGTAAACATATAAAATACAAGGGATCCGTACGAATCAGAATAGATGTGGCAAACAGAATAGATGCTGCAAAAAGATTCGAACGTATCTAAGTAAGTTTTGCCTTAACTCATAAGTTAATGAAATTACAGGAATTGAATCATAAACTTGTACAACTTTCTCATTTCTCTTTTATCTCTCTTTTCACATATTTGCATGTATCCTGTTCATGTAAAACCATTTTTATCCTTGAGAAGAGGTAAAACGGAACGTTGCACAATCTTTTGGTTCTCTACTTGTACGTCCACATTGGAGATTGCCAAATTGGAGGATTGGAGATTGCCGAAAGGGCAGTATTGAAAAACTAGCAGTATTGAAACCGAGACAACATTGCAAAAATCTCCCCAAATCCCTAAAAAAGCTCTAAACTAAAAAAAAAATAAAAAAAAATTTTCACACAAATTTTCAAAAAAAAGTGTACTAGGGCCGATCTTACTATAACCGACCTTAGAAGACAAACCGACGCTTATAAGAGGCATCTGATCCATACTTCCATCAACAAAAAAGTTCGCATCTTTTTTCTCTACAACACTGCACAAATAACCTAATCATTAGAGAAATATTCTTAAAAAACCAACTTTATCGTGTAGAGTGTAGAGTCGCGTAGCGTCAGTTGGGCCCACACTAAGGACTATACAGTCCGAACTATTCACTAATTTAATTTTCGTGAACTTCTGATCTCCATGTCTTTTATTAAAAACCTTCAAGTGCGATTTTCGTTCTAATTTCTCAGATATTAAAGTCAAAAATTTTCACTTTATCGACGTTAACTTCGAAAGTTTTTCACTTATTTTGTCCAAATTCATTCACGTCATCATTTTTTCAATTATCTTTCAATAAAAAATCGGATAAATCATATGTGGAAAAAACACGTTTGGCCCTAGTTTAGGGATCTGCATTATGTATTGAAGACTAGAAGTCAAAGAAATTTTTCAAAAAATTCATCGATGCTTGTGTTCGAAGGTGTTAACCGAAAATATGCAAAAATTTCTCCAGGTACACGAAACGTATTTGGTCGTAGGGGATGTCAGTGGAAAGGTAATTTCACGTACTTTCAGGCCTAATAGGGTTTTGCTAGGTTTAAAATTCATCCACACTGAGTTAAGAGCTGCTGAAAATAGGCTTCATAACTTGTGTATTTCGGCTAACTTCAAACCATTCTTGTTCATCCGAAAAGCGATGGAAATATTAAAAAAACTGTTTTCCTTGGTTGCTGCTGGTCCCATCTTAGCAATAACAATAAACTTGTATGGGTAGTATCCCGATGGATCTACTTTTGAAGTGTAAATTTGAGACCGAATTCTTCTACTAGACTAGACTTGAGAAAAGTGTGTCAACAGCTGAAATTGCCGCGAAATTTTTGTTTTTGAATCATATCTCTTCTGTGTACGGAGTTATTCTGGGAGAGGAATTCGGTCTCAAATTTATACTTCAAAAGCAGATCCATCGGTATACTACCCATACAAGTTTGGTGTTATTGGAAAGCTGGAACCAGCAGCAACCAGGGAAAACAGTTTTTTAATGTTTCGGATGAACAGGAATGGTTTGAAGTTAGCCAAAATTCACAAGTTTTTACAACTATTTTCAACAGCTCGTAACTCAGTGTGGATGAATTTTAAATTCGACCCGAAAGTACGTGAAATTACTTTTCCAAATACACCCCTCTCGACCTTGTACGTTTCGTGTACCCGGAGAAATTTTTGTAAGCAAAGTGCATGTTTTCGGTTTTCGAACACCTCCCACTAGTCACACAAGCATCGATGAATTTTTTGGAAAATTTTTTTGGCTTCTAGGGACCAATACCTCTTTAGCCACATATAAATAAATCTGCTGGAGGATGCGTCCGATTTCGACATACGTGTTTTCAAAAAAATCCCTCATGTGAGTTATGTACAAAAGACGAAAAGCACTTAAACGGCCCTAGCTCAACGGCCGACAGTGCCCAGATTCAAGTCTTATACAGTTTGAACCTAAAATCTAAAATTGTTGTGGTTTGGTGTCGAACTCATCCAGAACAGTGTTCTAGATTCAGAAACATCACCAAACGAGTTCCTCTACAAACAAGGCACATCAACTGAAGAACCGTAACTGTTTTTCAAAAAAAAAACCCTTGGAAGTGTTACATTTGCCATTCTCATTACATCGATCAATTACAATCGACTTTGAATGACGTACATATTCGACATGCGTTGCCACATTTCTGAAGTGCAAGTTTTAAAACCTAGAAGATCATAATGAACGCGTTTTGTGTGGTATCAGATGTTTAAGTATAGCGCATTTCATGATAAAATGCATAAACCTGTGTAGTTATTATTTATTTATTATTATAGTATAGCTATTGTAGCTATGTAGCTGTGTAGTAATTGCTAGACAGTTTTGCATTTCGTCATGAAACTCGCAACACCGATGTTGCACGCTTCAATATGATATGAACAGATCATCCCAGCTGTCGGCAACCCAACTTTTTCGACCAGCTGTCACCGTCGAAAAACAATCGGCTCTCACGTCTAGAACAGATGAATATTTTCAATGTTTTAGTAAGTTGTCGTCATTTATTAAATTGATTATAATAAGTTCACTCGTCAGTTTTTAATTTTACTAGCTTTTAGCTTACCAGCTAGCTTAAATGTGTACACAGGAAGCTATGAATGTTTGCAAACAAATATTCGAACATTTGATGACATTGCATTTGCTGTGTAAATAACTTCAAATTACATGGTAATTTTAAAAATTGACAATTGTATGAATTTTACTTCACTGCGAAAAGAAAACTAATAATAGCCGTGGATTCCTGGTAATTTTCTAACAAGGCGGATTTTAGTAACGTCACAATTTTCCGACTCGGTAATTCTGATTTTAGATAGAGCATCTTGACGCTACATCTCTTTTGAATTCTCCATGGTTCAATTGCTCTAGTTTCTGCTATATTGGTCTAGCGCGTTAGGATTCGTGTAGAGCACACACTAAAGGAAAAAGTAGGTCAATGCGACAAGTTCGAAAAAGAAAATGTATACATTTTAGACGTGTGAAAATAGACACGACATTTTGATTTGTCTTGTCAAGCTCAATTGAATGTAGTTAATTAGCAGTAAAGATAATTGGAAAGAACTCTGAGCTCAACCCGAGAATTTCACCAAATTTAATTAGCGTGTGATCTGTCTAATGAAAAAAGGCGCAACTGACGCAAAAAAAGGCCTCATAGATCAAGTCTTGCCTCACGTCTGATCAGGCAATACTACGTAAGTTTCAACTGTTTCGTCGGGGACAAAACATTATATTTGTATGGTGAAACATCGTTTTTTGCGAATTAATCATTTTCTGTATTTAATTAAGCGGACCAAATGAATGAAGATGGAAGTTCATTTAATGTTACTTTAAAATAACTCACTTGTTCCGCTTTATACAAAACACAAAATGAATAATTCACAAAAAACTAATTTCTTCCATACAAATTTAATGTTTTGTCACCGTCGGAATAGTTGAAACTCGGGGCGCCCTCAGCTGTTTTGTGGCCAATATGTGAAATAGGCGCTTGATCCGTGGATGCGAAATCAATTTTGAAAAAAATCATCCAAGTGTTTCATACGTTCAGAAAGAAACTGTAAATTTGCTATTTCTTCTTGAGATCGATCTTCGAAAATCGTTTAAAAATTAACAAGAGCAAACACACATAAATAGAGTGGTAATCATTGCTACTTCGACTATATACCTTTAAAAAGAAATAAAAATTTTTTAACCATTTTTGCTATCAATTCATATAATTTTTATAGTTTTTTATGTTCTAGCATTACTTTAAATATAAATTTCAATAGTTAATTAATTATTTTATTAATAATATACTTGAAGTAAATGTTTCGGTATCATCACATACTTCATGAACGCAATTTTTGGTTTCATTTCGTTTTGTCTTAACTTTCTTTTAACTATTTTAATAAACTAATATAATGCTATAACAAAAAATGATATTTTTTTTTTTACTTTTTCATATTTTTATTTTATTTATGGCATTTTTATGTACATTTTTTTGAAAAATTAAAATATTTGCAATCATTTTCTTCTAAAACGTTATGTTATTAAATTTATCTTAGTATTTAATTATTGCTAAAACGCATTCCTTTTCTGCTCTTTAAATGTTTTTTACTTTTATTTTTTTTTTTAAAGCAAATTCAAACGTAAAAAGGCCTCATATTCAGAAAAAATCGCAATCAAAGATTTTTAACTTATTTCGATTTAAATGAAGCTTTTTCATGAATTTAGTTTTTTTTTTTTTGCGTTTGACAACTAATTTCCCCATTTTAATGAACTGTTTGAAAAAAAAAATTGTTGATGCAGCGTCTGAAAGTACAGTATCTGGTTAGTGTTATGATTTTTTTTCGAAAGCAAGAGCTTATCTACCTTTTCAAGCAATATAAATGTTGGACAGTTCTTTGTGATTCTTGGTATCGGAATGAAGTAAAGTTACTCAATCGATAGGTTACTTAACCGAAAATTAGGGTCGTAGCTAGAAGATGTTATCCTACCAATCGATAGCCACAATGATATGGGCCATTTTATCTTTACCCATATTACATGACTTTCATCCTTAAATATCTTGAGAAATATGTACACGTCCAATGACTATGCAATTCACCGACAGACTATGGAATCTGTTACTTGTTGAACCACATCTAACAAATTAATTAATGGCGCCACTGCCAGTCGGTGACACTCTTTATATCGAAACGTAATCAGCTATAGAAAAAGAAAAGATGGCGACACCGTTTGTCGACGAATTTTTTTGACTATTGCCCGATGCGAGCCATCATCTATTTTCTTTAGCTCGTTCCTCGAACATGAAAACTTTGTAGCTGCTGTTTATGAGATACAGCTAGAGTGTAATATGAGTAACCTAGAATGGCCCATCTATGCTTAACAATACATTTTTGAAAATAAAAAGTGAAGGGAACTGGGAAATTGTTTCGAAAAAATCAACATATACATTTTCCTAGTAACTTCACTGCTTGTAAGCATTGCCCAACTTTTTATTTTGAAAAATGACTTTTTAGGAAAGAATACAGCCATTGTAAATGTCAGTTGGTATCCTAAGGTCAACATCTCTAGCTTCATATTATAAATTTGGATTTTATACTGGAGTCTTTTGGCAATTTTGTTGGAAAATTTGTTTGAAAATGGACGATTCACATCATAACGCTATACTTATATATGAGGCTCGCATAGAATATATCGCAGAAAGTACAAAATGTGTAATCACACATGGATATGAGACAGTTCACAACAGTAATATAACGCCTTTTTAATGCATTTTTTCCCGGTTGGATTTTCAGATGCATAAAAATTTCGTCTGCTTTTGACCTCTTTAAAATTGCGTGTGTGTGTTTCAAATGACAATAACAATTTCAAATTCATTCATAATCACTTCACATGTTGGCAGGATTAAAATACAAAAATACAAATACCGCGGCAAACTTTCATCTATATATGTTCTTTTGGATTCTTATGTCTACAATTTTATTCGAGGAACCGCAAAGAACCGTTTCAAAACTTACATTTATATAAACTTTGAAAATAGATAAGAAACGTTTTATGTCTCTTTTCAATGCCAATTTTAATCGCTGTGAAGTTAGCCCGTAGGAGAACAATCCCGTGAGAGTATACTTGCGCGTAAGAGAATTCGCTCATCAAAAGTGAACGCATCCGTAATGCCTCTCTTCTCTTTTCTCAATACACACACGTTACATGTAAAACCTCACAATATGTTATTTTAATATCATCATCATCATCATCATCAAACTTTATAGACCATTATTACCCTCCGGTGTGAGGTCTTTATGCCACAACCCCAGAATGGTGAACTATCGTCCTCCATGCCCTTCTATCGCCTGCTAAGGAGATGGTTTGTTCGCCCAGAGAAAGTCCCCTAACTTCTAAATCTGATTTAATTGAATCTATAAGCCTTCTCCTTGGTCTACCCCTTGGCCTAACACCCGGGACCTGTGCACCCAAGATCCTTTTCGGTAACCTGTTATTACCCATCCTTTGAACGTGCCCAAACCAACGCAGACGACTGGCCCTTGCTTCCTCTTCCACTGACGCAATCCCTAAGTTTTCCCTAATGTCGCCGTTCCTGATATGATTATCCCACTGCTCCCTCCTATTAACTTTCGCTATATTCCTCAGAACCCTCATATCAGAAACCTCCAGGTCATGCACTAGATATCCGCAATCCACCCAACTCTCACTACCATACAGAATCGTCGGCCGGAATATTGACCTGTGAATAGCTAACTTCGTTTCGCTACTTAATTCCTTCTTGTTGAACACGTGCGACCTCAACTGACTGCCCACCGCGTTTCCCATTTTCCTCCTTTCCTCAAATTCCCTAACCAACTTGCCATCCTCTGAAAAAATGGTTCCTAAGTACTTGAATTCAGAAACCTGCTCCAGCTCCTCCCCATTTAAATTGCAAGCTATCTCCTTCCGAGATTTGCCTATATGCATAACCTTAGTTTTCCATACACTTATCTTCATCCCATACTCCTCACATGCA
>CM055404.1:92310363-92329676 GCA_029228625.1 Pseudolycoriella hygida
CTGCCAACAGAATCAAGTCATCCGCGTAGGCCAGGATTTTCATTATTACCTCACCCACCTCGACATTTCCCTGCAAGTTTGCCTGCTTGATGATTTTGTCCATGAAAATTATGAACAGAAGCGGGGAAAGAACGCCCTCTTTAACCTCGAAAGACTCGCTAATTTCGCCATCTATTCTCACCGCGGCCCTGCTTTCTGAGTAAATACTCTTAATGGCACGCAGTAAACCCCCATTGATACCGTACTCGCTAAGAATCCCGAATAGCTTCTGCCTTGGTACCCGGTCGAATGCCTTCTCCAAGTCGATGAAGCATAAGTATAAGTCCCTGTTCTTTTCATAAAGCTTTTCGATAGTCTGCCTGAGGCAGAAAATCTGACACCCCCTCAGAGGCCTGAAACCACCCTGAATCTCATCCAGTACACCTTCCACTATGTTCCTAACCCGGTCAACAAGTACACTCGCGTACACCTTACCTACCACGCTCAAGAGCGATATCACCCTGTAATTACTGCAAACCTTACGGTTGCCCTTCTTATAAATTGGAGCAATAACACCGAAGCTCCAGTCAGCAGGTACCGTAGAAGACCTCATGGCCAAATTGAAAATCCTACAAAGCCATTGGATCCCACCTGATCCGCTATATTTAATAAATTCTGTCCTAATTTCATCCACCCCTGCGGATTTTCCTGCCCTTAATCTGCCGACCTTCCGGGACACCTCATCCAGTGTAATTTCCTCCTCCACCTCCAAGCTAGGACCCGCCTCCCTCCCATTTTCTTCTACCAGATTGACAGATGTAAATAAATCCTGAAAGTAATCCCGCCAAGTCTTCAAGACTTCACCCTTACCTGTAATTAACTCGCCGTCTTTATCTAAAATGCTACTACATCCTTCTTTCACGCCACCGCGCCTAATGTCCTTAATCATCGACCAAAATTTCTTACCCCTGCCTCGACCTGCCTTTTCCAATTCCTCCCCAAACTTCTTCCCCTCCCTGTCCTTCGCTTCAATGACTAGATCCTTAACCAGTTTACTACAAGCCTTGTAAGCATCCCACTTCTCCGCCGCCCTGTCCTGTAACCAGATCAAGTAAAGTTTTCTTTTCTCCAATACAACATCCCTGATATCGGCGTTCCACCAACCCGTTTTTTTGTTTCGACCCCCGCTAGTGACACTGCCCAGACATTCCTCAGCCGCACCCAAGATAAATTTCTTAAAATTCGCCCACTCAGTCCCAATATCCCCGCAGTCAGCTGGAAGCCCCTCAAACCCTTCGGAGAATTTTGCCATAAAACGAGACCTTACTGCCTCTTCCCTAAATTTGCCCACACGAAATTTGCGACTTACCACCTTCTTCCTTTTAGTCTGACAGAGTTTCCCAACCGACAGATGGGTACCCAAAAAGTAGTGGTCAGAACCAAAAGTGAAACCCCTGAAAACACGTGTGTCCCTGACCACCTGTCTCCTGTCCTGTTCTATAATCATGTAATCAATGATGGATTTGTGATCCAAACCCTCCTTGACGTACGTATACCGATGGATCCATTTGTGCCTATAGAAAGAGTTGGTTATTGCTAACCCATTGAAATCACAAAAATCTAACAACCGTTTACCATTTGAATTCAGAGTTCCTTCCCCAAATCTACCCACTACCCTTTCATAACCTGAGTTGCTTTTAAAGTTTCCTATTCTTGCATTAAAATCCCCCATCAAAATCAGAGATTCATTTCCCTTTTTGCTAACCACGTCCCCCAACTGTTCGTAAAAAATGTCCAAGCCAGCAGCATCACTGCCTTCGCAAGGGCTATATACGCTAACCAGGCGATAAATTCCCCCGCTAACTTTACAGAGACCCACATCAGCCTTTCATTTACGAAACGAACATCCAGGACAAAGTTGATCAACTCCTTCCTGATTGCGATTCCAACCCCCCAATTTGCCCTACCAGACTGAACCCCGGACAAAAACACCTTATACCCGCCTACGTGTTCTTCGTTCTGTCCCTTCGTCCTAACGTCACTCAACGCCAATATGTCTATACCGTAGCCCTTTGCCAGATCCACTAATTCCTCCCTGCGATTCCGAAAACCCCCATTAACGTTTAGACTCCCAATAAACAAACCATCAACCATTTTGCATTGCCTGACCGTCAACGATGGGGTACCTGTCAAGTCGAGCGTTGGTCGTACCC
This sequence comes from Pseudolycoriella hygida, assembly GCA_029228625.1. Classification (NCBI taxonomy): domain Eukaryota; kingdom Metazoa; phylum Arthropoda; class Insecta; order Diptera; family Sciaridae; genus Pseudolycoriella; species Pseudolycoriella hygida. Next base: position 92,312,556 of record CM055404.1, read on the forward strand.
CGTATCCAACACCCGTCTGAGGCTGTGTGTAATTGTTTTTACCGAGAATGAATACAGTGGGACGGCCTGGTAAGCCGAGCCGCACCGGAAGTACAAGTTTTAATGGGCACCAAGAAGGGCTGTTAGGTTATGTTGAGGTTATGTTACCCAGACGCCATTCGGAAGCTAAAATGTAAATGTAATTGAAGTTCCAAAAACAACAAATTTCATATTAAAACGCGCCTATTGCACAGAAAACAATCCAAAGCTACAGAATGGGCAACGGAGAAGGTGAAAAATAAGGGAAACCGAGCAGTTGACTGCCACGTTGTAATGAAACACGAAAAAAGAACAACAAAATTCGCGTAATGACCTCAGTGATGCGGCACTCGACACAAAAACAATTAACAAAACTAATTATTTAAAAGAAAAGAAAATCCCGGACCGAACGCAAAATTTCAAAAATAAATAAAACTTACACAGAGCAAACCGAAACACGTCCAACCCGGCGGCCATTTTGACTTGTACTTGAAGTTCAAGTACAAGTTATTTTAATAATGGAAAACAAATTCGCAGATGGAGTTGCATGTTTACTGTTACGTTAGGAGTCAGGGGTTCGCTGGTTCGGAACTGCTAGTGTAATTTTTGTTAAAGCGTTTTTATTTATTTCGTCAAATAATCTTGACATTTTACAAATATTTAGAATAGAAGAATAGAAGCTAACAGCAAAAAAATATTTAAAAAAAAAATTAACACGGTTCTTGAAATTTTAAAATGAAGAGAACGTCTCTAAATTATAAAACAAAACATTGGCTCATGTGCCGAAAGCTCATTTGTGCCTCTCGCGAGTGGGTAAGTACCAATTCCCTTGGTTCCACCTGAAAAAAACCGACTAGGATTGGTCGAGGAGGAAATCAATTTACATCGGAACATTTAAAGCAATTTACATTGACCAAACGAGCTTTCGCTTTTAATTGAGTCTGCTTACTCCATTAAGCTAGATTTCGAGCTGTTTATTAACACTGGCGGTTTACAAATGAAAGCTTCGAAGTAGCTTTCTTTGAAGTGAGCCAATAATGGTCATATAAAAAGTACTTGTCGTCATTTGTAACTCCGATGTCATTAACACTATAAATACGGTTGATCAAGTGATCATTCATTTGGTAGTCAGCCAAAATGGGTGAACGCTTCCGAGATCATTCAATTCTAAGCTATTGTCGGAGCACCACTTCACGAACTTGTCTATTGATTCTTGCATCGAGAGCGTATCGTCAATTGATGAAATGCTTGTCCTTCTTTAAACGATTGAAGTAAGGTAGCGGCTTTTAATCCGTTGTAGAAATATTTCTCGTAGCGCAATGGTTTCAAAAAACGTGGAAATATTGTGCTCCAAGGCATGTGTAGACTACTTTGTTACCATTGGAGTTTGTAAAAGCCTATAAGCATTTTCATTCTTTTCACTCTAGCAAGAAAGCAAGTTTGCGTACTTTACCTATTACGTAGTGGTTCGGTTCGCCGAGGAAGCCAAAAACATCTGGAGTTAATACCATCTAAGATGGAACTTCCAGTTTTGTGCATGTCCAGTAACGCTTTTCAATTTTTTAATGTAAATTGTCAAGAAATGAACCCTCTCACAATCTACCATATCTAGACTTCCAAAAATATTAACAAAAATTCAGAGTTTTGTTAATAGATAACGGAAGTTTTTCAGTATATAAAAGCGGAACTACGGAATACAAAACCTAAAAACAAACGTAACAATACAAGCGGTGTTGTGTCGCCCATAAAAAGTAATTCCAATTGCATTTCTGATCAGTTAGCATGATTTCTACCTGATCGGTTCACTTGATTTTCGGCTTCCTTGACTGGGAGACTTCAACGGAGAGGTGTTCAGCCATTACAATTGGAAAACGAAGCCCTTTGTACCGATATCAATTGCTTGCAGCGTTATGTATGGTGCGCATGACGAACCGATGCAGATCGGTTTTGACATGTTGAATGCTCCAATGTACGGATTCGATTTTCGTTGGCCGGAAGTTTTCTGAGAAATGTTCGTCCATGATTCATTAAAAATTGAGACCATGACATGAAGAGCCATACCTTATTTGACAGGTTGCGCTTAAGTCGGTGTTCGATTTTGTGACCCCCTTGACCGGGAGATTTCGAATGAAATGTTCGGTCGCCAGTTTGTTGACATTCGATATTCAAATCTTCAAGGACCAATCTGGTGGACACGAAAATAATATTGGTTGTCAGCATCCTTGATATAAAGCTCAACAGTCGACCATAACAGCTGCGTTGGTGGTGGTTGAGGTTATGTACCCTCTTCTATTTTTGGTGCTCTATTTACACTGAACATCATGTGTTTAGCGTTGACGGACGTCTTACATTGATAACTAACTTCACTGACAAACATAACCAAAGACCCATACGTATCAGAAGATGTGGCAAACAGAACAGATGTCGCAAAGAGACGCGAACGTATCTAAATATTAGGGTGTAGCGTTTTCGAAAAATTATTTTTTTTGAAACGCCTGTCCCCAGACTCGATCCTGGGGGTCCAATAAGACATATTTATCACTTTAAAACATTTTTAAAAGTCGATCGTCTATTGCCGCAGGAGCAATTTTTGAAAATTTTTGAGCAGCCTCGCTTTTCAGTACATATCAACCCATTTCCCCCAGACGATTGGACTTAAGAAGTCAGGTCAACATCCCTAAATGGTCTAAAAGTATGAGACATTAATTTAAAAATTCATTTGATGTTGGTATGATGTTTGTTGTGGTCTTGGCAATAAACGAAAATTCGAAGAGGTTGATTTTCTGAATTTTCTTTTCATATAAAAATGTTCTTCGACTTCGACTGTCATGTGTGATAGAGAGCATCCAGAAAATGAATGCCATGAAAAACAACTTCTAAATATAATTATTTCGTAAATTTTGGAATAGATACAGAAAGGACAAATTCAGGACATATTTTGGCATAATCAGTTCGTCGATATGTTTCTCCACTCCCTATTTTTGCATTTGAGAGCTTTCAGAGGAGGTTTCAACAATTTGTTTTAGTACAGTCTATTATCTAGATTTCTAGGACAGTATACATTTTTTCGATTGCATATGTGGAAAGGACAAATTAAGGACATATTTATTATTTCAAAAATGAAGCGAAACGAACGTTCTCAAAGTCATATTAAAATCGACTTTTTAGTACTAAAATAATTTTTGACAGATAAAATTATCCCCTACAGTGTTGTCCTAGGACATTTTATGAAAATTCAATTGGTACGTCCTGAAAGGACAAATTGAGGACATTTTTTGCCCACTTTTTATTTATTTTTACGGCAATGAAAATAGCAGTATTACAATAGTTGTACTACGGAAGTGTCGCTACTAATATACTGATTTGCGATTAAAAAAGGACAAATTGAGGACATTTTTTTGGCATCATTAGTTTTTCGACACAACATTGTCTTCATAGTTTTCGCCTTGGAGAGCTTTTAGCGTTTTAGTACACTCCTGTATCTCGGCCAGGTAGCTAGGAAAAAATTTTATTTTTGAAAGGACGCAAAGGACAAATTGAGGACATAATATTAGGTAGGTCAAGAAATTTTTCGGTGACCATGACTACATAAATGTAACATCACCTCACCGGAGTCGATAATCCATTCGTTTTTACTCAATGTCACTGTTGAATATCCTCCAAACAAACCACTTGCCTTTAGAAAATGTTGACTGTCCGTGTTCAATGCTTGTTGTTTACCACTTGGAACAGATGTCATTGCATTTTTCTTCTTCTTCGGACAAAACTTCGAAATATGCCCAACTTCTTGGCAGGTATAACAACGAATAGAATTTTGCTTGTTGTCCGCTAGTGTATATGTTGATTGTGACGAATTTTGTTGCTTCATAAAACGCCGACCTTTCGCATACACTGCCTTCGGTGATACTGTTTCAGATGGTTTTTGATCTTGCAATAATTTTGTCTTAATTGCATCTGACGATAATGGGATATTCGAAATTTCTATTGCCATTATCATTGGCTTGAAACGATCCGGTAAACCAGCTAATAGAAAAGTGGCAATCCATTCATCTGAAACATTGTTATCGTCCATGCTACGCAATTTATGTGCCGCCGTAATCACTTTTATTTACATAATCTTCCATTCCTTTGCAAGTCTCCAAGCGAGTTGATGTTAATTCACGGATTAGACTGAAACGTCTATAAAGACCTGTATCCTGAAAAGCCATTTGTAGTTTTGTCCAAATTTCTTTTGCATTTGTACAACCTCGCATGTGTACATAATTAATTGGTTCCACAAGTAAAATTAATTTCGACGTGTTGTGTTCCGCAGCTCGTTGTTGTCAATACCTTGAACACACTTCCAAAGACCTTCATGTTTTAAATACGCCTCCACAGCAAATTGCCAATCAATGAAATTTTCCCGTCCTTTTAACTTTACAGTGGTTGTTGTAGGACATGCGGCAGCCATGATGAGCTATAAAATTTTATCCGAACTTTTCACAATTAATATAGTCAACACAACTATAGAAATTTTTCTTCGCTTGAATAATAAGTTTACAAAACTCTTACTAATATTTTCTTGCGATTCCTGGGCCCATAACCTGATGAAATTTGGAAAATATAGCGCAGTATAAAAGATGTACGACCATGTTGTTTTATTAACAAAGTAAGAGCGATTTATTCAGTCGGTATGCGTTACATAACTTTAGACAGGTGTTGCCAGATCAAATTAAATTTCTTTTCCCAACAACTATACTCACTAATGGGTCCAGGCCTGCGTAAAAAAGCTTTGAAAAATTACATTCGCAGTTCCGAACCAGGGACCCCTGACTCTTGACGTAACAATAAACACACAACTCCATCTACAAATTTGTTTTCGATTATTAAAATAACATAATTGCAAGGTTTTACATGTAACGTGTGTGTATTGAGAAGAGAGACTATGGATGCGTTCACTTTCGATGAGCGAATTCTCTTACGTGCAAGTATACTTTCACGGGCTGGTTGTCTCTGGTGCTAACTTCACAGCAATCTATTTTAAGCTAAGCCCTGGTTCGCACTTAAAAAATAACTTCGTTTTGAAACTGCACATCCGCTTAGACCAGTAGTAGCTACAGTTCAATCACCAACGTACAAAATCAGTGATGTAATTGTTTCAGTAAGACCATACATTTATCTTCATATAGAATCAAAGATAGTTGGCAGTTCGCCAGAACTAGCAAAGATATGAATATTCCAAAAGGGTACAAAATGTTTATTGGACGCCACGTCATTATTCACAAACATCGCGAAATAAGTGTTCATCCGAGCCATTGAAAAAAGCTGGACGGAAATCAGCAAACACACGTTCCTGTCGAAAGAAATGTTGTGGAACTGATAATGAATGAGTCGTATTTCGGATACGGTGACTCTTTTTGCCTACAGACGTACGGTGTGGCTATGGGAAATGCGATTTCCGGCTTTTTATCAAATTTGGTTATGCAAGACCTCGACCATTCTGAACAATCTGCCATTTATCATTCCTTTTTACAGAAGATTCGTCGATGACATTTTAGTGTTTGCTCCACAAGATAAAATCGACCAAATATTAGCCGCATTCAACAGATACCATCCGAGATTTAAATTTACCACCGAAGAGGAAAAGGAAAAATCAATCAATTTTCTCGACTTGATGCTCACTGGAGACAATAACGGGAACGTAACAACGAAATAGCATACAAAAGAGTTATCGTCGGGAAGAGATTTCAATGACCCAACCCGATGAACACAAGAGTAATGTAAGAGCCATTACGTTTACTAGATCGGAAGATATACACCACAGCATAAGAACTGTCAAAACATTACTGCATGAAAATGGATATCCGGATGAATTTGTAAACAAAGTATTCGAAGATAGAGTGAACCGCTTATACAATGGCGAAACGGCTAACAACAACTGGTGAGGCATACTTTTATAGCACTTTTCTGGTGAGGCATATTTCTATAGCACTTTTCTGGTGAGATAAATTCCCATAGCAATTTTCTGGTGAGGCATAGGTACTTCCATTGTTTTGTATAATTCTTGAATTCTAGCGGCAATTTTAAAATGAAAATGAAATGAACTAGGAATTTCCTTAACAATTACAACAGATCGGAAAATTCGGATAAATTCCTGCTGATCATGGTGAACAAAACCAAGAAATTCCTCCCATGGGAACAAAACCAACAAATCGTAGTCATTAAAGCTGATAAAGGTAATTCGACCTTTTTTTTATTAATATAGTTGTTCGGTCACAAATGCCCGAACGCGCACGGAGGCCACCATTTGTGCTTTTTGTGCTTACTATTGTTTTTTTTTTTGCTAATCAGCTGAACCTTCCCGTACTACTAATGTAGTTAAGGATGTCCTGCGGACGCAAGTTCTTAAACGTGTTATAATTGATTAAGAAGCCTCCTAAGAACTTCCGTCTACTTGTGATGAAAGCCGGACAGTTGCAAAGGTAGTGTTCGGCTGTATCTGTATGATAACTACACAGATCGCAGCCTGGATCAATTCGCTTGTCTATGGTTGTAAGATGTTTGTTGAAACCGTAGTAATGTCCTGTCAAAACTCCCGTGAATATTTTCAGTATAGTTCTGCTAAGATTGATTAATTCGAATGCAATTTTTAGCTTGCCGACACCCTGGGGTGTTTATCTAGTGTTTCGAGAACATACCTACTCTAATTTGATCTATTAGTGGAGTTGGGAGCACCCATTATAGGCTCCAGACCTATGGGTGAGCTGAGAGCTCCGTTTCTTGCTAGAGCATCCGCTTTCTCATTTCCTTTCATTTTTGAGTGACTCGGTACCCATATTAAGTCGACTCTGTTATATGCTGTCAGCTCATTGAGTGCTTCCCAGGTTTCCAGAGATAGCGCCGAAGTGAATTTAAATGACGATAAAGCCTTTAAAGCCGCTTGGCTATCTGAACAAATAAATATTATTTCATTGGATTTGTTCTGCATCCTATTATAGTGAGCACTTTCCAGTAAGGCTCTTAGTTCAGCTAGGAAGATAGAGGAATAACTTCCCAGTGCAATGGACATTTCTGTAACTGGGTTATCACACTACAGTCCTGCACCTGCTGATTTATTTATGAGTGAGCCATCTGTATACCATACTGTACCATGCTCCGGGGGTAATATTCCGTTAAGCCAATCGTCTTTCTGCGGGATGTAGATATCGAAATTTCTGTCGAATCTGAATTCGGGTATTATTTTGTCTGAAGGCATAGTGAAGGTAGGATCTCTATTGATTGTTTTGAACCATATGTTAGCGTGGTCTATGTTTCTGAGCCTGTCGCTGTTCATTTTTGCTAATCTGTCAAGTGTAGCTATGGCCTCCGTTTCTATGTAGATATGCAAAGGAGGTGAGTTCAGTAACACTTCTAGACTCGCTGTAGGTGAAGATTTCCACGCCCCAGTTGTAGCTTTGCAACCAATTCTTTGAAATTTTTTTAACTTAGTTTGTAAATACTCAAGCTTACATATATGGTTCCACGTTACCATAGGCCTGATCCAATAGAGCTCCGAGTCTAAAATAATACCGAGGTATTTGATCCAAGTCACAAGATTTATTTTTATGTCATTAACCTTTGGGATTTTTAAGCCTTCTACCTTCTTTTTACTGTTAAATAAGATCATTTTAGTTTTCGTGGGACTTATACTTAGTTCGTTCTCATCACACCATTTACACACTATATTTAATATAGTTTGTAAGAGATCACATAGTACTTTTACGTATTTTCCCCTGACTAGTGTAACTAGATCATCTGTGCAGCCTTCCGTCTGGAAGCCTTTATTGTGCAGTATTGTGATGACTTCATCGATTACCAAGCACCATAACAGAGGTGGGAGTACCCCACCTTGAGGGCATCCTTTTGATACTGAGACCGCTAACTTACATGTGCCAAAGTAGGCAAAAACTACTCTATTTAGTTGCATTGCTTCTATCCAACCCAATTCGACCTTAGTTTTAAACAGAACTGAATATGAGAAATCTATGGACAAATTATTATGCGACACAAATACGTACAAGAAATCGAAGGTTAACCCGACAGTGAGAATTGAAAAGAAAGTGAACAATATGATCAAGTACTGGAGATTGACAAACCGAATAAACGACGACCAGGAGAGGGATCTTCAAACACACAACAGCGTTGCGCTGCAATATATGACCTGGGAAAGCTACACCAATGGAAAATTGTTGAATTGCTCTGCATAGAGCAGAAACGGAGTGATATTTTTTTAAGTGCAAATCCAGCCTAAGAAATTGTTTATCAATAGACATAAAAAATTGATATAAAAATTTGCGGTTTTGCTCCGCTAGTAAACAACAATTTTGAATAGAAAAAGCATCCTCAAATAAAAAACTAAATAACATTATATGAATAATCATTTGTTCGGTGGTTTGTGCATATTTTTGAAGTCTTGTAATGGCACTATATGGATTATCATTGTTGGTCAAACGGTGTTAATTTTTACACGTTTCAAGTTTATGAAAAAGAAAAAAAATGTGCTGACATTGAAAAACTACTGAAGGTGGTGGTGCTTATGACAAAATATACATGTTCTGAACCAAACGATTCATCCCATTTGTTTTCTATTCTGAATGGTCAGTTTTTTTCAAGAGCTACGAAAGAACGAAGCAAAGGTATGTTGCAAGGTCTGTCTTCTGCAGTAGTTACTGATTTAGCTCTCCATTCATTTTCCTTTCACATTATGATAAAATGACATGTGATATTGACGGCTACAGGGCTTAATAACATCGGATAGAATTTCTCCGCTCATGATAACCCAGACAAAATAAGTCCGATATTGCCTAGACAAAATAACCCCAGACTCTGATTTATTTTCCATGTTTGACTAATTCGTGGCCTGCACATCGCATTTTTTATTCGGTCCGGTTGTTTTTTTATCAATGGATCATTTCGTTTGGGTTATTATGACCGGCGTCATTTTATGCATTATTCTCATATCTTAAAGCGTTGAAATGTGATTTTTGGTTCATTCGTTCATCCCCTCATTTATTCAAAATTAAAAATGTGTGTCGCACTTAAGATGTGAATTATGTCAGCATGTCATTCAGACACCAATAAAATTCAATTATATTTGTGTAGTAATGACTACGGCTCAGTGTAAGGTTACTAAAACTGCCCACTTATTATATTCCAAAACAACTGGTATCAATTTCTGGTTACGCTTTATGCTTCGATTCGCGAAAAAATTCATTTATAAAAAAAGATGACGGTACCAAACTTATTTGTTACAAAAAAAACTTTTGAAATAATTTCTCATTTGATAAAAAGAATGCGTCGCAAATGCCTGACCTTCCTGTTATATTTTTCTGTTCTTTCAGCTTTGAAACACTAAAAATTTGATTTTATGGAATGTATGGAATATTTTTGTAGATAAAGTCAAATTTTTGCGTATAATAAAAGCTGAAAGCGTAGAAAAATTATGACACATTGTGTGTGGGCATTTGTGACGCATTCCTTTTATCGAAAGAGAAATTATTTCAAAAGCTTTTCTGTTACAAATCAACGTTTTTTATAAATGATTTTTTTTGCGTATCGAAGCTTAAAGCGTTGATGTCAGTTGTTTTGGAAAAAGGGACGAGAACTTGCGTCACATTTCGCTTTTAAAAAGGGGATTTGGAAGCAGCGACGGAATTCGGCGTCGGAACAGAAAAACTATAACATTGGCGTATTTGTCACGCATTTTTTTAAACAAGTGTGAGAATATTTCAAAATATTTTTTACGTTTAAGAGTCTTCTTCGCACAGGTGTGGCACATGATGTCAGGGCTCTAGACGATTTATAGCTCATTCTTTTCGTTGGACTGTGGAGAGGAAAACGCTCTATCAGTTTTGAGAAATTCATTTTCAATTCGAAGCAAGTCGCTATGAAGTAAGTGCGTGTCAGAGGGTGGGGGGTTTTTTGTCTATAAATCGTGTGAGACGCAATGGAAACAAATGCTATTTAGCAAAATTATGGACCTCCATAATACAAAGATTTCTTGATTCTGCCCCTCCCCCCTCCCCCCACTCTTACCTGTTTGGAGTTATTAGTCATTTTAGATCAATTCTTTGGATCACTTTTGCCGCTTGCAGCAGCGGTGTGCTTTGAAACTGAGTATATGGGTAGTTCGCACACCTAGCCCAGTACAAATATCTGCAAAGACTTCCTTGGTTAAGATTGGTTGCAGTGGTTGAGAGGTAATTTTTCAAAAGCACCTCCATTTTTCGAACATTTTCGCTGTTAAAATATCTCATAAATGTTAATTCCCCTCTAAATGTAATTCAATAGAGATATTTGTATAAGAAAAAGCAAAGTTAACCTGACACAAACCCCTTCACTTCTGAACGTATCTGACGAAAGATGAGAAAAGGGCTGCTTTGCGATAATTTCCTCTACACAGTCCAACGAATCGAATGAGCTATAAATCGTCTAAAACCCTGACATCATGTGCCACACCTGTACTATTTTGGTCGAAGTTTTCGCGATATCGCCTTGACAGCTTTAAGCGTCACCCCAATTGCACATCAGCTGTTTTGGTAGAAGGGACAAGGACTTGCGTCGTTTTTGTTGTGATAAACATAATTATGTTTTTGGAGAACTAATTCTCAAATATTTATTTAAAGTCAATAAGACTGTATTTTGAGAACTTTTTATTTCTTTTTCGACTTTGGAAAATCTGACGTTCTCCGTCCCTCTGAAACATATTACAGGAGTTATATTATGGCAAATTTGAACTCAAGAGCTCATCCTAACCTTTCATGAACAGTAGAACAAATACAGTTAACAAGTCGAATGAGGAATCGTGTCTGGTTAGATAGTATACTTATCTTAGAGCATGAATGTTATTGACTAAAGACAAAATGAATAGCAATCACAATAGAGACACATCTAGCCATTTAAATATTTATCAAAAATAATAAACAATATGTAACTCACAATATCGTCATCAATCAAGTGATTGCTTGTCCATCACAAACTTATTAATTGAAATAAAGTTTTGTCGTTGATTTCGCAGGTTCTATTCAAAACTATTCTATTTTAATTTCATGTGCTCGATTTAAAAGTTTTATTTTTTTATTTAAAACCAAAATAGCCTGCTATAGTTGATACCACAATGATAATGAGGATGCTCACACAAACCAAGATAATGATTTTCTTCTGTAGAATTAAACGGAAAAAAATAAATAAAATTTATGACAATAGAATGACAATGTCCAATTCAAATGTTGACTTTGCGAAAAAAAAATATTGTTGTCCAATTTCTAAAAGGAGGATGACATAAACTAACACAACTAAATAAATATTTACACTAAAATGCTTTTATTTTAAATCTAAGTAATATGGCAATACCTGAAATTGTTTTTGTAGTGTGCAGCTAACAGGGCGTGTTGATATGCAACAACTCCAAGTATGTCAGATTATTGTGGGTGGTGGGTATTAAGTAAAAAAACTAAACAATTAAGTCTCTCAACACACGTACAAATGAACACAAATAGAAAAATGATTGCGCAAATTGTCGTGCGACTTTGATTCGATGGTGTTGCTGATAACGTTGGTGGTGTTTTTTTTTCTATTCATTTTTTTAATCAAATGCTGCTATTTTTGATCTTTTTTAGAAGTCTTTAAATTTTGCTATGAGGAACGACGCAACCAATAAGCCAAGGACTGTCAGACACAACATAATGATGATTTTCTTCTGCAGATGTGCCATAGTACATACAAAGTGCAATTCGTTAGTTTCTTATTTAGTTTTTATTTTAATAAAAGAAAGATTTCTAGAATAACAAAGATCTTTCGTCGATTTGATCAAACGTTAAAAAATCCAAAACAATAAAAGTATTCATTCTAAATTATTTATCAATTTTCCATCCTTTTAATTACAAAATATAGACAACCTAATACAACCAATAATGTGAAGTTAAATTAGACAGATTTTCACATTTTAAATATAATTATCTACAAATCAATAAGTAGGAATCAACGTAATGGCTTTAGAAATTATATTTTTGAAAGGGTATAGTCTGAATCGCAACTCGAAGATACGGGTTACAAACAAATGTTTCAAAAATAAATTTCTTAAGTCAACAAAAGGTATGTAACGTGTCCCACCCCATGGAAGTGAGTGATTGCTCGTGAAAGAGCGTGGAACTAACTCATTAGATGTCAAGCCTTAAATAAAGATAATGTCAATGAGAAAAGACTGCTTTCCGTCGGGTGTGACAAATAAAAGTTCTTTTTAACCTGATAATTACAAAAAACTAAAATAACCTTTTTATCTGATTAAAGATTGCTGAACTACTAAAAACAGGATATTATTGAATGGAAGTGGAACGGAAATCGATGCAAGACCTTTAGATTTTTTTGTAGGGAACATTTTAATTCGGACATGGATGTCATATAATTCATATGTGTACATTTCCGGAAGGTATCCAGAATAATCATTACAGGCTCGTAAAGGCCGAAGATTTGCACTGAAATCTTAAATGCCCAACTTGGAAGATTAAGAAATCGGGCTCGTTGTGCAAAAAGCGATTGATAACCACTGCTGTGGGACAGGTTCAAATGAAAGAGTATACTCTAAGAGGATATCTAAGAAGGAGAACCGTCAATTATTAAGTTTTTAGTTAGATGATAAATATTGGATAATTTATCTTTCTGTTCCACTTGAAGAAATTTGAAAGGAATGATAATAAAAGAAATAGCAATAATAATGCAATGTAAACTCATCAATTTTTTTATTGTCGAGAAGTAAAAAAATCCAGATTTTGAATTAGATTGTCTTTGAAAACTTAACAAATTTAAAAATTGGAAAATCGAATTTGTGGCATGTATATTGTATACGTCGACTTAGTATTTTGTAATGCAAATTTTTCATTTAAACCTATGTTATCATACGTGATGACCATTTTGTTGTTGTTTGTGTAAAGAGTAATAAATCACTTGTGACCGGACATAGATACCAACAAAACGACTCCCGCTGCGATAAAATAGCTTTAAAAAAACGAAGTATAGAAGTCGTTGTGTACTTGCCGCTCGTTCACGTGCACAATTCTAATGTACTTCGTTGTGTAGCATGCAATATATATATGAAGGTATGGAAAATGAGTCCTTTTCATGTGATTTTATCATCATTTCATATTTAAAATTCATTTAAAAAGGTTGCAATCAGACCCTAGCAAAGAATTAGCTTTTGTTATGTGCTGCCCTTTAATGGGATCAGTTGCTAGCTTGCAACAAACAAAACAGATATACTCTAAACGGCTAAATTGCCTAAGCCGCTAGATTTTTAGGAATTTATTGAACCGTTGTCTATACCTTCACGATCTCCCATGTATCCGTTATCTTTGATATGTGAAACACAATTACATTTTTTAATTATTTAGATAAAACATGCAAAAACTCAACTTTCAAATGCAAATACAGAAATTGTTTACATTAACTTTGTATGTAATTCTGTAATGTTTCACGTAATGCCTAAAAAAATCGCATATAATTTATTTATTTCATTTTATACAATGACCGAGACCGAGAACAACTCTGTACTTCTGCGCAGGTTTTTAACACCGCGAAAACCTGCGCAGAAGACAATCTTATAATTGGCAACGAATCACTTCAGGTGTTATGATTTACATTTTTAAATATTTAATTGTCGTAAATAAGCATCTATTGCTTGCTGTTAAACAACTGATCCGAAGTGAGTCTTTTAATTCTTTTAAGCATTACATATGTAATGACTGTGTGATTTTTAGCGTTTTTAGGTATTTTTAAGTCAAATTTCGCACACATATTGCTCATACTTTTGATAAGTAACTTCCGTCTCAGATTTACATGAATATCCGAAACGTTCGCTTTTGCAACTAATTATCGCCAATTATATAATTGATAGACATGAACATTTGTCAATTGTTGTTGAAGATTTTTATCGAGCTTTTAGCTAAATTTAACTCTTAAAGCTCTTCGTCGAAGTTAAAAATCAAATAAGACAACCTTGTTTTTGTCGAAGCTTAAATAACTAAAAAGATCATCGTTTTATGTGCTGCATTTGATGTGTACAATGTTAGTGTGCAATTACTCCATAGAGAGTTACTAAACAGCGCCAATGTTGAACAAACGACGATAGTGCATAAAGAGGGGGGAGTACCATTTACTAGAGTTATGAAAAGTTGCGAAAAAGCTCCTTGGCATAACCGCTTTAAGCAAATACCGATCCCTTTCGGTCTTGCAATTCGTCGTATGTACGTGCGTGAGTATGACCTGTCGAACTTTCTATTGAGCACCGAAAGACTTGAAGTGTATTTTGGGTGTGGTTTAACTTTATTATTAATATAGTTAAAGTTATCTACTATTCAGGCAATGAAAATTTAAGCATTGGAAGCACGAGGGTGTCACTTACTATAAAAATCTACATCGAATTTACAAAATTTTTTGGAGTTTTTGAATTTCGTGTACATTTTATAGATTCCGTTTTTTAATTTTCATTTTGTTATAGGATTCGGCAACATCGACAAATTTGCGTTGTATGGCCGAATCGAGTGACAAATCGATTGTTTCTTCTTCGGCAATAATGAATATTCGATGAATAAGTGACATCCCCGTGATTGGAAGTAATAAGAAAAGAATTCAAGAAGTTACTTGTACTTATTTTGGTTTGTTCTTTGGTTGTGAAGACATGACTCGTTATGTGCGTGTGTTGTTTTAATTGAGGATTTGTTAAAAATACATAATTTGGGCTTTTCGGGTCGCAACATTAACATTCATTTATCGTTTTTCTTTAATCCAGTAAACCCAGTTTCGAAGCAGCATACGCCGACAGAATTAAAGATACAATGGTCAAGCACAACAACATCATTATCTTTTTCTGTTGGTAGATTTTTATGGAAAGAAATGGAAAAACAGTAATTTGCAAATGTCTTATTGTTAATTAAATTTTTAATGCTTCATTCAATGCTACTTAATAATTAAGTTTATTAATTTGTTGATATGTTAAATATTTCATCAAAAAAAGGAACATAATTCTAAGAACACCATTTTCCAACATTTTTTCTTAATTAAAAAAAAATCCAGTTCTGATTCTGTATATTTATTATCAAAATAACTTTTATGTTTTCGTTCAAATTTACTTTTTAGTTCAATTTGTCTGAAAATGATGCTAGTTTTGCTAAAAGAATAGCGCATGCTTAAATTAGTGTGCTATCTTAAAAATGTTTGGAAAATTAGTCTAGGCGACGAAGGCGAAAAATTAATGTCAAAGGCTCTTGATTTCATTCCTGGCACGTTGAGCGATGAAGTTAAAAGATACAAGAACTGCGAAAAGTTATTGACCGGTTACAATACAAAACTATCTATCAAATGATGAGACTACAACTTTAATGTTCACTGAAAAACAGGGGATATTAACTCGGAAATTAACAAATTAACGAAACGCTATTTTTATGAAATCCAACAGTATTTTATTCTATCGAAAAGCATTTTATACGATACCATGACATGCACAAAAATCCTCTTACAGAGTAGGTGTGACGCAAGTCTTTATGCCTAAGGTAAAATGATTTTCTTCCAGTTACGAAAGTTCTGAAAAAATCGGAGAAAGGTGACGCATTCAGCTTCGATACGCAAAAAAATTAAAACGAAGTTACGTTGTGTTTTTAAAAAAAGGCGTCACAAATGCCAGACCCGAGGGGTCCCCTACTCTGAGATTTAATAGGATTTAAATCTTTTCATCCCATTAAATCTCAGAGTGCGGGACCTCTT
Source organism: Pseudolycoriella hygida (assembly GCA_029228625.1). Taxonomy (NCBI): domain Eukaryota; kingdom Metazoa; phylum Arthropoda; class Insecta; order Diptera; family Sciaridae; genus Pseudolycoriella; species Pseudolycoriella hygida. The sequence continues at coordinate 92,328,345 of CM055404.1, forward strand.
GGCCAGACCCACCTGCGTAATAATTTGTGACGCAAATTTTTAAAAACACAGCATTGCTGCCGCGCGTCCATGATCCAGCACGTCGGTCTTTTTTTTACAGCATGTTGTGCATTTAATGCAAGCGAATAGAATAAGTGGTGACAAAAAACGTATATGCTACCTTGCCGTAAAAAGGGCTAACGCGCTGAAAATAAATTCCGTCGTATTATCCAAAGTACCGTTCGAAAGAATAAAATACAGTTGGATTGCGTTCCAGAACTCAGAGTGTATTCCTGAAAATAGATTGAATAATTCATAAAATAGTATTTGTCTGCTTGTGTCATTGGCATCATTTCGAGAACGTGTCACCCAATTTTCTAAAATATTGTTTTATTATACGCAAAATTAAAGTCTTCATATATCCTCGTATACCCTAGGCACTTAGTAAAATACTTCCCCTAAAATTTGAGTCGCATGCCTGAGGAACTTTCATTTGGCAATAAATACGCTTGGGCATAAGCCCGCCCTGAAATACGACTCCAGCTTCGGCGCGGCGGGCGGCCCTGATTACAACTCTGCCGTGTTTCCTCAAAGTTTTTTATCTCTTACACGCTCGGCTCTTCCTGAATTAATTAATATTCAGCAGTCACACTCCGCATTTTTTACGGTTTCTATGTAACGGTGAGTTCATTTTACTTATAAACAAATTTCGAAAATTAAGATTGTATAATTTCGATGCCAAATTAACATTGCAACTTAAATGCATCATCCATCTGCACAATCATTTCAATGGATTTTTACAATTTTGTCGGAAATTCTTTCGCTCAAATACGCGTAAAGTTGTATGGAAACCAATACCTATTGTTTATGTATTTGAGTCACAACGTAAACTTTTATCAAAATTACAAATTTCTAATATGTGTTAAGTAAATAAAAAGAACTTTTTCAAAAACTCTTGCAACTTTCGATTGTCTTCGTCATATTTGCAATATTTAATCGTTTTTCATCTTTCTGAAAAATAAATTGCAAAAACGCTTGATCGATATACAAATCGGCTAGGCTGTTTTCTTCACGCGAAATGTTTTCACGTAGCCTAATTCCCTTCTCGATTTGACGGCTTGAACTTGTCCGCCGAAAAGTCATGTAGCGTATTCTTCTAGATTCTGACGTAAGCATTCTCGATCGCTAGTTTGATATAAAATCGGGGTTTGATATGGGATACGGGGGAAGTGGAATACGGGGAAAGTGGAATACGGGGGAAGTGGAATACGGGGGAAGTGGAATACGGGGGAAGTGGAATACGGGAGAAGTGGAATACGGGGGAAGTGGTATACGCGGGTTGTGGAATACGGG
>CM055404.1:92330176-92368688 GCA_029228625.1 Pseudolycoriella hygida
GTCCGTCTGTCCGTCTCCATTTTTTTCCAAACGACTCAACCGATCGGCCTGAACTTTTTTTCCCTGAAAGGTACATGCCTCCCATGATTCAAGTTCGAAGATCAGCGAAATCGATCAAGTCGTTCCGGAGATATGGTCGAGGAAGTGACCAAAAACATGGTTTTTCGAGGGTCGGTGAAGCTTTTTTGCAAATATCTCAGCAAGTATAGCACGGAAATTCCTTATTTTGGTGTGAAATGAAAGCATTTGATGTCACAAAACTGGGAAAAAAATTGTGGGAATCGGTACAGGGGTCTGGGCACTGAGACCAATGGAATGGACGAAATTGAGATTTTTGGCCATATACGAAAACAGTTTTTCGTCTATATTTCCTTAACTATTCAATATGGAGATTTACTGTCAACGGCAAAGTTGCAGAGAATTAAATTTAAGCGAACATGTGTTTCAAGGTTTTTGGAGAAATATGGCCCAATCCTGGTATATGGCCACTTCCATAATTGGGCAGGATGACCCTGATCCCCAGAACTGTGAGAGTTAGAAAGTTAGTTCCAAAGGCGAAGTTGTACAAAATTAAATTTAAGCGAACACGTGTTTCAGGGTTTTAGGGAGATATGGTCCAATCCTGGTATATGGCCACTTCCATAATTGGGCAGGATGACCCAGATCTCCAGAACTATGAGAGATGGAAAGTTGGTTTCAAAGGCGAAGTTGTAGAGAATTAAATTTAAGCGAATACATGTTTCAGGGTTTTGGCGAAATATGGCCCAATCCTGGTATATGGCCACTTCCATAATCGGGCAGAATGATCCGAAAAGAGAAAGAGCTTTTGTCTGTAAAATCAGACCACTAGATAACTTTTTTCGCAAAGTTTCTAGAGAACATGATGTATACCACAATATACGAACAATCAGTTACTTTCAATTCTGATGAAAATGAAAACCTTACTTCAACTGGTACAGGATTGCAATTAATTTATTTTTTCTTTGACATGAATGGTTTGGCTGTCATATTCATCAATAGTGATGTTACTAAAAAAATCGAGGCTGTTTTTATTATCAATTTTTTTATGACATCTAAAACCAGAAAATGTTTGCAATTTTAAGTTAAAGCAACTTAAATGCTTTTCTTTATAAAAACGTTTTTATTTATTAATTGGCGCTGAAAAATCATCTAGTACATGGAGCTGAAAAGCTTAATCCGGTCCTGATTCTGGCTTAATTAAGTCGGAAGATCTACTCACTTTTCTCACTTATTTTCTTTTAACTCACTTATTTTTGCTTTTTTATCTTCTCACTTCTCACTTAGCAAGAGAGGGGTCGAAAAACCGTATAGAGGGCCTGAACCGAGATTGAAAGTTCCTCCATCCTTTCTCAAAAATCACATCTCAGCATGGAAACAAAAAACCTTCAAGAAACATTGGGAGTCAGTTGACCAAGCCCTACAAGCTAAGGGACGCATTAGAATCATTCCAAAAAATTCCAAATACTTCCTTTCGCTTAGCAGGAAAAATATCCGAAGAAGCACGAGTATCCTTACGGGACACTGCTTCCTGAACAAATACGCCCACACAATGGGATTTCGTGACATTGCGACAATTGTGGCGGAATTGAAACGGCTGCCCACTTCCTGTGCGAGTGCCCAGCATTACAGCCAGAGCGAAAAGCCTCGGAGCGTACATACTACCGCACAACATTATCTGGAGTATACTTCCAAGATACATCCTAGAATACCTTAATAGAACCAACATGCTCTGTCCCGCCCATTCATACTAAACTAACTTTATAGAAAAGCAATAGGCCAAGCCAATAATAATTATAAGAAAAACATATGCAAGGGACCCGTCCGCATCAGAATAGATGTGGCAAACAGAATAGATGTTGCAAAAAGACTCGAACGTATCTAAGTAAATATTGCCTTAACTTGTGATTATGTTAACTTTAAATTGATTGGAAATTGCCGAAAGGCCAAATTTGAAAACCCGTCCGAAGCAACGGTGCACAAACCGCTCAAAATATCCAGGAAACCCCCAAAATTAAAAAAAAAATATTCACCCAGTTTTAGCGCCCTGGCTGGTCTACGAACTTATAGTCAAAAAATTTTCTTCCTTAAATGGTGGGGTTTTTTTTTTGTAAATTGTGGGGTGATTAAAAAAATAAAAAATTGGAAGTGATTTACTCGAGTTATGCAAAAAAAGAGCTAAAACCACTCAAGCGGCCCTAGCTCGGTGGCCCTTAGACAAAAATTGCCGAGATTCAATCCCACAAAAGATTTTTTGATTACCTTTCACGAAAAAAAGATTTTGAAAATCGGTGAAGATTTACTCATGTTATGTCCACAGGGTCCACAGACAGTCAGGCTGACATTGTTTTTCTCGCTGATTTAGCATCTCTCGGCAGCAAATAAGGTTTTCTCCTTCGGATTCGGATTCGCAATGTAACAGACGTGGTAGTAAACGCATAAGACACGTACTTCGTGTGGGTCTAAAAATTGACGAAAGTGGTTGTGATCCCTCTAACCCTGTGAAATTGCTACAAGCTTCCAGTTTTTATGCTACAATGGTAGTGGTGTCAGAAACTACTTACGAATAGAGTCTTTCTGACTATTTGCTTGACCGTGAAAACATAAAATTTATTCTGATGTTTTCGGTGTCTTTCCTAAAGTTCATGGTATTTTTGGAAAGGATCTTGCGTTTCCCGTAGTTGTATTCTATTATATCGCTTGTACAGAAATATTATCAATATCCGACACATGGCGTGATTCGTAATAGTGGTGTACTAATGCTGTGGCACCATCCGAATCGTTAGTAACATTGAACTTTTTAGAATCGTCGATGTGCCAACGTAGTCTAACTCGCATTTTGATCATCCGCCGTTTCCAAAGTACGGGATGTTATAAACTACGTTGTACATATGTGGAATGGGTGTTTTTTGTTTTAATTTGCTTAAAATCTTGCAGGTTTCTAGCCCAGCTTAACATGATGTACTACGTCGAATGGAATTGGTGTTTTTCGTTTTAATTTGTTGAAAATCGGGCTATTTTTAACGTAGGTTATATTAGGTCAAATTATATGCGCTCAGTGGGATGGCATTTAACCAAGGAAAACAAATAAGGAAAGAATGAAGTCGCTAAGAAAAAATACTATTTTTAGTTTTTCAATATAAGGATAATTATTTACCGGCAAGGTGGTTCTTACGGTGGTTCTTAGTGGAACGAAAAGCACCAAAACGAACACCAAATGTTCCAAATATTGAATCGCTGAGAGCTAACACATTCCGTCGAAAATTCAGCGCAGTTAGAGATGGATTAACGTGGACTCCAGCAAGGTTAAACAATTTATACACAAAATTGAAAGAAGAGAAGTCTGTGTATTCATGTATTTAATTGAATCTATAAACCTTCCCCTTGGTCTACCCCTGGGCCTGACACCCGGAACCTGTGCATTCAAGATCCTTTTGGGTAGCCTGTTATTACCCATTTTTTGAACGTGCCCGAACCAGTGCAGACGATTAGCCCTTGCCTCCTCTTCCACTGACGAGACCCCTAAATTTTCCCTAATGCCGTCGTTCCTTAAATGACAATTAACTCTTGCTATATTCCTAAGAATCGCCATACATAAGAACTACTTAATTCCTTTTGTTTTGAACTGACTGGCCACCGCGTTTCCCATTTTCCTCCTTTCTCGAGAACTTCCCTCAAAATCCCCAATTACCTTGCCATCCCTTGAAAAATGGTTCTTAAGTGCTTGAATTCAGATACCTGCTCCAGCTCTTCCCGATTTAAACTGCAAGCTATCTCCTTTCGAGATATACATACATAGCCCTAGTTTTCCCTACACTTATCTTCATCCCATACTCCTCACATGCATTCAAACAGTCAATTCCAACCTGTGAACCTCTACTACAAAAAATCGATAAAATTTTATCTGCCTAGAACGATAATTTCCCACTTATCCCTCTAGTGCATTTTTACTTATCTCGGTAATTCTGTTCTGGGTAGATAAAATAATATATGCACCTCTTGCCAAAATTGTTATCTTGACGAGTGGGCCCACGGCCCACACTTCGCAAAAACAATTTTGGCAATATTGAAAAACCCGTCCGAAGAAACGGTGTAAGAAAGGCCTTCCGAAAGTACAAAATTGACCCTCAAACACAGACAAAAGTAATCATCTCAATTTTTTCAAACCATTTTTTTGTCTAGGGCCGACCGTAGGACCGACCTAGGGTCCTCAGTAGAGGCCTTGGAAATATACTTACATAGACAAAAATATTTTCCTCAACTTCCTCTACAACATAATGAAAGATTATTTTTTTGTCTAGGGCAGACCTTATGACCGACCTAGGGCCATCAGGAAATTCCTCGGAAACATAATTCGATAGACAAAAATGTTTCCCTCAATTTGCTCTGCAACATAGCAGAAAACAATTTTTTTGGTTAGGGCCGACCTTAGGCCTTCGACAGTAAATCTCCATATTGCATAGTAAAGGAAAAATAGATAAAAAATTGTTTTCGTATATGGCCAAGAAACTCAATTTCGTCCATTCCATTGGTCCAAGTGCCCAGACCCCTGACCCGATTCCTACAAAAATTTTTTCTCAGTTTTGTGACATCAAATGCTTTCATTTGACACCAAAACGGCGAATTTCCATGCTATACTTAATGAGATATTTGCGAAAAAGTTTTACGACCCTCGAAAATTTCATGTCCGACCTCCACTTCTTCGACCATATCTCCGGAACTGCTTGACCAATTTTTCTTATCTTTGAACTTGAATCATGGGAGGCAAGTATTTTTCAGAGAAAAAAAAAGTGGAGACGGACACACAGACAAATTTTTTAACCACCTCGATCCACCCCATGTTACATTAAAATTGTTTGTAGTAAACGTGTAGGACTTTTGTACTTCGTACAATAAATGATATATAAGATGCATAATAATTATTAATGGTATATATATAACATTTACGATGCATAGATATAGACTGGTATTAATTATAAACGGGATAACCTCTTAAGAAAAGATTTTACGAAACGCACATAAACGGTAACCTCGTTCGTTTATGAGCAGAAAAATGAAGAAAAAATAAAGAATATTTTTCTTCGTAATTATGTAACGCAGGAATGATGGTAATCAATTCATTCGCGGCATCAGATACATTTTTTCGCTGGGATAGAACAGGTATACTAGAACTCGAAACGCTATCAAAGATGTGATGCTACAGTTCGCTTCATAGTGACACACTTCTAAAATGCAGGCGCCTGTGAAATGGGGCTAAATAGAGTCCACACACCGTGTGTACATAAGACTTTTTAAAGTATGCTTAAGAGTAGGGATTGCAATTACCGACGTTTTTTTGAAAACCGGTTTTCGGTAATACCCGTTTTTTTTTAGAAAATTTACCGGTAAAAAAACGGTAAATTTCGATATGATTAATTCACTGTGTTTTGGTTTAGAAAAATACGATTTGGGTACTTGAACTAATAAATGCAATTGTATTTTAGTGTTTTAGAAGCTTCAACTTCTACAGCCTTATATTTTTGAAAAAAATTACGCAAGAAAAAAGCAAGTATGTTGTCAGACATTTTTCACCTAACCTTCGTACACAGAAAAGCACGAGACGAGAAAGCTCGTTCGAACTCTATACTAGTTGGTTCCTGATGTAATACTGACCGGGAACGTTGATAATTTTTTTTTTAGTGACATCCACATCGGTTGATAAAAGTAGCTCTGATTACATACCAAACAGCAATGAAGTTATAAGTCAAGAGGGAATGTTTGTAATTTGTGAAGTTTTACCTGTTCTTCGACATCATTTTCCTGTTTATCCAAACGCGTCAGCAGATTTATTATGACATATTCTACTGTTTTCCGATTTGTTATCAGAGAGAATTTCGAAACTTCAGCGGACATATTGGTGTCTGTGCTTTTCTCCTCGTTGGGCGATAGTGAGACAAAAATAAAAAGTTTACCTGGCGTAAATGGCTAAATCCATTCGATTTTAGAAAAATGAAACTCGGTTCCTGTTACAGATAGAGCTTTATTATCTTCTAGAAAGTTTATCATTTTCGTAGGTTTTATGCTTCGTAAGATATCCTAAATTATGTAAAAAGAATGAAACGTGGACAGCATGGAATTAGCCATATATACTTCAGAACACTACACAGATTTGTATGCCTTTCTAATATACGCCTGCCCAAAGCATCGACTATAGCTTCGCCGACAGATTAATATTTCGATTTTGTAGTTATATGTCTATGTAAACGATACAATGGCAGCAGCGAGCGGTGAGAAGACTGGTCTCACGCCGACGTACCGCCTCCTACTTTCGACTTTTTTCATTATTTGTATAAAAAAGTCAATATAGTCAGTCAAGTACGGTACAAAACGTCAATGCGGGCGCATTATTTCAATTTAAAAATATCGATGAAAACACCGGTATCGCAAATGCAGAAAACCGGTAAACGGTTTTCAATCACTACGGTTTTTTACCGGTTTTTAAAACCGGTTGCAATCCCTACTTAAGAGCGAAGGCACCACACCGGATGTGGGGACTTATTAAACAGAATTCATTTTGTTGGGTGAAAAACGATCGAAGAAGTTTATTTTTGTGCGGGCCTGACTTTTGCCCATGGAAATAAGGCCGCCCAAATATATTTTGATATGTTCATGAATTCTGTAATTTTTCCTCATGTCAATAAATGTCAAATTATTTGTTAGATAACTTTTTAAGTGTCCATGCATTCAAATCAATTCGATCCATACAATAGCATATCCAATATAATTAGAATTCAATCCACATTTATGAAGAATTTAATGTTTATTGATATGAAAACAACAGCGAAAAACAAAAAAAAAAAAAAAAACACGAAGAAGATGAAACAATACAATATAGCCATTAATCAAACATTACGGAAGATGAAAACTTTAACGATGACATAAATCGGTGATGGCAAAATCGGTGATGGCAATATTAAGGGATTTTACCAAAAAAAAAAATTGATCTTTCGTTTATTGAGACTCAAAAATATTCCGTTTTTCAAGTAACAGTACAGTACTTGTGCTGTGGCAGTAATTGTGTGTCTTTTGTTTGTTGATTATTTGTATATCGCTATATATTGAGGCTAATTCCTCTGCTTGGAGTGCGTATCGTGCTTACAGAAACTATTCGTTAAGTAAACTTTGACAGGTTAACCAAGGGTGCGTGCAACTCTTCTTCGTTAAGGTTCACTGGTGAAGATTTGACATTTTAACGGAAACGCATATTGCGGTTGTTGGAATAGTTATTTGGATGGCAAGGTGATGTTTGCAGCCCGAACCGAAGGTGAGGGTGGCAATCACACATTTTGAATTTTTTTAATTTAGTCTGGAGTCATCCATACTATTTTTGATGACACATACTTTATTTACAGGCATGCGAATGAGGGCTGAAAATTAAAAATGTAACACATGGGATAAAAGTAAAAACAATTTTTGGACGGTTGACAGGTAGCTTCATTCGATCGAGTAAAATGCAAAGCTTTATTGTAAGTCTAAAGTTCCTGTAATCGCCAGGAAGTCGGAAAAGTCATATTGTAATGGGAAAGGAAAATGGTATGAATCTATGTTAGATTGTTAAAATATTCGGTATATGTGTGTTTTTCAAACTTAAAAAATTCAGAACGCTCTGGTTGAGAGCGCAACGTTTGATCTACTATCAAATGTGTTCCTTTTAAAAAATTCGCTCAGCTTCAAACGAATATTGTCAACTAATCGCGACGTACGTACGCTGGAAGCTCTAATTGTCGGTTTAAAAGACTTCAATACTAAAATGGCAGATGTTAGAAGTTTTGAGTGCTGCGACAGCAGTAGTTTCCTTTGTTCAACCAACTCTAAACCCAAATAAAACTTTGGAAGGGGTTCAACGTGTTGCCCAAGGAAAACACGTAGTGCTCAAAAAGAATCGTATTTTGGTGCATCTACTTTACGCTAACAGGGACAATGTCTGGCTGATTCTTGACTCGACACTTTGAATCGGAAATTCGACAAAATATTACATTTTAAGAGAAAATATTAAAGTATATTCTAAAGTATATATTCTACAAAAAACTCTTAGGATCTTCTTATTTTATCGTTGAAATTGAAAAAAAAGTGAAATTAGCGACGTTGGTAACGTTCTATATTCGAGAAAACGGATTAATTTAGCGAAACCTGTATATTCAGCATTGATCCTTCTGCTCAAAATAATTACGAATTTAATCAAGACTGCACTGTTAATGCGTACTTCGAATCAAGTGAACCCCGCTCAAAACAGATATCATCTGTACTCAAACAAATTAACTGCTGGGAATTGGCTTTAAAGTGATTCCGAATTCATGACGGAGATTTCCATTTAAAAAATGTAAATGTAAAAAATGTAATGGGTATAGCAAGAATTGCCGGTATTCTATCGAGGATTCAGCTTTTTCGTAATGCTAAGAGTTACTAGCTACATATACCCGCATTATAAGGAAAAGCTTTACTTATCGTTTTTGTAGTCCTTATACTTCCTGAGATAACTTGCTATCCACCCACTACACCGTCACACGCAAATGTACTACGCTTAGAGCGTTATGTCGATTAAATGCTTGTGTTCTCATTTATTCAATTTGACACGTTGTTTTTTGTTTGTGTTTTAATTAATCCATGTGAGAAAGTTTTCGCGTAAGGAGTAGGTACATTGGATTTTATTTTATAAGAAAACACCGACTAGGATTGAACTAGTACTTTTCGCCCCGTTGTCAGACTCTTTCGTGGCATAGGGGAGAGTGTATGTTTGAGCTAAATATAAGCATATCTAGTGTAATGTATAAATTATATGATGGAGAGAACGTCAACTCACGGTACCCCTAGGTTAACTCTCGATTTTTATTAATTCATTAACTTTGAAAATACATACAAATGAAAATACAAATAATTAATTAAGTTCGAATTAGTTAAGCAGAGAAAAGACATATATTCAAAGTTAAAAAAAGATTCGTGTAATCTGCGCCCAAATGACGGAACAAATGGCTTCGAAAGTTGCAATTTGTCAAAATAGGTGAAATAGGTCAACTCACGAGCACTTACCTTATTTGAATTAAGATGGCCGTCACTAAATTTTTTCAAAGTGACTTGCTGTGATTGGTTGAGTTAAATTATAGTCGATTAAAATTTAGCATGTTTAGCATGCGTGAGTTTCCCTAGCCACTAGGACCAAGAAAATGGTTGATCATAAAATATTCACAGGGCTGGTGAACATTTTGACAGGTCAACCCATATAATTTATATGGGTAGACCTGTGAAACTTAATTAACGAATAATAATTGCTGTACGCACTCTAGAGCGCGTTCAGAAACGAAAACTCTTTAACTGGAGTTGCTCAGTTAATGTTGTCAAGTTTAACTTTGAGGTTATTTTCTTCACGATGTATTTTGGTCGTGAAGGATTACCCAAGTGTCATGAAGAAAATCTGTTATTGTTTACGTTTTTAAACATTGCATGAAATGAAGCAATATTCCTTAATTTGGTTACATGGTGTGACGGGTACTTTTTTAGCGATTGATAATGACATTTGCGAGTATATAAGATGATTTAAAGACATAAAAATGGAAACAATTGAGAATATTTATACACACAAAAACTCGGTGAAATTTTTGGGCTTCTGAAAGACTTACGTCGGAACACTGTCATTAAATTAACTTTGCTCAAGTTTCATGAAGAATTTTTCATTTTTGAACGCGTTCCTAATCAACAAAGTTTAGCAGGGACCCTCACGTCAGAGGTGTGAGTGGTGTAAATTTTGTGTGGAGAGTTGAATTTTTTCTTTTGTTATCTTTGATGTTACAAAATTATCCAATACAGTACGTTTCGGGGAACGTACTTGTTTTTCACAATTATTGACTTTCGGTCTTCAAAAATTGGCTTCATTCTTTCACTTTCGCGGCAAGGGTTACATTTTTTAATTTTCAGTCTGAGTTAAATACAAACTTTCCCAAGATATGAAATATGACACATTATACAATGGTGTAAGCTTGTTTTTTACATGTCGTCACTTGATGACGCCACAGGAGTTTAGAGGATTCCAATAGAGATAATAAAGGTTGTTTGTACTTTATCTTTATCTTCATTGATCTGCCGTAATTTGCAAAAGAAACATAGTGAATACTTTTTGAGAGAGAAAATATATGTAATTCTCTCTCAAAAAGTGATGATATCATGTCTGCCGTAATTTGCTTAAGAAACTTACTGACGTCATTGTGAGAGAGAAAATATATGTAATTCTCTCTCAAAAAGTGATCAAATAGTTTCTTATGCAAATTACGGCAGATGTGTGGAGTGCATAAGGATTGTAAACGATTATTGGTGAACTCCATATTGCGACACTCAGGGATTAGTTTAAAGTCAACGATAGATTACAAATCAATTTCGGTCAATTATTTAAACATGGAAATATTTATAAATCCCCTTAAACATAACGTTATCGAAATTAAATGGTGGCAAAAACCGGAATATTGTTACAGGATCTTAGACTACCATTTCTTCCATTCTTTCAGAATGAAGATGAACTTGATGAAGCAATATATAGAGAAGTCATTGAGTTTAACATCTGAATGCTACTGGGACGACATTCTTAACATGACTAAAATAATATTAATTAATAGTAATTACCCAAGGAAAAAGATTAATAAAACGGTGTTTCGAACGCGAAAGATATTTAATTTGAAGAAAATAATATCGACCTGTAGAGATAAAACAAACAAAAAGTATATCGCCATACCCTATCGTTCAGGCTGAATATCTTCTGGCCGTGATCTTATAAAAAGGGTGAATATGAAGAACATCACGTTAATACCGCGAATTATTAAGAATTATATCTAATGTGAAAAGTAGGAAAGAGGTATCGGAAGTTATTAATGCGTCTTTTCGAATCGAGTGTCAGGATTGTGATTTTTAATGGAAAGGCATAACTAATAATTTAGATGCAAAACGCACTTTTATTCATCTTCTACAAAATCCATCGTAGACTCTTTTCGCACATAAGAAACAAAATATAGGTCACAGAATGTTTATAAATAAATCATCATTATTTAAATCTAGAAATAAAAGAAGTTTGAGAGTATGTACTTAACTCCTTTATACCTTAAACTACTTACTTAGTTATCAATGAAATTATAACGTATGAATTGAATACAACTGGTTTTTGTATTTTGTATTTTAGAGACTCCACTAACAGCTTTTTACAGCCAATAACAAGTGTTGTCTGGACCACCGGCTTAACGTGACTTCCGAACCACGTCTCAGAGTAATGCGAATGTAGCGTCTTTGTTATTATGCAATTACTCCGAGAATTGTTAGGCGCTTTATTATTATCTCGCCTAAATGTAGGCTTAGATATTTCGTGCACAAATTCGTCGTATATGGGTTACGTCATACGATTTATTCAGTGTGTACGTCGTTATGGGCGCCAAACACACCACAACTACCCAACTTTTTGAAGCTTGAGTGAACTTTAGGACGTTATTAATGCGCTACACTTGCTAGAAAAATTCCATGTAGAATTTTTCCGACACGGGATTTGAACCCGGATTGTTTTGGTGGAAGGCCAGTACGCTAACCACTGTGCCAACCCGTCCCGTAATTATTTATAATAATTTAAACGACCCTAAGTACATCAGGTACTTAATTCATCTCAAGACTGTATATTTTTTTAATCCGACAGGCGAATGACATTATGGCAAATTTAACAACTAAATTAGTTAAAATCTCCAAAGGCTCGAAGAAGGTCAGCCAGTTGATTGTGGACGCTCTATCAGAACTTACACGTCTACAGAAATTACATGCTGAAAAGGATAGCCGTAAAACATTTCTAAGGAGAGGACTTGAGAAATCAGTCATTCTAAACGTTGATAAAACGTCCATAATTTTGTTACGAAGTTGCTTAGCGACTCAAACCGTGACAAAAACTCGATAATGAAATTACAACACAACATTTATTCGAGTCTCATGAGAATTGAAATCGATGGTCTTGGGAAAGAAAAGACTATAAAATTAGCGCACTAGCGGCAAAACACAGGACGTTTCTCAGAAAGGTCTGTGATGATAGTCTCTTCAAGATGTGTAACGAGTTCCTTATGTCAACAACGGCGCATGAATCAATGATAATTAATCGTGAGAATGAACATCGACAGATGGATCGCGATGGTAGCGAAAGTCAGTGCTAATGATAACTTTAAGCACATCGATGTGGAGGAAAAAAGCTCTACTCATAACCAGGTGGATTTTTTAAATGCTTTCCCTGAGGCTAATTCATCACACATAGAGGTGTCACCCACCAAAGGACAGTTATCCTTATCATCCTGCGATGTAATGCACCTTGACATAACACCGATCGTTGATTATGCCAATTCTGACGAACGTTTCATAGATATGACGCTTGATGATGCGATGCGCTCTTTTGTCAATGAATCTGTCAGCGTGTTAAAAGCCCCCAACATCGATAAATCATCATTAATCATAGAAGATAACAACGTTAATACATTGCATGAGCCATTGAATGTGAGTTTGAGACCATCTGATGACCTAACGGCTGCGGGTGCGATTGACATACAAGTGCCTGATAAACGTAGACGTGGTAAGGGCAGATGTAACCGTTTTCGGAAAGGAACGAATTCTATCAGGAATTTCATGAATTCCGGTGAGGCATATAATAACCACCGCCAATATGTTATAGCTAACCGTCATAAGTCGAGTAGTGGAGTAAACTAAAAAGTTAGTTCATTAGCCATGATGACTCACCTAGCCTCACGCGGTCAATTAACTTTCCGTGGATAAATCTGACAAACATGTTTACACTTTCCTTATAATCTTAATTAATATTTGATTCAAACCCCTGTTTTTTCTTCTAGCACATTTAGCAAAATCTTAAAATAAATTATCTTAGATACAGTAACTACCAAATAGAACCCGTGATATTTTAGGCATTTATAATGGCTCCCTGTCTTACCTATCCTTAAAATTCCCAGCTAAAATCCTTACACCTCGTTCACAATACCTCCCAAGAAAACACGAAATGAACTTAGCAGTTCGTTATAAAGTGTTTTAGTAGCCATACTTCTTAATTGTCCTTTGAAAGTAAAGCGAGCTCTACAGCTTTTTAAGCAAAAATCAAAAATTATTAAACTTTATTTGTCTGCCTAAATCCAGCAACAAACATTTGTCCTGCATTTTATAAGGTAAAATCACATTGAAAGCTACATTCCAAGATTAATTATGTTTCAACGTGAATTTTAGAAAAATTTTAGAAATCCATATTAGTTGTGCAGTAAATACATGCTAACAATCCGGCTAACACTAACAATCATTGATCATTTTAAGCCAACCTTGCCAATTAAAAGAATTAACAATATTGCTTGTTGGGCAATTCCATTGGTAGGCTATGTGCAAACGTTGTTTTCTTGCTAAACAAAGCACATACGAGGCTTGTGTTATATGAAAGAAGTTTCTACAAATGTTCAATCTTCAACTTCTCCGTACAAAGGAATTCTAATATCTAAACATTTTACCCGTTAGAGCGTTTGCACTTAACGCATTTTCCACTTTTTGCATGGAATTGGCCGGTTAACAAAATGGACAATTTAGAGGTAGGATTCACCTATTATTCCATTATCATATTTAAATTTTATTTGTCATTTTGAACGTTTATGGATAGGGCTTTATGCAACGCCTGAAGATAGTGTTTTTACTTTAATCATGATATTATTCTCATTTTTTAGCTTGGATTAAAGAGCTTTATTTTACTAGGCCATTTCTGATTAATATCCAAAATTTCTAGAGAGCGCTAAGTATAAATTCAAATTGCGTTTCTCTTTACTGTATCGATGGCACACATAAGGATTTTTGTTTACATTGTTAGCCATTGACTGAAAAGTTACAGTGTAAAGAACCCTTCATGTGACGAAACAGTGTCTCGGCTTGAGGTAATAACTCATAAATTCCTTCACGGAACCCTTATAGGATCAAATGAGTACTCAATAACTTACAACGTTTTAATCTCACTTCCTTTATTATCTCTATTGGAATCCTCTAAACTCCTGTGGCGTCATCAAGTGACGACAGGTAAAAAACAAGCTAACATCATTGTATATCTTTAAAAGGTTATCATTTATTCACTCTCTCATTGCTTTTGAAACTTTAGGTTGCATGGGTCCAGAGACGCAGACGTTTATGTACTAGGGTCATTAATGAGAGCAGCTTCAGGAGAATCACGCTCGAAAGACTTCTTATTACAGAAGATTTCAATCGCTATTCAGAGAGGCAATTGTATCCTAGCAACATTAGGGAATAGTAGAGTAGATGAATTTTATTTATTGTAATTTGTTGTTGAAATGATCGTTTTTTTACAGGTTGCGCCAATGTGAGCAGTCTTTTTTTTCGCTTGACACAAGACTCGGCTATACAAAGCACACTACCTTTATATGACACAGAACCAATTTCGCCGTTGTCATTGCATTTCCACGCAGATTTTCGTACCAAACTTTTAAAATACATCGCTGCCCTTTAGTAGATGATTTCGAAAAGGTTTTTTTACCTTTACCGTAAAGGAAAATAAATTACATTCGTCTTTTGTAAAAATTATATTTTAATTCATAATTCAATAGCAGTTTGACAACAAAATATCACTGCAAAATCGCTTAATGACCTATTTGCTTTAGCCTTTCGTTTGCATTATTGAAACAGCTGTTAATATTTGATTTTTCGTTTCGGATATTTTTTTATGACGAAAATGTATCAATTGATCCGAAACCTCACTGTGGGGTTACAGTTCATGAAGCTATTATCGTGAATATTTAATTTAGATTGTTCTGTCCAATTTTTTCTTCTTTCATTACATTTAGAATCGTGAATTTCGTTTTTTGTTGACTTGTTAATTTTCTTGGCTATCGATACAACACCGTTTTTATAAATGAATTGTAAGCATGTAAATAATAAATAAAAACGTATCTCTTTCTTACATAATGTAATAATAAAAATAAATATATTTTGTAGTACCGAAGTTGATCGATTTTTAGGTGAAGGAAATCTAATTTAGAGGATGGTATCATTCGGAAAATTTGTTTGTCACTAAGTAATTCATTTCAATTCAAACTCCCACTAGCTTACAAAGAAGTTCATTGTAACAGTTCTGTGTATCACAACAATAGATTATGACCATTAAGACACGTTAGTAAGTTCTGTCCGTATACCTAATTCTAAGTGTTTTTTATAGGAACTATTTGGTTATTTAAGTGATCAACAAGAAGGCATTTATAGGCTAAGCATGGCTCATTGTTCGGAAACTCGTTTCTTAAAAAATTCTTAAAAGAAATTTTTTCCGAAATTTAAAGAATCAAAATTCCGAATAAAAAGTCCTATTTATAGGTCAGACAAAAAAGAGTAAAATACAAGCTAGTGTGATCTTGATCTACGTTAACTGTGAGAGACTGAGGAAAATGATTATAGTGATTTTTTTTTGTTTTTCAGCTCATTTGATGTATTATTAGACGTTTACCAAGCGTGTTTAGCAAATATGATTGAAGGTTTTTACGAACACAATTTCTGGAAGAAGAGCTAAAAGTGAATTATTTGCCTCATCCTGTAGAATCTTTTTTATTTTGGATGTGCTGAATTCTCTCGGCAAACGTTTCAGTACATGAAATTTTCGCCAACAAGACTAGTCAAAAACATTAGTTAATTGATTCCGCAAAGAAAGTCAAACAAACTCTCCTAATGTTCCATAATAATTCATTTTAGGTTACACGCGAATTATTTCATCCGAACTCATTACCTCACATAATTTACTATTTAATAATGTACAAACTTTTTAAACATTTAATCTAAGCCACTAGTTTCTTTCGTTTTAATGCACTTAAGAACGAAACCATAAAATCAATTTCAAGTCTGTGCTAAATGTGAAAAAACTTAACGAAAATCTTGTAATAGTAAATTAATGAAATAAATAAAAGTAATTAACGAAGGAATACTACCAATAGTATTATAAGCACTATCAGTGTCACTAGTAAGCATATTCCAATTAAGATTTTTTTCTGAAATAATAAAAAAAGAAAAATGAATAAAAATTAAAAATCATTAAAAAAATTATAGTATGTTATGACACAAGGTGTATAATTGCTTATTATAGTCGAAATTGGTAAAATTTCGAGCGGTATCAGCCCCGTGAAATTTTAATCAATGAGACTATAATTGAGTGATATTATACTTGTGTTATACAATATTTTATCACAATGGGGCTTATAATTGCCAATTTTGCGCAAAATATAAAATTACAATGTAGATCGAAGTCGTTGCAAAATCGATAGTCTCAATATAATAAGCAGTTGTCATTGAAACCAAAACAGAAATCGAGTTGACTTCAATTCGAATTGAAGTCATGTTTTATCACTTTTTTATTTTCGTAAAATGTGTATATGTAAAACAAATAGCTGCTTCTGAAGTTAAGGTGTAAAAAAAACAGGCTCGAAACGATGAAAAACAAAAAAACTAGCTTGAAAACAAAAAAAAAAACACAAAAAATAAATCTAAAAAAACTAAAAAAGACTAGAAAAAACTAGGAAAAATAAAAAAACTAAAAAAAAACAAAATAAACTAAAAAAACCGGGCTCGCATGAAATTAACGTTTATCCACCTCTCCGATGTATCGAAAAAAGGCGAGATGAGTTTTCTTTAATATTTTCCATTTATGTGAGAAACATTTGACTCGTCTAAAATGGTTTCATTATGCTCATTATCATATTATGAATGCAAGAAACTCAACTATAGGCCAATTATACACCCACTTTCAGGGCAATATTTGGCTTATTATAGGACCCGATGTGATCAAAAAATATATGCTACGTAGACTCGTACGAATCTCTATAAATTTTTAACTAACGTTGCAATGAATATCGAGAATATAATGAAATTTTATTAAGTTTATTGCAAATTTCGCATAAGGCAAAATTGAAAAACCCATTGGAAGCAACGGTGTGAAAAATTTATCAACCAAACTAAATGTTAACTGATCCCATACTTTCATTAGCAAAATTGCGGAGAGAACTCAATTTTATCTAAAGCATGTAAACAAATTGTTTGGGGTTAGGAACGACCAGGCCCACGAAGAGGCCTAGGACCCATACTTTCATGAGCAAAAAGGTTTCACTCAATTTTCACGCATTTCCATGTCACACGGAGATAGAATCGAAAAAGTTTCACCATTTTTCACCATATTTTCGGAAATAGTTCCCCGATTTTCCTCGTCTTCGAACTTAGACTCACTTTACGACTTATCGTGTTTAGATGGACAATTTTGTTTAGATCTCTTTTATTTACGACTCAAAACGAGAAACTCATCAACCCCCAGGTCGAATTTCGACTAGCTACAAACGTGGTGGTAAACGCATTAGCTCCGTATACTTCGTACGAGTCTAAAAACAAACAAATTAGAAGTACACATTTACGCTTAACAAAATAAAACCTTTCACCTTTCACAGATATGGTATGAATGATTTAAACAAATGCATGAAATGAAGTATAATGAACACATTTTTCTAACATTGGGAATTACATTTGCAGCATCTTCTAAGCATAGTTTAGGGTTTCCGATTTTAATCTAAAAAAAGTGAAGCGTCTCTTGATCTTATCTTGTGGTATTCATGAATCGGAAAAGCGGGAAAAGTCACAAACCTTATTTACAGGACAAATGTCAAAATAACAGCATGAACAGGCTCTCACATGTCTGAAATATGAAAAATTTGCCCGAAAGTTCTGGAATTTTTATAAAACACCCGAAATTTTTCTACAAAAAACATTAGAAATCCAGATTTTCTAATACGAAGTATCGCCTGCGGCGCGGCGCATTTACTTTTTCTTAATCCAGAGTTACCAGAGACTTCTTATTTAAAATTTCAATGAAGCGCGTAAAATTTCAAATCTTTCTACAGAGCGTGATTGACGGTAAAAAAGTTAAAAAGGATAGCATTTCCAAGCATTTCGTAAGTCTTAATAAAAGTTAAAACCATTCCAAAATTCGTCATCCTTCGGCAAAGAAGGAATGTACCAACAAAACGTAACGGTTTTAGCATATTGCGGTCAATTTTGACACTTCTTTGACACTGACTTTGTAGGTCGAAAATCGTTTTCAAAAATGTTGAACGAATGTCCGATATTTTCAGATAAAATGACCGAATCTCGGGCACGACAAAAATTAGTAGGAGGCCTGGGCAATTAGAGGAGCTGGTGCGTCCATTTCAACAATTTTAGGGCTGTTTGCAAATGACATGGCTTCAACAATAACCAATAGAGTCGTTGAAGTAGCTCATGTCATTGTTAAATAATGGGTGATTTGGTTTCCTAAAAGACAAAATGTCATTAAATAATATTCTTTGTAGGTGGAGTGGAATTCACATGTAATTTTCATACCGAGGCTGAAAGTTTTAATCTTGAGTAAATGCGATTTTCTTACGGGGAAAATGAATTTCACAAAACATAGCTCGGCCGGCAGAGGTCACAAGCAGTTCAAACCAGAAGATCTCTATCGTATTTCTGAGACTTGGAGTCATTGCGCTTCTCACCATATATTAGGTTTTATTGGTCGCCGCTGTTAGCGCCCTCTAGAGCTCTTCAAAAACAGTGCGTTTTTTTAGCTTTTGACCGCTCTAGCGTCCCATATTACGAGACATTTCTAAGCTATTATATTTTTAAGAAAATCTACTCTCACATATCTAAATATTGTGTGATTTTCAGCCAAATACAATCAGTCTTCGGAAAGATATTGAAGAAACACGTTTCCAGCGACTCCGGTACAGAGGTACTTTTGACCACCTCCGCCGGCCGAACAAATTTGAAAAAAAATGTCTTTTACGATTTTCTCTGGATAGTCCACAGATTCCATTTACACCAAAATTCGGAGAATCGACGAGGTGGTGTATATCAGATTGGTTGAGGTATTCGCGAATTCACTCTTAAGAGATGTCACAAAGTAAATCCGAAATATGTACAAAATAATATTGGCATTTGTATCAAAAAAGGAACAGAAGTGTTTCAAAAAAGAATTGAAGCTAGCATATTCCACGAGTGAAATAAAGAAAATAAAAAGAAAATAAAGAAATAAATGAACAAACACTCGTTTGATATTTGCAATATAACCTTTGGTGAATATGCTTAATGTATACATACCCAACCGATATTCTTAATTGGACAAAAACAAGGTAAAAGTGTACGCGTCGTTCTGCTTTATAACAGTAATTACATTAAATTTTTCATGGGATGGGATGGCGCAGTGGTGAACGCACTACTGCCGTAATTTGCATAAGAAACTTATTGATCACTTTTTGAGAGAGAATTACATATATTTTCTCTCTCAAAAAGTATTATAAATTACGGCAGACTAGCCTTCCACGCAGAAAACCCGGGTTCGATCCCCGGGATGTATAGGATTTTTCTGTGATAAAAACATGTAAAGGATCATCCCTAAGTTCACCCAAGCTTCATAAGTTGGATGGGGGGGATGGATGGATGGAGGATGTGGGGCTTAATTTTGCGGTAGGACGTCCTTCAGATTTAGGAGGAAAATGAGAAAAAATATCCGGACTAGTCACCTGAAAGGTGCACCCGAAAGATTCAGATTGTAAATTTACAGATTCAGTTCATATCAGATTTCTTACCAGATCTGATTTCAGACTTGATTCAAGTGAGATTGTTTTCGAAATTTTTAAACGAGCTATCTTAGGTGATAGCCCTTCTATTAAGTAACGATAGCTACTTTATGTTTTCGCCCTTCCTGTCCGTCCGTCCGTCTGTGCACTAGTTCTGTTACGTTACGTCACGTTATGTGACGTCACGTTACGTCAAGTTACGTAACGTCACAGTAGGGCTGCAGTAGGAGGGCCAGTGACAGTGACGTAACCGAATTAACTTCTTTGACTACACTCTATCGCTAGTTTCCTATATCCATTTCAGTGGTTTGTTGTACAGTTTAAATTTATGTAGATAGTATCACGGTGGAGCTGAGCGTATTTCAAATAAAAGTGTTGGATAGGCATCGGTTTTGCTTCAGAAATGAAACTTTTTAAAAAAATTGACCATAAATTTTAACATTCAGCGAAAGTCATGGAAAGCATTTTCGGTTACATGCGTGAATTAATTTTTTTCTGATAAACGACAGTATCTTCAGCAAAAAAATGTTCTACTGTACGCCTCTAAAAGTTATAAAGCCAATTTTATGAATTGTTCAAAGACAAAATTGGCTGTATAAAAAATTATAATAACTTTTAGAGGCTCACAGTGGAACATTTTTTGCTGAAAATAATGTCGTTTAGCAGTGTCATAGAGTTTAACAATACCGCAATTTCCATTCACCGACTCTGAACTTGTAGTATAATCCTTTGCCAAACTCATACTCACACGAAGTGCACATTGCACAAATATACTGGGACTTTACTGAACACCTTATAAGATTCTCTCAGTCATTGAATGTCAGTGTGAAAGTGACTGTCACAGCGGCTCCGAGTATAGGGGGGCAGGGGTGGGGCAAGTGCCCCCCATAAAATGATCCATGGGGGGCAACGCTAGAGGCTAGATCATTATTTACTAGTTTCGCTGTTTGTGGTTCTACTTTTTGAGATCCTTTCATTACCGGAAAGCTTTATTGTGCCAGTGGTAAGCTGTGCGACAAACCCAGTGCCATCTATGAGATGTAACTAGGAGCGAAACTAGTAGGAGTAGGATACCGGTTCTCCCAGCAATGCCTTTTCCGGTAAGCCGTACGCTGGAACTACACTCAACTTCACTTGACTTGATCAATTTAATCAGTTTTGTTTTGTTTACAAATCTAACAATCTGTACAAATCCATCTGCGGCTGAGTTTCGAACCAACGCACTGGCAACCAATCTCGTAGTAGCAAGCAGACGTGTTAACCACTGCGCTATCGAGTTGGAATACCTAGCTCAATTTTGTATCGATGAAGTGTTTTTCCAAACTTCTAGCCCACACATTTTTGAAGTCACTTCTTGATGTATAGGTTACGTGGGCGAACCGAGGTTCAGCACCTAGGCTGCCTTTGGGCCTGTTGTGCTTAACCTATACTTTCAAACCACAACAAGCAGCATATATCTGTAGAGTTTTCAACGAAACGGGCCTGAATTTTTCATGAGAATGTCTCAGAATTGCACCCTAATGGCCGGAGCAAACTCGTATTTCGAAAGTTTCCAATAATTTAAAAAAAAACTCGTTTCACAAATTGAGAGATTAAAATTATAGGGTATCTTAGGACTTTAGAATATTTCTTGTAAAATCTATAATTGCTGTGGGTTCCATTAAATTACAAAAATAGAAAAATTTTCGCTCGCGTGCACACTTACTTCTGTCACATAAACGGCAAATACCGCAGCTTCATTCGGAATCTATTACTTCAAAAATTTTCTTATAACTTTCGCTATAAAGGCCAACATTAGCATGTTTGCCAAATACACATCATCAAATTAAAAAATGTTGCTTGCCCTCCATCGACGGTAAACAAGTCGGCGCCGCTGGTCCGTCACAATTTGTTTGAGTGTTGCAAATTTTTCAGTCCGTTCGGATCAGATTCAGATCAGATTGAAATTTTTCAGATCAGGTTTAGATTATATAGAAAATATTCAGATAACTATCAGATCAGATCCACATTTTACCGAAAACGGTCCGGCTTTACATTCCCTAGCCGGAACCACTCAACCGATTTCCACACTGAAAATAAAAGGAGCTGTTACTTTCGGTGTATTGTTGCTTTGACTAGCTAGATTTGTTCAATCAACTTTTAAAATTGAAGATATGACAATTCAAAAGGTGAATTAACATTTTAAAAGTAAATTCAACTATTGAAGCGTTATTTCTGCAATTTTGAAAGTTGATTGAACAAATCTAACGAGTCAAAGCAACAATACACTGAAAATAACAGCTCCTTTTATTTTCAGTGACAAAAAAATTTTCTAACATTTTTTAGATCAAATGCCTTCATTTGACACTAAAATGAACAGTTTCCGTGGTGTATTTGTCGAGGTATTTGCGAAAAAGTTTCACCGACCAACGAAAAGCGTCGTTTTTTGACATTTTTTAGACGATATTTCCGGAACAATTCGACCGATTTTGCTCATTTTCGAACTTGAACTCACTTTTTTCACAAGTTTCAGGAAAAAAAAGTTTTTGAAAATCGGTGAAGACTCTATGGACTGACAAACGGACAGTTTTTTTCGCTGATTTGCTATCTCTAGACAACAAAATTGCGCTGTTGCGCACGGATTAGGATTCACGATGTGAGAAACGTGGTAATATAAAGATTTACGTTAGCAAATAGCGATATTCGTTCGTTCGCTCGTACTAAAATTGTCACTCGCGCTTCTACTGATGTCATGCCTCAAATAATTTTTTTTATGTGCAGTGCGAGATGTCAAAGAGAGTAGACGTCGAGGTAGACGTGTCCTTTTTATCTATTTCATTAAATCGACCCTTTAAGTGATTCGCATCCGAACTAAATTCTGTTTAATTGTTTTACGTTAACGTAGACAATCCCAGTAATTTCTAGACGGAATTGTGATCAAACAATAAAAATAAAGTTCAAAATGTGGGATCTGAAAAGATAAAAATAACATAAAAACGATTTGATGATTAGAGCAATGAGTCTTTACTCTTAAGTACGCAATAATACTCGACCTTCAAAAACACAAAAGGACACATTATTACAATTGATTTTGAGGTGTTTGGGATCCATAATTTGCTAAAATCATGGCTCAAACTTGAAGCATCTTCTTGATGCAAAATTCTTGAAATCAAGTAATTTTGATCGTTTGACTTCGCTCGCAATCAGTCCACCCCAACACACAATTATCGATGATGATGAACGACAATGGCATTTCAAAAAAAAATGGATCGGCAATCTATCGCAAATAATCATCGTCAATATATGCTGTGATTTCTAGTGATTAATATTTCTTGCTTTATGTTCCTTTTTTAATATATTTCTTGCACTCATTTCTTGCATGAATTTCCTATTGCTCGTGCAAAAGTTATTTATAGTATTTTGTATTTTTACCTTGCTATTCATTTCTCGATAAAATTCCAATGTATTATTTATTGGTATTACGTAGACAACGTATATGAAATGTGAAGCCCCTTCAAGGTGCTCTGCACACTGGGGCTCACTTATTTTATTGTAAACTATTTCTTGAAGACAATTGAATTGAATTGAATTATGTATCTTTCGCTCAAAATATGCCATTTTTCGCACTGAAAACTAGACTTAATTTGACGTTTTTTGATCTAAATTCGAATTCGACTAATAAAACCATATTAGTCCAGTTCGAAACGTTCGAACTGAACTAATATGATTGTATTAGTCGAGTTTCATTCATAAGTTGATATTTCTCAATGGTTGCTTCATGAAATGTTCAAGTTCATTTCGAAAAAATTGAAGATTATAATTTTCATGTTTTGTGCTCAAAATGGCTTTTTGTGCGAAAGATACATAAAATTATATATCCAACATGTACTACATGTCGTTCATAAGTGCTCTGCCACCCTGGAACTTTTCACCAATCTCGCACAATATGACCGACATGTAGTCCGTGGTGCATACATAACTATTTTTGAAACAATCGATCGTAAAGAACAGAACATCATTTTAAATTGTTAAATTGTTGTGTGTTCCCTATGATTCCTACAATGAGGTTGAAAGAAGAAACCACGAAAGAAACTAATCACCACCTACAAAAATCTTAAGAATCAGTAAAAAGAATGAATAAAATGAGTGCAATGAAAACATAAAATAAAACGAATGTCATAATAATGTTATGAGGGTACATTAGCTACCCTCGGCGAATACAAAAGAGAGAAAAGAAAAACTCTGAATACAGGCAACAAGACAAATTACACGAAGTTTCAGAGCTGTTGCTACGTACTTAATAGTAATTAGCGTATTACCACTATGAACGTGAAATCCTGTCAGATAAAGTAATACGTAAGCATTTGGAGTACAGCGCATTTGGATGAAGTAAAAAACAAAAGAAACGAAAACACAATTTCTTTCCTAAGTTTGGGTCGAAATAGGGAATGCAAAACCGGTCCGGTTATCAATAACCGGTTTCCGCTAAATTTCAATATATTTCTTAGTAAATTAGAAGAGTTTTTCCACTTTTTATGACAGAAAACTCATGTTTCGGATCTTGACAAGTAAGAAGTCGTAATAAGGTTAAAGCTGTATAGCACGGATGCTCAACGGCACAACGAATGTGTTGAAATTTTTGCGTGGAAAAGGTGTGTCACCCGTGCATCTAGTACAACTTAGTAAGTAAGTAAGTAATGTCAAAATTTACATTTTACATAAAAAAACACATCCGGTACAGGTTGTGTATTCAATGAGCAATACCGATCGAACATGGAAATTATGTTTTTTCCCCGCGAACTAAGTAAAAACTTCCCGGAAACAAAAAATGTGATACTTTACCCTTTTACCAACTTCAAAATGTTTCAGCTGTTATTCTCATGCGCATTCTGTTCGCCGAAGCGGGGGCAACATTATCTGAAACAATGATAAATCATTTTTCTGTTCACACCTCTCAAATCGCCAATAAACATTTCTAATGTGTATACGTCATCAAATAAGGATTCCGAAAAACAATTGGAAACCGTGAAAATCGGTTTTCAAAATCGAGAAAATCGATTAGGGAGCGTCCTCCTCCCCCTTGTCTGCAATGTTCCATACAAACGAAGATTTTTATGTATGAAGTGTCTATTTTCTTGGACCCACCCCTCCCCCCTAACGCAGACGTCATTTATGAACGCTCCCTTGCCGGTTTCGAAATAACCGGTTATCGAAACCGGTTTTGCATTCCCTAGGTAGAAAGTGAAAATAACTGTGAAAATAAATACAGGATGAGAACCATAAGCTTGTGCACCTTTTCTATATCTCTTTTATCTCTCTTTTCACGTATATTCGCTTGAATTTCTCGTTCCAAAGTGGAAAGAGCTAAAACGAAACTTTACGACTATCTTGCCGTAGAAAAATTAAAAATCAAATATCCTTTGAAAGGACAAGTGAAAATCGTATTTGCCAAATACTGTGAACGTGAACTTAACCCACTGTGTTTTGAAGATTCTTGTTTGGTTTGTTTCAGGCTGTTTTACCAAAATATTTTCGTTTCAAATGAGCCGTCATCAACCACACAAAAGACATTTCAATCATCTGAACATTTTCCCCGAAGCGTACGATTTGTCTCAAACCTTTTATTAGTTTGACAGATAACGGTTTTCACAGAACCGATTTATTTTTACAAAAAATGTCTATAGCGATACAACGAGGGAATTCGGAATGCATTTTTGGAACAGATGGCAACAAAAAAATTCAAAATTTTGACATGTTTCTGCTCGGTAAATGCGTCATTACCTCGTCGGAAGTGACCCGAAAAACGTACTTACCGAGCATCAACATGTTACATATTGTTCGCAAGTGCTTCCACCCACATATTTGTTTTGACTCGTAGGATTACTGCATGAGCCGAGGGCGAGTCAAAACAACCAATTTGGAAGTATATGTAATGTACACACTTTCTTGCTTAACTTGAACATTTTAATTATACGTTTTATAAATTTAATTGAAAATCATTTTATTTTCATTAACCCCCGAAACTTGTCGCTTACAGTAAAAGTCAAACTTTTTGAAATACAAATAAGTTTTGCAAATTGAAAAACCAGAAGTGAAACTTTATTTTCTGCATAGCAGCTCGGTAAGTGACCGTATCTGTATACTTTTTATCGATGGAAGTGGTTCATACCTCCACAAACATATCTCCACTATGCACCTTTATACTCACAAACACACAGCTTTGAAGTGAAGTTATAGGTTTTTGCAAGTCACCGACAAAAACTCGTTTTTTCATGCTTCGTTTCGGTGTCGCATGAAGTCATTTTGCCGCACTAGTGAGATGACGGGTTTTTACACACTAGTGCGATAAAGGTTTTTTTACGCACTACTGGAAACATACAGGGAATTGAATTTTTATATTAAAAGAAAATCTCGGTTTGTGTCGGTGAATTGCAAAAAAAGTTGTTTGATAAACGTTACGTAGTGAAGTAAAGCCAAAGTCAAATCGCCAAAAAAGAAAAAATCGCCAAGGTGTGAAGAAACGCCAAAAAAGAGAAGAACTGTCAAATTAATTTTTTTCAGCTTTTGGCGTTTCTTCACACTTTGGCGATCTTTTTTAAGGTTTCTTCACACTTTAGCGATTTTTCATGGCGTTTCTTCACATTTTGGCGATTTTTTCTGATGATTTAACAAATAATTACAGAGTGGTAAATCACCAGAAAAAATTGCCAAAGTGTGAAGAAACGCCAAAAAAATCGCCAAGGTGTGAAGAAACGCCAAAAGCTGAAAAAAATTAATTTGACGTTTCTTCTCTTTTTTGACACTTTTTTGGCGTTTCTTCACATCTTGGAGAATTTTTTGGCGTTTCTTCACACTTTGGCGATTTTTTTGGCGTTTGTTAACACTTTGGCGGTTTTTTCTGGTAATTTATAATTTCGTAATTATTTGTTAAATCATCAGAAAAAATTGCCAAAATGTGAAGAAACGTCAAAATTATTTTTCTGTCGGCTCTCGCCGTTTTTTCACACTTTGGCGATTTTTCTGATGATTTAACAAATAATTACAAAACTATACCGCCAAACCACGCAATTTTTCTTTTTTGTTTGAATGAAAACATGTTTAATTCTGAATTTCTGTTTCTTAGTTAGTTAGATACGTTCATGGATAGACTAGTTGTTAGTGCGCCTGCTCAGCAATTATTTTCTTCCTTCACGTGTTGCGAGCTCGAGACTTAGTTCAGCCATTTTTTTCGTCAGAAGATCAATTGTTTCATTGTGATTTGTTTCATTAAAACAAAATTTTCTTTTATATCAATACTTTACGAATGCAACAAAGAATGTCAACATGAAAGGTCGAAACGCGTTAGATATTTTTGCTATTGAGGGAACGATGTGAAAGATCGCTAGAATGAGAAGCTATTGATCGGCCTTGATTCTCCCTGGGGCAAAGAAATTTATATTTAAAATCGTTGCATGCTTTTTGGCGATTTGACTTTGGCGTTACTTCACGGGAATTACGATATGCTGCCGAACTCGCCTTCGGCTCGTATCGGCAATCTCACATCTAGTGCGTTAAGCTACCTTCATACGTAACTTGTATCAAAAATTACTATTTCATATATTTATAATTTCACTAGTACAAATAAGAAAATAAACGCACAGTTTTGTCAATGCATATGAAATTTGTTTATGCGTTCAATTGTTCTCACATGTAAATAAAATGGTATGCATATACATTAAATGAAATACTTTTATTGGAATACTTAAAATATTGCCGGTTAATGTATTGACCTAACGGTGAATCAATTGAAGCTACTGTTGGTTACTCGTATGATTGTCGATTCTCCCTATTTTTTGTGCAATTGGCGCCGAGATAAGTGGTGTTTTTATGGAATCGAGTATGGAATATGGAATTGAAACATTATAATCATTGTAAAAAAGTAAAAAAATATTTGTCACGCGGCACAATAGAAGAAACACTAACTTTTTCATTGAAATGTTTTATTTACCTCGCTCTGTAAGCAGAAAAAAATCTAACAGAACATTCGGTGTGAAGTACGAATAACTAAACTGGATTATGTTCGCACTTGTTGACACACACGAGCGATTAATCCACTCGCTTCGCTCGTTCCTCAAACCTTCGCACTACGTGTGCCACCTTGTGCGATGATAATCCAGTTCAGTTATTAGTAACTTACACCATATACGGAAAAAATTAGCTATCTGAAAATCGGCACGGAAAATATAGTATGGAAGACGGGTTGATGGTATTCAAACAGTTTAAGGCTGTGGTGGTTAAAAAAGGCTTCTGTTTGTTGCAAATTTACTCCATGAAAATGTTCTACGAGACTATGAAATAAGGAGTTCACGCAGTAGACTGGTCCTTTGTCTAGTGCATGAACTTCTTATGTCACCGTCGTGTAGAGCGTTTTCATGGAGAAAAATTGCAACAAGTAGAGGTCTGCATATCAAGGTGGGCAGCCTGGTGCCAAAAAGTTTTCTATGGCAATGTTGGAGTGGGGAACGAGGACATTACTATGCACAATGTTCCAACGCGGCACCAGGCTGCCTACTTGGGACGTTTAAGTAGCCATAAAGAACGCAGCCTCGTGCCGAAAATCTGTTAATGTCATCGTAACGGCAGTAACAAATACTATACGTGATATAAATTTCAACACGGCACCAGTAGGCTACTTAAGATATTCTACTGTGAATGTAGAGGGCAGCAGCAGTCTGGTGCCGAGTTGAAATTTATGTGACGCATAGTATTCGTAACTGCCGTTACAATGAGTTTAACTGCTTTTCGGCACCAGGCTGCCTTCTTAAAGGCTACTCATACTTTTCAAGTACGCAGCCTGGTGCCGAGTCGGGACCTAGTGCACATTAATGTACTCGTTTCGCCATCCAACATTACCATAGGAACTTTTTTGGCACCAAGCTGCCTTCTGAAATCGAACAGTGCAACCCCACCTTAACCGAACGTGGAAATACTTACGAAAACAAAGTACAATAAAATTGTATAAGAAATCATTCAAATTATTGTTTGCTTTTTTTTCTTATTATGTGTACCTTTCGTGCTTTCGATTGGTACTCCTGGGCTTTGACAAGCTCTGTACGTGCTGTCTCAGTGTATTTTCCGCTCTGTTCCACGTGGTGTTCAATATTGTCGACCATTTCTCCCTATTATTCATACGAAAGCGATGTTGTTGTAAGATTCCATCATCATTCAATATGGACGTCGACGGTTCCATTGATGACGACGATTTCATTGGAATTTTCTCAGCATTGGAGGAGTTCACACATGTATTTGTGTTGATTGACATTGGTGATGATTGAGGCGATGACGATGATGGCATAGACAACAGAGAAGTGGTTGTCGTCGTTACCTTGATGGAATTTTTGGAACGAGGTGGTGGTCGGATGGATGAAATGGTAGAGTTTGGTGAGAGGTTTAAGTTAGATGGTGGTAGCGATGTTAAACGAGCGTTTGATTTATGAACGTTGTTGGGAAAATGTTTTATGCCATGCGCGTTGTCATTTTGCGCCATGGAAGGTTGTTTAGAGTGTACGTCAACCACCCACATAAAGGAAAAAAGAAGTATAAGAACATTGTAGTGAATCCCATTTTGGATTTTAGAATTTTCGGTAAAGGTTAAGAGAATTTGAATTTATTTTTAGTGAAAGAAACATATGAGTTGAAAGGATATGAGGAGTCAGTATAATAGAATTTTTCGTAAATCAGTTTTATTTACAATACGAAAGCGTTTTCAGATTATTTTTTGTGTTGTTTGGTGACAAGTTATATATTTGTGTTCGTATAGTTTGTAATATTTGTATTGCAGTTAGTAACGGAGAGGCAATCGTTTTGTAAACAAGTAAATTTAGGTAGTTTCAGTTTTGAATCCAAAATAATTGCAATTGGAGAAAAATGTGAATGAAATTATTTTCCATCGAAAATAGAATATTATTTTAGTTAAAACAATAACGTGCAAAAGTAATTCACAACGCTTACAAACAACAAAACACATGCAATTGTATTTGTATGAGGCAAAGTTTTGTTACAGCATTTTTATTAAATATTGCACACAAGCAAGATGCAACATGCACAACAGTTACACAATTGGAAAAGGAAAATATATTTACATATTGTTAGATAAATTTATTTTAAAAAATTTTAGGGAAAGTTGATCAAAAAATAGAAAATAATATATTACTCCAACGAAAAAGTGAATTGTGATGAATAAAAATTATTAAAAAAAATTGAAATACCGGAAGGATTTGTGGATTAGGAACGGACAGGGAAAAAACCAAAACGAAAAAAAATGATTAATAAATTGTTTTTGAAATAACTTACCCGGCGAGCTTTGCTTTGATATTTTAGTGCTTTTTTGGTATCTTGTGTAGCCGTTTGGACATAGTCCATGGCATGTTCAACATGGTACTCTATGCGATCAATCATTTCGCCCTGCATATTTGTTACAAATTTAATAAAATCCTTTTTCAAATCTATTCATTAAATGAAACTACAAATGGGCGTTTTTTATACCAGCTCAGTTCAGTTTCAATAAGCTATTTTAGTTTAAAGAGTAGACAGGGCCAGCATTAATGTTCAGGTATTACTTAAGTTGAAAAAAAAAACAATATTTTTTCAAGGTATATAACTTGACAAATTGCAGCATTTTTATTAAGCCCCGACAGAGCACTCAGAGCACTTGTACAAGGAAAATATATTTTGGTAGACTCTTTGAAGCGGGATAATATGGAATAAGGGATAAAAACACATTTTCATGCTTGCTTAGAGAACCGAAAGTACTCAAAGTACTTTCGGTTCTCTTAGCAAGGATGAAAAACTCAATACATCACGCGAAAACGAGTAGACCTTATGATGTAAATGACTATTTGTATAAGGAAAACTTGACAGTGTTACAAAATAACTTGATCAAAATTAATTTTTAACTAGTGCCAAATTGGGATTTTGATATAATGCCATTGACAGTTAAATTGAACAGTGACGTTACAATTTATTTAACATGGTTGTTAGCAGTACCTATTTCGAATATAAAGACATCCACAAAGCGACAAGTTAAGAAGAAGAAGAAGTAAACGTCACACGTATTTTTTATCTGCTCTTCAAAATAAACGAAAGAATATTAAATTTTTACCGGTTTACGAAGTTAAATGGGGAAACTCAAAGCTCCAGCTGACAAAGCCAGCAATAGCAGCAATTTTGGAATTAAAAAAGCAGCAAAAAGGCTGAAAAATACCAAAAATACGACGATAGGACATTTCCTCCAGAAAACAGCAACAGAACGTAACCTCAAACAAAGTGTTAATATTTTCAATCACCTGAAATCCGACCAACGGCAGACGCAACAAAAAGAAACCAAAGCATCCAAAACACCACCAATAATCATCACAGACAGGGATCAGGATGTAAACAAGCTAATGTCAGAAGCGTCGTGAAATACAGGCGGAAAATGATCTCAATAGGAACCAAAGTATTTTTTGAAAATGACGACGATTTGGCGAAGACCCTATCGTATACGTGTCGTGGAGTTTTTTCGCACACTTCGAAACTCAAGAAAATCTGCGAAGTTGTACTCCACGGACTACCTGCACTCAGAACTGGAATCGCTGAACATTCAACCAACACAAATTATCCACATGACTCTGCGAAATCCAGACCCGCATTGAGCACTGTATTTACTACATCTAAACAGCGACGTCACTTTCCAAGATGTGATAAAAGTAAAATCGATTTATAGTCCAAGTACAAGCCAAGATCGCATTACCAACACAATGTAGAAATGGTTCGATGTACGGCCATGGAACACAAAACTGCTATCGTAGACCAACGATCACGTTTTGTACAAGTAAAGATCATAATCAGTCGTCATATCCAATCAAAAATATCACTACGGACTCGCAACCGGTATATAAAAACCACCGGGCAAGTGATACAAATTGTCCAGGAAGACGCACAAAACAGTCTCTGATCAGCAACAAAAAAAACAAAGCAGTCCGACGCAACGACAATGGCCATGATCGTAAGAAAATCGTCCCAGCCTCGGAACCACCGTTGTTGACTCGAACGTCTTGCAGTGTTGCATTTAATAACACCAGAAACGAAAGCGAAAATTACAACAACTGTAGACCAAATGAAGATCTGCTCACAACCGCTGAATTGTTCGGAATATTCAAGAACGCCATCCAGCAGATCGAAAACTGCCAAACGAAACTGGACCAGCTAATTAATCATGTCTTATAACCTGCTAAATAAATTTAAGTTACTACAGTGGAATGCCCAAAGGGCAACCACACAATCCGTTATTGCTCAGTTAGATTATCGATATAGATAACAACTATGCTATCTACCGAAACGATCGCCCATCCCATGGAGGTGGCGTTCTAATCGCCGTAAAAGACAACATACCACATAAACGCGTACACAATCATAATACAACAGTCACTGAAAGTACATCTCTCAAAGTAAAGATTGATAAAATGCCAATTACTTTCACCTCCGCATACGTGCCGAAATATTGGACTAGTTTCGTGAAGGATGTAAATAAGTTAACGCCAAAGCACCAAAATTTCGTCGTGCTAGACGATTTCAATGCGAGACACGTCGCGGTGAATTGTGTGTCAAATAACAGAGCAGGTCAAGTACTTTTCAACATGCTTCAAAGATCCGATTTCGTTATTCAACATCCCGATACGTATACACACTACCCGCACTGTGGTCATAGACTGCATTGACAAACAGCCCCATTGTCTACTCAGCCAGACCGAGCTATAAAAAGCAGATTGGAGCAGCTACTCCAGAATCATTGATAACCATCGTTCCCGAATCGCCTATAACAAATGAAGCAAATATAGATGCCGCAATTATCCGGTCTTATTATTTCGATCTTCATCAGATGGTCATCTTAAACCGATTTTGAAAAGTTTGATGAATTCACAAAAAAAAACGTATCGAACAGTCGGTCAAAAATGATTTCAACGAAAGGTGAAACAATGCGCTGCGCACAGTGGAAAACGGGTGACAAAATACTTTGAATGCTGTCAAAGAAAATAATGAACAACTCACTAAAATTCACACTAAAATCATACACTTACGGAAATATATTTTTGCATCAAATAGAATTTTGTACTTCTGCGCAGGTTTTTGCAGTGTTAAAAAGCTGCGCAGAAGTACAAAATTCTATTAATGCAAAAGTATATTTCCGTGAGTGTAATAAAATTATGACCCACTAAAATCGGTCCACTTGAAGCCAATGGACGGAGCACTACAGATGATGATGAAATTGCTGAGGCTACATCTAGGTACCGCCCTATAAACTTGTTAAGTACAGTCGGAAAAATTCTGGAGAAAATCGTATACACGAAACTGCAAACATTTTTTTTCGGAACACGATATCATTATCAGAGAGCAATTTGGCTTTCGCGACGAACACTCAACAGTGCATCAGATCAAAAGAATCATCAAAATCATTTCAAACAAAAAGGCTTGTAGGCAGTCAACTGGGATGGTTCTGCTAGACGTGGAAAAAGCGTTTGATTCAATATGGCACGATGGACTTCAAACTAAATAAAATTGGCACCCCGATCTACCTGACCAAAATGATAGCTTCTTTTCTGACCGACAGACGTTGCACGGTCTGTATCAACGGAAAACAATCATCAGACAGACATATACCTCAAGGATCTGTGATCTTATGTGCTGAAAATACCTCTGAATTGCGACGCGGGTTATTACGCAGATGACACTACAATATTGTCGTCAGCTAGCCAGTCGAACACAGTCATAAGAAACATCAACAAAGCGTTACCACGAATCCAAAAATATTTTAAAAATGGAGGATAGAGATAAACAGCGAAAAGGCGCAGGCGATACTGCTCAAGTGCAATAAGTCCAACAAACGAAACCCAACATTACCGCTAACGTTCAATAAAACCGTCACTCCTCTCAAGAATGAAGCCACATACCTTGGCGGCACGATTGATCACAAGGGGAAGTTCACTAGACACATAGACTCAATAAGTGTGAAGTCGTAAAATTCGTTCAAAGCACTCTACCCGTTATTGTGTAAACGATTCAAGCTGACAAAAAAGAACAAGATGATTCTCTACAAAGCAGTCATACGCCCAAAGATGACTTATGCATCGCCAGTTTGGATCAACACCTCGGTGTCGAACGTGAAAAAGCTTCAGCTGATCCAGAATAAAATATTGAAGTGTATCCAGGAGATACCCGGCCAACTTACTACATGAACTCTCAAGTGTTGAAATGATACGCGAAGTGATTCATAAGCAAGCGAACGATTTTAGAGATAGATGTGCTATATCGAATTATGAACTCATACAGAGCCTCGCTGAGGTGTGAATTTTAGTTGTTTGAAAGCATTGAACAGTGGGGACACCTATTAATGCAAAAAAGTAGTATCAGTGGTTTTAGATTGGACATAAAAATAACCATACTATGGCAATTGCCTTGTGTTCTACATATAATTCAAAATGAACGGTCTAAAATTGTATCTGAAAAATGAAATGTGGCGGATTAGCTCAAGTGGTTAGAGCATCGCCCGGAGAGCGAAGATGTGACGTGGTTCGATTCCCGTCTCCGGTACCAAAATTTATTTTTCAGATCCAATTTGCTTTCAAAAACATTTCATTCAAAAAATTGTCTACAAGAAATCGTTTTGTTTTGTTTGTTTTTTTTATTACTGTTTTTGGAAAAAATTTTCTTTTTGTTATTGACCTAGGGACTTTTGATTGCCAATTTTTTCCCCAGGAATCTGTGAATTTGAACCATCAAGATGGTCAATAGGTTTAAATTACTTATGAGCGCTCCCATGAGTGTAAGAAGGAGAAAAGCAATGTCGATGTAAAATTGAGACATTAGTCTGGACGAATGTATATTTATTATAAGAAAGAGAAAGATGATTGAGAATAAAGGCATCTTATATATGAAAAAAAGCGACTTCATGGACAAATCAAAAAGCAGGTTTGACCACGTTTTGATAGAACGTCACTGTTGAAATGTATTAGATGTTAATAGTTGTAGGGGACCGAATATCGATTCAGATAGATAGATTTACCAAGTAAAGGTAGTTGTTGGGGCTCCAGTTTCGATTTCTCACAGTCGACAGCCGGTATTGAAAAAGTGGGAAGTCAAGAAACTGCAGGACGGAAATATTTGAATAGTTTGACGAAACGGAAAGAGAACAATAAAACGTAGACGATGCATGGAATCTAGTTAGACGGAACGCAGAGCAAGCAGCAGCAGAGGCGATAGGAACGAAAACGGAAAAGAAAAGAAATTACAGGTTCGATGACGAACTCCGAAAAGCAGTGGATGACTGGTATAGCAGAGTACCGTTCGAAAAGAAATTTC
Source organism: Pseudolycoriella hygida (assembly GCA_029228625.1). NCBI lineage: Eukaryota > Metazoa > Arthropoda > Insecta > Diptera > Sciaridae > Pseudolycoriella > Pseudolycoriella hygida. Next base: position 92,365,216 of record CM055404.1, read on the forward strand.
GAGAGAGAACTATTCCGAAGAAAAAAGCGACAACACGCGACAAGGAAGTATGAATCGAAATTGAAACGTTTGGTAATCGAAAAGAGGCGTGGAACTTTTAGCGGAATCGAGAAAAGTTTACAGTGAACAACCTTCATTGAGTATCAGCGAACATGGACAACTCGAAAGTTCGATGGAGGCGATGGTGGTAAACTACAGATGATCACAACAACGATCACAGTTGCTTCAGAAGAAGTTGCCCCGACGAACTTGGGTTAGACTGAACAGAATTAGAATGGTCCGAGGCATTTCTACTCCACAGATGGAAAATTATTGCTATACCTTTATGCCAATGTGGTGCAGAGCAAACAATGGAGCATCTCGTCAGCATCTGCCCAATTCATAGACTCGACGGCGATTTTTTGGAAATTCACGAAGTAACGGATAGAGTGCGACAATGGATTGAAAATTTAAAAGTTGAAATTTGAGTGTGATAATATTTACATTGTGATACTAGCTTTAAGTGTTTTTCCGTTTTTTTTGTATTTTGATAAGTCATTGGAATAAATAAATATATGTGCAAGGACAAGGATGGGTTGGTCTTAGCAGATGAGGACAGGCGATGGGTGGAGTACTTTAAGAAACTGCTGAGCCCGAACAGACCACTGAACCGAAACGACACCAATATTGCAAAATCAATGATATAGGAAGGGGAGCATGAAATTTTGAAGGAGAATTTTTGAAGCACGTAATGTATTACGCATGGAGATGCACGAGCTCATCAAGCGCATCTGGAATGCCGAGCAACTATGGGGGAATTTCTTTTTTTGAATATCGCTTACAAGATATTTGCGAGTATTCTACACAAACGCCTTCTTCCATACATAGAATCCATTGTTGGATGATGCTAACAACCGAGTAAAAATCCGAAGCAAATTGTCAGACGTTTTCGACATTAAAGAAGGACTATAACAAGGTGACCCACTCGCGACGCTACAGGTCCATTTTCACCTAATCCAGTCAATTGTTGAGCTTCGCAAATAAGTTGGACATGTTTAGCCGGAACGCGGAAGCTGTTAAAGAAAATTTTACGGCTTTGGATTTGAAAGGTGCCTACCTCGGGTTGAAGGTCTATGACGCAAAGACCGAATACATGATTATCTCCCCATCGAGTCGACAACATGAACAATGCGAAACAATTGACACCTACACACATTTAAGGTGGTAGATAAGCTCGTATATCTTGGATCTCAGCTTAATTCTGACAGCGACATCATGGACGAAATACGGATAACTCCTGGAAGCTTGATAAAAATTTTAAAGTCGAAATCAGTAAGAAGAAACTCAAGATACACACTATACAAATCTGTGATAGGACCAATAATTACGTATGGGTCGGAGTCGTGCTAGGTGCATGACTCAGAAGACGAACAATCGCTCCTCACGTTCGAAAGAAAGGTACAGCGGACAATTTTTGGCCAGTATACGACAAAAATCAGAGCAGATGGCGCAGACAATTTAATCTATTTTCCAGTACGTTGTAAAACAGAAAATTGACAGCTCGTCTATTCGCTTGCCCTAAATGCAGGCGATGCAGGCGCCGACTTTCATTGGACTCAACAGGGGCGAAACATGTAGAATTCAAAAATGTAATTTGACAAAACTGATTGATTTTAAGGAAATTTCGAATACACACTCCAGGGACGTAGCTAGCAACCATTTACAGAGTGGCTTAGGCCCCGACCTTTACGAACGTAATGTCCAACATGTGAACACAGTGCGAGCGGAGCGAATGAAATTTTTTGTAGTACGTACACGTTTGTACACGTACATTGTGAAATGAAATGTTTCGAAGTAGGTGTGCTATTGTTCACAAATATTGAAAACATTGTTTAAACGAAAATTCCAGCATAGTGATTGGTTGGAAACATTGTTCGTTTGTTCAATTTCTCGATGATGATTCGCAAAGAAAAAACTATTCGTTCTCAGCTGTCCATATGTACTAGCTCTTAAATAGGCCTTCTGTAGCTTCAACCCGGAAAACGATCGTTCGGCTTCGAACACAGTCTAATAAGTATTTTAGGACCAGGGCTTGCATCTATCTATGGTTTAAAAGGTTTAATTTTAAATGTACAGCGACTCATTGAACGAGCTGTGTGGAGGTAATTTACAATATGACTTATGCAATTTGTGTTCATCTATGATGTAACCTGAGCTGATAAAAAACGTCTTCACTTCAATAGCTAAAACTGAAAATCGAAAAACTTTTAACCAATCGAATATCAGTACAAATTTCCCATGAACTCAAAAGTGCTTACCAAAAGAAAAAAAAATAGAAATTCTGCTTATAAAAATGGGAATAATAAAAAACTTTACCTGACTCTCCACCAACATTGCCATATCCATGAACATATCATGGAGTTCTCTTATTGAATTCTCCAACTTTATAATATCAGCATGTCGTGCTTCAATATCGGCAAGTGTTTGCTTTGCTTGTTGTGTTTCCATTATTATCTGTTGAAAATTGTTTACTGAATTAAACATTCGAAGGAAATGTATCTTTCATTTATTTGAATTATTGAAATAACGTAAATTGATGTTTTCAGGTGATTGCCATATTTTTAGACCCGTACGAAGAATGTAGTGATTCGAAAAAGGTGCCTATTGCGTTTACCACGACGTTTGTAACCAGTCGAATTTCGACACTTTTTCGCTTGGATCTGAATAAGTGGGGATTGACTGACAGCAGGTGGGGTTTGACTGACCTAAACCTGAAATTGGTAAACCTGAATTTTATCATGTCAGGTTCAGGTTTATTCCAGCGAACCTGAACCTTATTTCAAAAGTTCATGTTTCAGGTACCTGTTCAGGTTTCCAACAATTTTGTCCGAGTAAAACTTTTGTAAATAAACTGAGTGAATTCTTTTCAAAAATTATAATTTTTTTTCGTTTGAAAAGTCTGGGCATACTTGACAATTTATGAAGAAACTTTTTCGATTTTGAGGCCAGGGCCCTAAAACTGAGTCTGTACTAGAGCCAAATGTGTTTTTTCGACATAAGTAGAGTAAATCTTATCTCCGATTTTCAAAATATATATTTTTCCTGAAGAACAATCAAAAAATTGATGACAGAATCGAATTTTGGCAAAATCGGTCGAAAACTTTCGATGTTTCTGTCGAAAAAGTTGTCAAACCAAATATCTCTGTGAAATTAGAACGGAAATCTCACTTCAAGATTTTGATTGAAAGATGTGGACATCAGAAGTTTAATAATAATAATAATTTGCCTTACAACCCATGAAGGGTTATCATTATTTACTAGTTTTCGCTGTTTGTGGTTCTACTTTTTGAGATCCTTTCATTACCGCAAAGTTTTACTGTGCCAGTGGTAAGCTGTGCGACAAACCCAATGCCATCTATGAGATGTAACTAGGAGCGAAACTAGTAGGAGTAGAATATTGGTTCTCCCAACAATGCCTTTTCCGGTAAGCCGTG
>CM055404.1:92369188-92462030 GCA_029228625.1 Pseudolycoriella hygida
AATAATCCCAATAATCCCAAATAATCCCAAATAATCCCAAATAATCCCAATAATCCCAAATAATCTCAAATAATCCTAAATAATCCCAAAAAATCGCAAAAATTTTACTTCAAAAAAAACGCTCTAAAAATAACCAATTTGTCTTGCAAAGTACGAATCCTGAGATTGAAACTGCGCAGTCTTTATTTCAATGATTGTGTACGCTAGGCGTACCTACCTATCTAGGCTTTATGGGATCAACATCTTTCATTTGACACCTGCCGACCATTACTGACCGAGATATAGCCGAAGATCTGTTCCCGTTCGTTGGCGACAAATCGTATCGAAATTTTTCAAGCAACATTATTCGGCAATTTTTTTGCACTGAACCTGCACTATCGATTGATATTCAAAAGCGCATTCCACTCCACACAACAGCACCACTTTCATACCAACAAATTTACCAAACCACCAAATTTGAAAAGTTTTCGCTGCCTAACTCCTCTGGATAAAATAGGATGAAAACATTTTCTCATAAAAATCATTAGACTTTTTTCTCCGAACAAACCCCCAGAGTTAGATCCCGGCAGCCACTGGGGGATACGCATTCGCAGGCGTTGGAGCGGGTGAATATGAGGGCACTCGAAAGCAATAAGCGAGAACGTGCATAAAGCTGCGATGCGATTAACAGAATTATGTTTTTATACTAGCAGCCCCCTGGACCCCCGCTAATTATTAGCATGCGATGCTTTATGTGCCTGTGGCGCTTTATGTGCCTGCGGCGCTTTATGTGCCCGCGGCGCTTTATGCGACAACGGAGCTAAAGATCTTTCTACAACCTTCATCAGATTCGCCGTCCACATCCCCTTCACACCCCTTACAGTACGATTCAATTTAAAACAACCTTTTATAGGTATGGAACCAGAAATCGTAAACAACTCTACTGTGCTTCAACACGAATGAAGTTACGGGAAGGTGCTCTAACCATATCTGATAGCGCTCTGTACTGTTCTCTCTCGGCATGCCTCACAACCATAGACCCACTTTCGTTTCAGAAAAAGCAGAAACAGTGGCTATCGGAACAGCAGTACCCTGGCTGAAAGCTTAGATGCTATGTGTCCTTTCTAGCTCCGTCAAACAATATTCATAGTATGAGATTCAGTTAAAGGGGTTGTAGAGTGTGGGCCTACCGAACGGTACTCTCCATCTCAAATCTCAGAGTGTTAATTCACATGTGGTATTGGGGTGGGCCCATATATTTTCATTCCCTCTTGCTTGACATTTTATAAATCACTGAGATATCGGAAGTAGGAACAGCTTGCGCTTGTTCGGGTCACCACTCCAATTTCCAATCCTTAAAAAAGCCCAAAATTAAAAAATGCCACTTAAACGGCCCTAGCTCAGTGGCCCTTGGCCCGACAGTGCTCAGATTTAATCCCATAAAAAATATTTTGATTATCTTTCAGGAAAAAAAAGTTCTTGAAAATCGGTTGAGTTCGAGTTATCATGTTGACAGTCAGGCGGACGGCCTTTATTTACTTCAGTGCAGTCCGTAAAGGAAGTTGGTACTATTAGAATAGTGTCGGCGCATTATTTGCTCGACCTGTTCACAAACGCGTATTTGAAAATATTCAGTCATTTAACGGAAATATTTATGTGCCTATCTATCAAAACAATGTGTTGAGAGTATCAAGACGTCTTATTGAGTTGATTGGGAAGGAATTGGTTGAATAATGTTAAATTGATATGAAAATCGTAACTCCTGTATTTTTATTTATAAGACCTTCTTATAAGACACAAATTCTTACAGGTTGCTGACTGTTCTGACTTTGCTGACATTCTGATCCTACTACAAATTTGAAATAATCCCAAATAATCTCAAATAATCTCAAATAATCCCAAATAATCCCAAAATAATTTCAAATAATCCCAAATAATCCCAAATAATCCCTAATAATCCAAAATAATCCTTAGAAAGAAAAAGTAATTTACCCCTTGAAAGATTCTCCTTTTGGGTTGTAAAAAAATTTTAAAAGCAACCAATCTCCTATTTTTACAAAACTTAATCCTAACCTAAGTGACAAAATTCATTTATTCATTCATTCATTCATTCATTCATTCATTCATTATTAATTAATTTTAATTCATTAATTCATTAATTAATTCATTCATTCATTCATTGTCATGAAAAGTTGAACAATCAAAAAAAAATTCAGGAATCAATAGATAATTCAATTCAAAAAAACAGATAATTCAATTTATGTGGCCGTCTATATATGTAATAGCTTAGAATAACAACTCCAGAGCAAGTGATGAGGAAGCTTGCGAACATTTGAAGCACGTTCATTTGCAGTAGTACCGAGCTGAAAGGTTTAGCCTTTTAGCCAAATCGTGCAGGTATTCATAGAGTCTGGGAGTTTTTGTAATTTCATACAGCGATTGATATACTTGTAGTTGACTTTATTTCTTTTAAAGTCAATTGCCATGCGTAGGCACTTAAATAACGTTGAATGATTTTGTCAGTTTATTTTATTAAAATAACAAAATACATTAACTTCAGAGCTCTGTGCAACTGATAAACAATTATCTGACGCGCATCCACCACCCACGCTGTCACCTGTAGACAAAATTCAGAACGTCATCATAATGGAAGTAGCTACAGACACGGACGCAAAATATGGTTTGTATAATGTACGGAAAGAGCACGAGCTAATTGTACAATACGAAGTCAAAAACACTTTTGAGTCCTGGCAACGAAAAGTATCTGCTTCAACGAAAACATCTCATGCAATTTTGAAATCCTTGGCTGAAAAATATTGCATGTACTATAAAGCTGATAAAGGTAAATCTTTAGTAATAATGGACAAAGAAGAATATTTGGTGCGGGTCAACAGATTGATAGAAGGTCCATATGTTGAAATCCACTCTTCTTTAGAAGGGTGGAAAAGAACTACCTAGATAATGATGAACAAATATAAAAAATTGCCGAGTAAAAAGGGAAATATGATCTGCCTGTCCATAATCCATCTGTCCCGAAGCTTTACGGTTTGTATAAAGCACAACCCATCACCGAGTATAAGACCGATTTCCTCAAATACTAACGCGTCTTATGAAAAAGTTGCAAATTGCTAACACAATTCAAGAAAATTCCAGCACCATTTAGCTTCTCAGTAAGAAATGCAGTTGAATTCACTGAGAAGATTAAGGAATTAAGCGTTACAATAAAAGAATGTATATGGAGCTACTAAAGCTTAACACACAAAATAGTTTCTTTCAATATGAAGGTAGATTTTATGACCAGACTGAAGGTCTGCCCTTAGCTCCTTTTGTTGCATCAGATGTTTTCTGAGGCTAGCTTGAAAAGAAAATATCGAAGGAGCGTTGGTTTCCCAGGGTTTGGTGGAGATACATGGATGGCATTTTCGCTATTATCAAAAGAGAGAGAGAGCAGAGATGATTTTGGAACGACTAAATACAATTTATCCAGGACTACTCAAATTCACTACGGAAAAGATTACTTGGTGATCTATTGGTGATGCGAAAATATAGAAAGGACACCAGCACTGACAAATTCATCACAACAGACTCTTACCATTGCTTCAAACAAAAAATGGCAGCATTCAATTCTATGGTCTATAGAATGGTGAATATTCCAATGTCTCAAGAAGATAGAAAAGAAGAGAAGGAGAAAATATTTCATATCGCAAGAGTAAACGTCTACGGAAAGACGCTAATTAAAAATATTATAAACAAACAAGAAAGATCGATTTTCGTAAGAATGCACACGACTTTAAAACCAATAAACGTAAGAACAGTGGCGTCGATGAGGCTCTCGTATTTTCCGCCCCTCACCAATAAAATCAAAGACGTTTTGAAGTCCGTAAATATTTCGACGGCGTTCACAAGTGACAATAAAATTAAAAATGCCCTTTGTAATAATGAAGACAAAACAAATGTATTACAAAAATCAGGCATTAATAAAATGAAATGTAAAATATGCAACCATTTTTATTTGGGCGAGACGTGCCAATGCCAAATTAGGTGGCAAGAACACATAAAAACGATTGAGAAGAAACATCTAAATTCGGCGGTGACTAAACACATTATTGACAACCCGACGCCCGAAAAGAAAAATACTTTAACGTGTACCCACTCGGTAAGTTGATTTACACAGTGTGCGATGCGATAGGTAAATGGTTCATAACGTACGTGTAGTCAGAGTAGTCGGTAAATCTTATGCGACGTGTTTGTTTTGATATAGTAAAAGTTTGTGATTCTCAAATTTCTTAAATTTGTGGTATTTTACGGAAACGTTTGTCCTGCCTATGACATTACTCAATTCTCGGCAAAACATGTGTTCCCTAAAGCCGCCTATAAGTTCTCAATAAAGATGAAAAACTTGAATTAAATCTCGATACTAAACAAAAATTTAACCGACAACTAAAGTCATTTCATAGAAACATGAATGAATTGGCACGCGGAAACTTTGATTCGTTCGTAGAGTGAACATAACAAAATTTGAAACTTGAATTGATTTTTATGAAATAAGATGTTTTGTAGATTTCAACTTACCTTGTGGGTTACACGTTAAAACATAGTACAGAGGAACACTGTTTATGAGTAATATTACAAGTGTGCGCTACGGTAACTCGCCCCTCCGGGGCTCGTTACCGTAAACATCGCACACCTGTAATATTACTCATAACAGTGTTCCTCTGTAATATACTATAAACGCGTGAGAATCGTTCTACATAGACAAACACAAAAATGACAACCAGATGAATATTCGTCCACCCTCAACAACCCTTTTTAAATTTTGTGTGTAATTGTTTTTTAAACGGACATTAAGGAAACAGCATTGCTTGAATAAAACGAGGCTGTGGATATTTAATTATTTTAATTCGGAACAAACAAAACAACGACGAATACCTTTGCAATGATAAGGTACAAAGAAATAGATGACATCTTTGGTGCATTGTCTCCCGTCGAATGAATCATAGATTCCGAAAACGTTTGAGGTTTGTTTTTTAAAATGATTTCGTGTTCAATGTTTTCAATGTTGTCGCGTTATATGTGTAACTATAAGGCTGGATACGCGTCTGATAATCGTAGGCACTTATTTTCGAAGATATCGCTGTTTACCTTGAGAATCGGATAAGGCATATGCCTTCAGCAGCATTCTTTGGACATGATCATTATGTTTGAAATTTGGTTGAAAATAGTAACCGAGGTAACGGACGCTTTCTTTATATTCAATTTTTTCATCGTTTATTTCTAACTTCGTTAAGTCCCCACCTCTATTACTTACGCGATTACGTTTTCTAATGTGAAGTGCTTCAGATTTGCTTGCATTGTAGAGGTGGCTCTACACATTAGATTTAGCTCCGGCTGGTAAAAAGCTGGTGTTTGGGAAGATCAGCCATAAATATGATAAACAGAAGGGGTCAGAGAATAGAGCCTTGCGGAACTCCATCGTTTACTAACACAGGGTCTGACAGATGACATGCCAGTTTTGCTTTGATTTGTCTTTGCTAGAGATATGATAGAGTGATCTTGATCAGATAATTTGAAATTTCATATCAATCATTTTGCAGATCAGACCCCCAATCCACATAAAGCTTTTCAATATCTAAGAAAACAGCGACCGTAACTTTACTGTCGTTGAAACCAAGGACACATTCCTCAAATAACCTTATGAGGGCATGTACTGTTGAGTGTTTACCTTCAAACCCGAATTGATCATCAGGCAGAAGATTCCCCTGCGCACAAAATTTTAGTATTTTAGTATGCAGAATCTTTTCAAGAACCTTGCGCAGGTAATTTAGGAGGCTAATAGGACTTCAATTTTTGGCTTCGCGTCGGTCTGTCCAAAAGATAACTCGAGTAAAACTTGATCGAATTTCAAAATTATTTTATCACCTTTCACAAAATACGTACGCTCCAATGGGGGAAGGAGGGGTTTACAGAAAGCGTACGAAAAAGTACACTGGGAGAAGATTTCTAAGATTTTTTAATTTTGAATTGTTTGGTAACGATGAACTACGTCAAATAAACAAAATTGCAATCATATTGCTGGAATGAAACGCATCTGGAAAATTTAAGCCAACTGCTTACTATTTCACAAATACATTGAATCTTCAAACATATGAAGGGACCCGTACGTACCAGAATAGATGTGGCAAACAGAGTTGATGTTACGAAAAGACTCGAACGTATTTAAGTAAATATTGCCTTAAGTCTTAAGTGTTTGAAATCACGTCCACATTAAGTTGTATTGGAAATTGCCGATAGGGCAATATTGAAAAACCCGTCCGAAGTAACGGTGTTAGAGAACCCTCCCGAAATCACAAAATTCATCTCCAAATGGACAAAAATGTTCGCCCCAATTTTCTCTACAACACAGCAAAAAACAATTTTTTTGTTAAGGGTCGACTTTAGGACTGTTCTAAACAAGGATTGAGTATCAAAGCTAACTTTGAGAAGTAACTAAAAAATCACAGCTTACAGCTTTGGAACGCAAAAAATTCTTTTGAAATATTTTCACTTTCGATTAAAAAAACGCGTCACAAAAGTAACTATCTAACTAACGTAGGATGTTTCCATTAACTTTGGCTTCTATGAAATAGCACATTTTGTATGGAAAATGACGATTTTCTAAAGGTCATATTTTCGGATCCACTGGACCGATTTCAATCAAAATTTTACTTAGAATCCGAAAAATTAGGTCTCAGTGGAAAAAGTCAAAACTTAGCTGTATATATGGGCCATTCCACGAAAACGTCGTTCCAACGCTCGAAATGCTCAGTTGTTACAAAATGATATTTATGTAAAAGCGTGTATCATAAAGATTGATCCTTCAACATGAGCACTTGAGGTTAGTTACTTTCCAATTAATATCATTTTGTAACTACTGAGAATTTTGTGAGTGGGAACGATGAAGTCCGTGGAATTGCCCATATAGTTCCGCCGCCGTCTGCGAAAAAATTTTTCTTAATTTTTTGTACGTATACTTGCTACCGCGCGCACATATTTTTTTTTTCTGGGAAAAATGCGCACACATTTAAAGAACATGCTTCGGCCAAAAATTACATTTCCAAATAAGCGACAAAATTTACAGCAACTTAGCGTGCTTAGTATGGTGGCGGATGATCACATCGGCAAGAGACAACGGCAGTAGTTGGGCTACCATCACAAAACAAAATTGGTCCTCCGATGAATAGGGAGTTGGAGTCGAGGCTTGCGACCTGGCTCAGGGACACATGGCTGCGAGCGAATGTGGAAAAATCATTGCAACGAAAGCTGAAGAAGAAAGAGACAATATGCGGTCTCATTCGATTGCTGGGAGGCCTTCGGCAACGACTCGGAAACGTATAAAGGATATGAGAATTGGACATGGAATGTGAGATGTCAGACTCACAGAATTTGAGGATTAACAAAACTAACAAATGAACTGAAGATTGCCTAAATCGACTTTGCAGTTATTCAAGAGAGCAGATATAATAAAGTCTCACAAATTTCCCGCTATAATGGCTAATAGCTACATCACCTTTCATAGCAGCAAAAGTCGAGACCATGTACTTGGTGCTGCCTTCCTGGTAGCTAGAAAATTTGAACACCTGGTTCTAAACTTCCGAAACGTCAACGAGTGATTATGCGTGCTACGAATTAAAGGCCGTTTAAGAACTACTCCATAGTTAATGTACACGCACCACATAATGAATCGTCAGACATAGTCAAAGACGAATATTATGAATTGCTCGCAAATATCTACGATGAACTACCGGCACACGACATCAAAATCGTTTTGGGAGATTTCAACGCCAAAGTGAGTTAAGACCAACAATTGGAAGATACAGTCTGCATGTTGAAACGAATGAAAACGGACAACGCATGATTTATTTCGCGGCGGAAAGAAACCTTGCAGTGAAAAGTACCTTCCACCAACATAAAAGCAGACGTTAAAGCCTACCTGGAAGCACCCCAATGACAAACTGTCACCTAATCAAATCGACCACCTATTGATTAGCGGAAGACGCCTCACCGATGTAATTGACGTCACAACATGTTGGAGAGCAAATGTTGACTCTGATCACTATCCACTGCGATCACATCTTGCCCGGTTTCATAATGGCCAACGAGAAACTGTGAGGCGTTTTGCAGCGGATAAACTAAGAGATCCACAGATAGCGGCGACACATGCTGAGAGCTTCAACAACTACAACAAGCTCAACCGGATGATACTCCTCTCGACAGACAATCGGTGAACGAAGTAGTCAAACAAGAAGCGACAAACACCTAAGGATATCAGAGCCCTAATGACCTCAATACATGGTTTGATGCAGCAATAAAAAAATGTCCGTCCTTCCGTCCGCCACCGCGACAACTTGAGTAAAACTCAACACATTTTCAAGAACTTTTTTTCCCTGAAAGGTAATTGAAAATTTTTTTTGGGATTGAATCTGGGCATGTACATAACTCGAGCAAATCTTTTCCGATTTTCATAAATTTTTTTGTTTGAAAGGTCTGGGCGTCACTGACAATATATGGAGGAAGCTTTTTTGATTTGAGCTTCCGACTCAACCAAGGCCACAAAACTGAATATCTACTACGGCCCAACGTATTTTTGTACATAAATCGATTAAGGGTCAAAAATGTGGTTTTTTGAAGGTTGGTGGAACTTTTTCACTTGTATCTCTGCGAAATAAGAACGGAAATTGCTCTTCAAGGTTTTGAATAAAAGATGTGGACATCAGAAAGTCACGAAAATTAAATTAGTGAAAATCTATTGAGTGATTCGGGCTGTAGTGTCCTTATTGTGGCCCAAACTCACGCTACGCGACCCTATATGATATTTGGTGGTTTTTAGTGAATGTTCCTTTAATGATAAGGTTTATGTGCAATGTTGTAAAGAAAAAAGAGGCAAACGTTTTTTTCCATGATTCTCCTAAGTGCGCTAGGTCGGTTCTAAATTCTGGGCTTATTTTAAGGGCTTGGAGAGGTTTTAGTGCCGTTGCTTCATACGAGTTTTTCAGCAATTTCCAGTCCAATTCAATGTGGACGTAATTTTGTATACTTGTGCAATATTTACTTAGGTACGTTCGTGTCTTTTTATAACATCTTTTCTGTTTGGCACATCTATTCTGATGTGTACGGGTCCCTAGCATGTGTTTTATTATTGTATTAGCAAAATGCTAACAGCTTTATCCAGAGACAATAAGAATCCAAGAAAAAACAAACACAACTTAGATAAAAAACTTTCGACATTCACCAAAATTTAATTCACTAATTTTGTGGAAGTCTTTCCCCAAATATTAGGCACTGGTTTCTGGAGTTAGTGTAACAAAACTTACTTTCATCTGATTGCGGTGCTGATAAAATTGCACTGTGTTTTTTTTTCACTTCTTCCACATTTGCTTGTATATTATCTATCATCTCCCGTATGTCTTCCACCACGTCAAAGAATTCGTCCATGAATCCATCCCGACCTTCCACATTGACGGCCACATCGTCCGGCCCGACATCGTCTTCGTCACTCTGAGCCTGCAAAGAAAAGAAAACCAAAATTATTTTAAAATTATTATTGACTGTTAAGCGAAAATAGTTTTAGCTCAAGCAAGCAACCGCCATTTTTTTAAAAGTTTTTTTTTGTATCCAATGCCAGTTTATTTCGAATATGTTTAATGATTAAAGTCATTTTATCGATTATGATGTTATTGCCGACCTCGGACGTAGGGATATATTAGAGAATATTTCTTCTTATGGCATGGCGGTAGTCTGTTAACTCTTTGCTTTTGCACTCTAGTATATGGTTTCATGTTTGTTCTTCAGAATGACAAAATATGCAGATCGGTGTTTGTAAAAAAAAGTATAAATTAATAGCAGATCGTGCCTAGTGATTTTATGAAAATTGGCGGCATAAATTTTTCGAAGTTTTGATAAAATGGTTGATTCGGTAAGATTTTTCCATGTCTTCTCCCTCGATATTTCGTTGTGGTGGTCAAGTCTAATTCGAATTTTTTTTTTTTGCAATTTTAACGGATACTCTAACTTATGGTCTAGTTAAATTGATTTTACCAAATTGATTTGAGTTGGTTTTCTTATTCATAAATGTGACTCCACATTCTATTTGGTATTCTTTTGATCCTTTTGTACACTCTTAACGCATCACTTCTTCACATTTGATTAAAAAAATGCGTCACAAATGCCGGACCCACCAACGTAATAGTTTTTCTGTTCTTTCAGCTCTCACACGGCAAAAATTTGACTTGTAGTATTTTTGTACAGGAAGTCAAATTTTTTCGTATAAAACTGAAAGAACAGAAAAACTATAACACTGGTGGGTCCGGCATTTGTGACGCATTTTTTTAATCAAATGGAAGGAACAAGGACTTGCGTCACATTTCCCCCAAGGGTTTTTGTTGTGATATCAGTGGTTTTGGAAGCAATTGAAACCGATTAACCGAAAAATATCAAAAAAGTCTGATGGAAGTTGAAAAGTGCTAGAGAAATCCACAAAAATCCTTACCAATCCCTTAAACCTAGATAGCTCCATTGCATGACCTGTCTTATGTCGAGAATAACAGAAAAATATAAAAAAACCTGATGGAAGTTGAAAAGTGCTAGAGATATCCACAAAAATCCTTAATAATCCCTTAAACCTAGGAAGCTCTATTGGATGACCTGTCTCATGTCGAGAATAACAGAAAAATATCAAAAAACCTGATGGAAGTTGAAAAGTGCTAGAAAAATCAACAATAATCCTTAACAATCCTTTAAACCTTGGAAACTCCATTGAATGATCTGTCTCATGTCGGGAATAACAGAAAAATATCAAAAAACCTGATGGAAGTTGAAAAGTGCTAAAGAAATCCACAAGAATCCCTTAAACCTAGGAAGTCCCATTGGATGACCTCACTCATGTCGAGTATAAAATTTTACGTAGAATACGATAAACTAGGTCTCAGGGGGGTACGACGCAAGGGAAAAAAGTCAAAACTCAGCTGTATATATATGGTTCCGCAGTCTACGAAAAAAAAAATTCTGGTTTTTTTGATCGTATGGTGACTTGCGTCACGATGAGCAGTATCATTGCGTCCACGATAACGTTTAACAAACATATTGGCCCTTTAACCGAAAAAGAACTCAAACTTTACGTTATTCTTTATCCACTACTTTTCAGAAAATCGAAATTGAACACTGAGAATAAGATTACTATTTACAAGGCAATCATTCGTAACTCTCTTTTATGTATATTTATTTATTTTCAGCATTTGTACAAAATTTGTTATTTAATTTTTACACATCATAGTAGATAAAAAATTTCCTCCATCTTTTCGCCTGCTCTAAAAGTACCCATGGCCGCAGCCGCATTGCCACGTTGTATGGCCATGTTTAGCCTTTGTTTCAGGAAACATTTAGAACGCGGTTCGTATGTTTTCGTCTTAATTAATTTGCTGAGGACATTAAAGAAATCTATGGCGTCCTTGCTCCACGGACCCATAGTTTCGACAGCGAACGGGACGAAGTAGTAGTTTTGGTCTATCAAGGACTCGTACTTCTTCACTTTCCTTCGCGCTTTGTCTTCAGCGGCTCTACCGGCTTGACTCGAACTGAAGCGTAAGTTGCTTGGTGCCAGAGTGTCAGTGCACGTGACATCCCAGATTAGGGTGTTCCCTTTAGACCATGGTACCAAGGACATTCCGTCCACTCTTTTGCCATCTTCTCTGATCAATCCCGGTGGCTCCAATTTTTCCGGTATGTCGGCTGAGAGTAAGGCGCGCTTGATGATTAAATTCAATTCAGAATGTCTTGCGTAACGGCCGGCGCTTTTCTTACATTTCAACCCGTGGTGGCCTTTTTTGTCAACCTGTGCCCCACAGACGCACAAGTGTGGAGAATAGATGTCCAACCCTAATCGTAGACCAATTGTTATGCGGAAAACGTTATTATCCAACAATGTTCCCAGTGATTTCGACGGTAGTGCGTGCAGCCAGGCTCCAGACTCTGGCCTTTGGATCGCCAAGAATCGAGCTTTGTCTTCTTCCCGGACGAACTGGAAGCTTTTCAGCGATCGTTGGACCACAACCGAATCCCATTTTTTCTGTGACCCTTGCGCTTCTGGTAGGTTTGCTTCAGGATACAACCGATACCATGCGTTGAGACTATCCTCATAGTCGGCAATTTCAGCAATGTTCAGCGTTGGTATGTTTAACATGATACTGACTATCGGTAAAACTGCGTTGACAGCAGATAGAAATGTCGGTAAAGCTATGTCGCAAACTTTACGAACTCCTATGCCGCCAGCGTTAATTGGTAATGACGACAAGGTCCATGTGTCATCGTCCAAATGCGAGTTTGTCAGGGTTTCTAATGTCGATTTAATTTCCTCGTCAATTTCGCCGATGATATTCGTATGTTCCCACGTTGGCGTAGTTCTCAGAAGGAACACTAATTTAGGAATAGCGAAGCAATTCTTGAGAATGAAGTACGCTATGTGGAAGTTGTCTAGTTCGCGCAAGCGTTCAAACAACACCTTCAGCTCACTTAGTTTATCCCCGAAAATTTTGCCAAATGCTCTGTCTGTTATTGGAGTTCCGAGGAGTGTAAAATCGTTGACGACGCAAATTCCAGGGGACAACTCATTGAATTGGTTCACTATATCGCGGTCAACTCCGGAGCAAAAGAACAGTTCACACTTCGTGGGGTTGATGTGTAACCCGATTTTGGCGCATTCTTCTCTAATGTGTTTAAAATCACGAGGGACCTGTTTGTATTCACCGGCGATGGTTCCGTCGTCCAGATAGAATACGACAAATTCCGAAATCAACTCATCGATGATGAACTGGATTGCTGCGCTGAACAACAATGGTCCACATGGATCTCCTTGTTGAGCCCCGTTTTGTGACAACAGGATGAAGTCTCCGTAGAACAGTAGGGATGGCGACGAGTAGCACTGCCAGAGGTATGGGAATATTGCTGGACAGTTTAATCTTATTTCCTTAAGGAATACATCTCGGTCCACCTCATTAAATGCGTTGCGAAAGTCGATTTTGACTATCACAACGTTACGGTGTGAATTCTTCTTTATAAAGGTCCTAGTTGCGTGTGCTGCGGCTTCGCAACCACCTCTGACTTCATATCCGACTTGGCGTGGTGCAAATCTTGACGCCATTTTTGGACGAACAGATGCGCTTGCCAACTTCGATGTGATTCGGCGGAAAGTGTTGCCAACTGTGCATGATCTGTATGGAACGAAAAGCGAGCTCCAAAAAATCCAAAATAAGTGTCTCAAAACAATCCTTGAATTACCCCGTAGCTACTCTACTTTCGATATACACAGTTCAGTGAACGGACCAAGTTCAGAAAATATTTCAGAACTTCAATAGAAAGTTGTTGTTTTCGGAAAACAATTTGATCAAACGCATGGCTCGAAAGCCCATCGCCTATGTTGTTTGTCATAGAGTTTTTAATCGTTTAATTTTTTTTATTAGTATAGAAATGTTTGAGAAATTTTCTAGAGACGTTTGGAGAAATTTCGAGGAATGGAATTAGTCCAATTTATCACAGTAAGAGAAAGTGGCGGATGAAATGATGACGGTTTGCAGAATTTATTCAGTTTAATTGAATATCTGGAATAAAAGTGAGATGAGAAAAGCCAAAAGCGTAGATATAATTTGCAAGTTTGAGCGGAATTGATTTTTTATTAAATGAAGCGTAGAAATGAATTTCGGAACGTATGAGGCTCAGAGTTGAATCTCGAAGAGCTGGAAGCATAGATTTGAACTACGGAACGCAATCCCAGAATTAAATTTCGCAGGCTTGAGTGCAGAGTTGTTCGCAGAGCAGCGTAAGAATTAAATTTCGTAACGCAAGATGCGCAGAATCAAATTTCGTAGCACGAGAAAGCTTAGAATTTAATGTTGAAATGCGATGTCCTGAAAGATAATCGAAAAATGGTTTATAAATTTAAATTTGGGCAGAATCGGTTTAAGACCTTCGAAATTACGGTCGAAAAAGTGGTTCAAAACGTGTTTTTTTTAAGGTCGGTGAAACTTTTTGACTTATATCTCTGCGAAATTTCCACGGGAATCGCTCCTCAAGGTTTTGAATGAGACATATAAACTTCCAGAAATTACGAAAAAAAACTAATGAAAATTGGTTGAGTGATTCGGGCAGTAGGGTCCTTAGTGTGGGCTCAACTCACTATACGCGACACTATACGATAGTTAATGATTTTTCATGGATATTCCTCGAATGACTAGGTTTGCTGTGCATTGTTGTAGAAATAAAATGTGTTCAATAATAGTACAAAAATGCTACACCCGTGCAGGAATTGTGGAAAACATCGATCTTTTTCATTCAATAATTTTTTTTCTGCGGTTAATAAACCGAATTCGTGACAGAGCTCATTTTTCAAACAGCAAGAAAAAATCCCACGTTATCAGGTGAATGTGAATGAGGAATATGTTAAGAATATGATGAAAATGAAAAATCAATTCGCTTCGTAGAAAAGTGTCACCATAATTTCTGTTCCATTCGTGTTGTGAATAAGAACGCTGTCTTTAATGTCACTAAGTCAAAATACGAATATAATTCAAAATTTCATCAGTAAAATATTCGCAAAACCGATCCGTTTGAATTGTTTATGGAGAAGTTATGCGGAGAATAAGTTACGCCGAAACGCTTTAAAGTATGCATTTTCTGTTATCATAAAAAATCAATAACTTTGTTGAATCATCTTTACGACAATATTTATTGGTCACAAATAATAAATATGGTATATAAGTGGATGCTAATTCAAAAACGAAAACTAACATCAATTCAAAACTTAAAGTTTTTGTAAGTGACGAAACAAATTAAGCTTAAGAGGGACCTCTGCAAAAACAATGTTTTTCTAGCTATACTTCTGTTATAAAAATGTGTCATTTTCGAAAAAGTAACTAAATGGCTGTTTACATTCAACTTTTATTAATCTAGTAGTTGAGCTGCTTTTTTTGATTCCTTAGTTTTTTTAACAAATCTTTCGCTAGAAGATAGGTCTGCATTTCAGACTGGGCAGCCTGGTGCCGAAAAAGTGTCTATAACAATGTTGCATGGTGGAAAAAGTACGCAACTGTTCACTAGTTTCGAACTCGGCACCAGGTTGCGTTATTGATAACTTTGAATGACAATGTAGAAGGCAGCCTGATGCCGAAAATCGATCAGTGTCATCGTAACGGTAATAATGAACACTTATGTGACATATATAATTTCCTCCTGCCACTTTTCGGCAAAAACAGATTTGCAGCACCACGCAATATTGAAAAACCCGTTCGAAGAAACGGTGTAAAAAAACCTTTCCGAAAGTACAAAACTGACCTCTAAATATAGAAAAATGTTCTACTCAATTTTCTCTAAAACATAGAAAAAACTATTTTTTGGGCTAGGGTCGACCTTAGTACCGACCTAGGGCCCTAAGTAGAGGCCTCGGACACACAATTCCATAGCCAAACATAGAAGGGACCCGTACGTATCAGAATAGATGCGGCAAACAGAGTTGATGTTACGAAAAGACTGGAATGTATTTAAGTAAATATTGCGTTCACATTAGACTGTATTGGAAATTGCCCGTCCGAAGTAACGGTGTAAAAAATTTCTCCCAACGCACAAAAAACATTTTTTTATGAAACGGCCCTATCTCGGTGGCCCTTGGGCCGACAGTGCCCAGATTCAATCCCATAAAAGATTTTTCGATTAGCTTTCAGGAAAAAAAAAGTTTTTGAAAATCGGTTGAGTCTTAGTCGAGTTATCTTGTTGACAGACGGACGAACGGACGGACAGACATTTTTTTTATTGCTGATTCGTCATCTAAGTCGAAATTCGACTGGTTACAAACATCGTGGTAAATGCATAAGACCCCTTTTCGAAGAACTTCGTTCTTCGTACGGGTCTAAAAAGTGATGTTCTTAGAACTTTAGCAAAAAGGAATAATTTGATGAAAAAAAAGGACATGTCCTCTTAAAAGAGGACGAATGGCAACCCTAAATTATCACATGAGGAATAATCGCTCATAATCTATTATACCTGCATGGAACTATCTAACACGACGTCGTAAAAAGAATAGGTTGTGTTTTCTGAATTGTTTGCAATTTCACCACTGATTGGCGCCACACACACATTAAATGATAAAAAATGGCTGCTCCACATAAAATTACTTCATTTCGTAAATATTCTCGAATAAAATTATTTAAAATAAAACAATTAACAGCAATTTTGTGTTGTCGGGTGTTAATATGAGTATTAATTAATATAAGTATTGTGAATAAAAAATATGTTGATGTTTCATACAGAAATCATTTCACTAATGCTGAAAAAACCTTAGTTACAAAACTAGGTAGGAAAATTACTATTTGAATATACTTCTAGAGCAATAGTTTTCTATGGAAATAACCGCGCGAAAGCGATGAAAGCATCTAATATTTATTGCCGCTAAGCCCAAGAAAACGTACCACGAATTTCCCTCGTCGTTGTTTTTACGAAATGCGTTGTTTTACAACGATACAATCTCACTAGTCCGTAAAAAGTATCGGCATTATGTTGTAACAAGCATTTAATGCACAATCAGTTCTAAAATAAGTATTTAGTAGGTACTTAAAAAATTGTAAATGAGGGTAAGTTGAATGTATTCTTCGTGTAAATGTTTGCAAAAAAGTGGTGGAGTAATGGTAATGGTTTTTATCAAAATCGATTTTAATATTAGCTTTTTTCAAGAGAATTCAGAAGGCAACATATACGTTCTCCTGCCTCCAACGAATGAAATATGAATATCAAAATTTTTCAAATCGTAGAGTTGCGGCAGAGTGTTCTTCACTCTTTTCCTGCTGCTTTGTTCGCTAGAAAGCTTACAGACACACACCGTGATATAGACAAAACTATGTATACTAGTATTTGTCAACGCGACTTTTCTTTAGCAACATACATAACAGCAGTACGTGTTCTTAATTATACGAAAAGCTTTTACTTAATGTCTGTCTGTTGGGGGTTTTGTGAAAAGATTATATAGGTTAGTGGATTTCTATGCAAATATATCAACGACGATAAATGTTGAAGGATATTGAAAATGGTTGCAAATTCTAAATACTTAACTGATTTCAATATGAAGTATACTTAATAAGAAGTATTATGAAGCTTCCACGCAGGCACGTCGCAATAGTGAACAAGTTGACCCGCCTGACAAAACCGAAATGGTTTCTCTAAACAATTCGAATGTTATGAATAATCAAAATATTCGAAACACGAAAAAATCAATCGGATGATGATACCAATGCCACTCAACCTTTTCTGAAAAAATCTAAAGTGTAATATTGCTATCTGAGCCTAAAATCTCGTTAACACTAAAAAAACCCCGTTTGCGATATTAGATACTGACGAAGATGCAGATGACCTGACTAACAGAGTCAGCAGCAAGTTGAATGCCAAACAGTTCGGGAAACCAGCAACTTTCGGAAAATAACACCAAAACAACGGATTCCACCTATCATGATCACAAATGTTTTTAAAAACTCCAAGGAAGCTATCACTAACTTGCAGCCTATGCTCAAGGGAAAGGCCAATTTCAAGATATTAAAGAAGGATGCAGCGTGTCGCTGGAGTCATTGGATGACCACAGTTCCTCACTCAACACCATCTCCCTTTTTATGCATATATAAAGCCCCTAACAATTAACCGCTACGAATGGTATTAATGCACCTTTTAATCATTAATCATTTAATCATTATGTTCACTCCCGAAAATACCTACAATTGAGAACCTGGATATCTTCGTCGTATATTTTGAGAATGGTACAAAAAAAATGAGCTGACATCAAACACGTATGCCACCAAAGTGTTACGTGGCACCAAATCATCAACGTTTCGGCCATGCTGCAACCTACTGTGGGCTCGAATATAGATGTGTCAAATTTCCGGGTGACGACCAGCCAGATACATGTCTAAACTGCAGCAGCTACAGGAAAATTCAAATAAAATAATCGACGATGAACTCAAAAGTAAATGCTTTTGCCAAGCGTACACTCAAATTCTGAATTCAATCATCTTTAGTTGTAAGTTGAACGTGTCAGCTTTCTTTTGTCTTGCTCAGATAAGCGGTCAATTTATAGCCGAAAAAGCGTATCTGATCAAGTAGTGGTAAAGCATTGACAAGTGGAAAATTTGGAACATTTTCCCTAACAGCACGAACTTTTATTTTATAATTTAATTTTTGGACATAACCAACGAAGTAAGGAGATTTAAATGAATCAAACCTCAAAACAAACCTCAAATGGCTCACGGGACCTGACTAATGGGTCAATCATACCGCACGTATACTATATTGTACACCATGTTGCACAAAGTGGATTTTTGTAACACCAGTTGTAAGTTCGTGAGGAAAATTAGGGCGTGTGCTACAAAACGATGTGTTGTACATGTACACTATACTTTTTGTAAAGATGTATCGAAATAGACAAAGACCAAAATCAAAAGAAGAATCGTCTTTGTAAACACTTGAATTTTGTAAGAATGATCAATTTATTTATCAATTTTTTTGTGATCAATTAGCCTACCACCAGCCAGTCCAGAAAAATATTAAATTCCATTGTATGTCTACTCCAATCAAAAGTGTGTGTAAAACTATATGAAAAAACATAACCAAAGACCCGTACGTAACAGAATAGATGTGGCAAAGTGACTCGAACGTACCTAAATATACAAATAAGAAAACAATCCAACGTTTTCTGTTCTTTTATAACTGTAAAAATTTCAAAGATCCATAGAAATTACCCAAGGTAATGTCAAAGGCCCTACCGAAGTACGTCTCAGACCATTCAAATCTAGAAAAGCTTATATCCAAGGACTAAGTCGTTTTTCCCTCAAACCCAGAAACACGTGTTATCTAAAATTTTATTTTCTACAACTTTGCCTTTGGAAGCAACTTTCTACCTCTCATAGTTCTTGAGATTCGGGTCATTCCGCCCAATTACTGAAGTGGCCATATACCAGGATTGGGCCATATTTCGCCAAAACCCTGAAACATGTATTCGCTTAAATTTAATTCTCTACAACTTCGCTTTTGAAACCAACTTTCCATCTCTCATAGTTCTGGAGATTCGGGTCATCCTGCCCAATTATGGAAGTGGCCATATACCAGGATTGTACCATATTTCCCCAAAACCCTGAAACTTGTGTTCGCTTAAATTTAATTCTCTATAACTTCGCCTTTGGAACCAACTTTCTAACTCTCATAGTTCTGGAGATCTGGGTCATCCTGCCCAATTATGGAAATGGCCATATACCAGGATTGGACCATATATCCCCAAAACCCTGAAACACGTGTTCGCTTAAATTTAATTCTCTATAACTTTGCTTTTGACAGTAAATCTTCATATTGCATAGTTAAGGAAATATAGACGAAAAACTTTTTTCGTATATGGCCAAGAATCTCAATTTCGTCCATTCCATTGGTCCCAGTGCCAAGACCCCTGTACAGATTCCCACATTTGACACCAAAATGAGGAATTTCCGTGCTATACTTGCTGAGATATTTGCGAAAACGCTTCACCGACCCTCGAAAAACCATGTTTTTGGTCACTTGGTCACTCGACCATGACTCCGGAACCACTTGATCAATTTTGCTCATCTTCGAACTTGAATCATGGAAGGCATGTACCTTTCAGGGAAAAAAAAGTTTAGGCTGATCGGTTGAGCCGTTTGGAAAAAAAGTGGAGACGGACAGACAGACAGACGGACTTTTTTTTTATTGCTGATTCGTCATCTCTAGACGATAATAGATGCATCCTCCCTCTCACCTCGATCTACGCCATGTTACAATAAAATTGTTTGTAGTAAACGTATAGGAACTTTGTACTTCGTACGGGTCCAAAAACCGGTCTCAGTGCTATCAGGACGTGTGCTGAAAAAAAAACATTCCAATACGTGTTACACACAGTGCTTTCTGCAAAACCGGGGTTTTAAATAGACAAACAACGAAAATTACGATTTTCATTCAATAAATCAATGTAAACATCACATTGTATTGCTTTTCAATAATTCTAAATCAGTGTGGAACTCATACGAATTTCATTTCCTAACTAAAATTAACAAAACAGTGCGGAAATAACTCATACAAATTTCATTTCCTAACTTGTCTTGAAATTTTGAACGTTTCCATCTAGTAATCGATATAGAAATATGTTGTATTTTAATCCCCGGTTGCAGAAAAGTTATTTTATTATAGGATTCTTTAGAAGTCTTCAACTAGACCGTAGCCATAAATTAACAAATTGTTCAGATTGTACTGTTCATACCAAATATTGTTATGATGATGAAAATACTTTTATTGTCTACTATCCTCTAGCCGACATTGGCAAAAAAGAGTAACTATCACTGCTGTGATAGCCCTCATTAAAAAAACAAAATTTACAACATCAAAAGATAAAAAATAAACAAACAATAAAATAAACAAAGTCAATAAGATAAATGAAATTGATAAAAAAATATTAAAAGTAGCAGCAATCGTTGATCACATTCGTCATAAAGAATAATATAAAAAAATAAAAAAGAAAACAAAAAATAAATAATAAAAAATATCACAAAAGTACAAGTCGTCCAAAAATTATTAAAATGAAAGGATGAAAAAATAAATAAATAAATAGAATAAAATAAGGTAGAATAAATATAAATATCAAGAAAGCCTTCAAGCTTGTCGTCAAAAAAAAATACGAAATAAATAAACTAAAAAATCACAAAATCCGTCACAGTAATCATCTTCGAAGACATCGATAGAATCGTCGAAATGGATGAACGCTAGGATGTGGTCGTCGAAGCCGTTCCATGGGAACTGAAAGAAAAAACCTTTGCGGAAAAAAAAGAATTGAAATTTTTTGCAAAATATACGAAATGATGAAAAGTTTAATCACCGGACTGGGTGCTTTCGGTTTTCTTTAATAAAATGGAAATAAAGCACCAAAAAGAAAGACATTATCCGGTGAATGGATTTCCAAATTTCTCGAATGCAGAGTTGTCTAGTTCAAGAATGCTTTTACGAAAACTCTTTAACGGTAGCGAAGGATCAACATGTTTAGCAGCCATGTTGAATAATTGGCAGGCAAAGTTGAACGGTGAGAACCTTGAATATTCGGTGTTGTTGCAACGAATACGGATAAAAGATGGATTTCTCAAGCACCTTGCTCTGTCATAAAGTTCTATACGGTCACGCAGGAATTGAGAATTGATCTTGCCGGTGAGAATATCGTGTATGAAGAACACTGCAGCGTTTGTTCTTCTTCTTAGCAGAGATACGACATCTAGCTCATTACATCTGTCTAAATACGGTCGTAGGCGAAAATTATCACTGTTTTCGTCCAAGTATCGATGTCTGTTGGCATATAGGACAAATTGTTTCTGTACGCTTTCTAATGATTGTATGTGAACTTCATGATGCGGTGCCCAAATTGAATTGGCAAATTCCAAATGTGAACGGACAATCGCACAATAGAGCATTTTCGCTGTTTTGACATTAAACCGTCCATAGCATTGACGTTTTACGAAGGATAACATCGAATTGCCTTTTTTCACTGCCAATTCGAAATGGTCATTGAATAAGAATTTTGAATCATATGTTGCTCCTAAGTCTTTGTTGCTGTGTACCCGTTCAATCAGCTCGCCATTAATGTTTGCTAAGATTGGAAAGCATTTTCTAGATAGAGACTATCATAACTTTACATTTCTGGGAATTTAACTCAAAGCCGTTTATAGAGCAATATTGTATAAATTGATCTATTGCGGCTTGTAACGATTTTGTGTCCTCCATCGTTGAAATCTTGTTGTGAACAATTTTCTTGTCATCAGCAAAGTTGATATTTTTTGTGATCGTCGAATTGCAGTCTGAGTCGTTGAAGTAGACAAGGAAATTTAATGAAGCTAATATGGAGCCTTGTCCTATGCCGGAAAGGACTTGTATTTCGTCTGATTTGCTGTCGTTGATCTTAACAATTTATTTTCGATCATGAAAAAATGAAAGAAACCATAGAAGTAGCGAGTTGCACAATCGATATTTGTCATTAGACAGTTTGAAGACTAGTAGAGTGGTTCTTATCATATCAAATGCCTAACGAATGTCAGCATAGAAAATGTCAGTCTGGCAATTTTTTGAAAAACCATCGTGAACAAGAATTGAAAGCTCCATTAGATTGGATTCCACTCTCCTTCCAGGAAAAAATCCGTGATGACTGGGACTCAATTCTGAAAAAATGTAGTATCTCAACTGTTCGAAGATGATAATTTCAAAAACTTTGGCGAAATTAGGCGAAACACAAACTCCTCGATAATTCGTTACGTCAGACCTCTTACCAGATTTGTAAATCGGAGTTAGATGTCCAATTTTCCATAGTTTAGGGTAATATAAATTTGATAATGACCTCAAATAAATCAACGACAGAGGTTGGTCCAACAAATCGGCGCATCGTCGAAGAAATAATGGCGACATCTTATCAAGACCTTTGCTGAGATCCATGCGTTCAAGTACCTGACGTACTATATCTGGCGTTATGTATGAGTTGAAACGTGCTAGACAAATCCACGTGAATCCCAAAAATCTAGGAAATCCCATTGCACCACCTCTACCCAAAAAACCTGATAGAAGTCGAATACATCTAGAGAAATCCACAATAACGAACCTAGAAATCCCCATTGGACGACCTCACTTACGTCGAGAATAACAAAAAAAAAAAGCGAAAAACATGATGGAAGTTGAAGAGTGCTACATGAATCCACAATAATTCCATAAACATAGGAAGCTCCATTGGATGACCTCACTCATGTCGCCCGTGACGCAAGTCCACATACGTACAAAAAATTATGAGATTTTTTTATCGTAGACGGCGGACCCATACATACAGCTAAGTTTTGACTTTTTCCCTTGCGTCGTACCCCCCTGACATCCAGTTTTTCGAATTCTACGTAAAATTTTGATTGAAATCGACATTTTACTTATTAAAATTGGTCCAGTGGATCCGAAGGTATGACCTTTAGAAAATCGTCATTTTCCATACAAAATGTGCTATTTCATAGAAGCCAAAGTTAATGGAAACATCCTACGTTAGTTAGTGGGTTAGTGAGCTAGTTTCAGAACCTTTTGTATGAAAATCGACTTTTTTGCCTCGTGCTCGAAAACGGCTCGATAACTTTTCTTGAAATTTTGCAGGGACCTTCGGGTGGGCATTCTACGCCATATGAGATTTTGAAAAAGGGGGGTACCGGCCTCGTTTGAGCGCCAGGGCTCTTAGAAGGCGCCATATAAAGCCTATATGTATGTGTTTGTATTTATGTGTATGGTAGCACATTTTGTATGAGGTTTGGTGTCAAAGTTGGGTAGGGTGTGTAGTGTATCTGGATGACCGCCGAAATGGCAAAAAATAGGCGTGGAGTCAAAAAAAAACTTTTGATATGTTGTGGAGGAAGTTGAGGGGATCATTTTCGGCCATTGAATTAGTAGCCGCCGCGCTTCGGTTTGGCGGCGGCAGCAGCTCAAAAAATAATTTTGATATGTTGAAGAGGTAGTTGAGGGGAAAATTTTTTTCGACCATGGAAGTAATAGCCACCACGCATCGCTTCGGCAACGGCGGCGGCTCAAAAAAACTTTTGATATATTGTAGATGAAATTGAGGGAATCGGCTCGATAAATTTTCTTGAAATTTTGCAGAAATCTTCGGGTGGACATTCTACGCCATATGATATTTTAAAAAAGGCCTCGTTTGGGATCTTAGAAGGCGTCATATAAAGCCCATTTGTATGTGTTTGTGTGTGTAATGTGTATGGTAGCATATTTTGTATGAGATAAGGTTGGGTGTACGAGATAGAGGTTTGGTGTCAAAGGGAACATTGTTGGGTTGGGTGTGTAATATATCTGGATGACCGCCAAAATGGCGGAAAATAGGCGGGGAGTCAAAAAAAAACTTTTGATATGTTTTAGATGAAGTTGAGGGGATCATTTTCGCTCATGAAAGTAGTAGTCTCCGCGCTTCGGGTTGCAGGCGGCGGCGGCTCAAAAATAACTTTTGATATGTTGTAGAGGAAGTTGAGGGGATCATTTTCGCCATGGAAGTAGTAGTCACCGCGCATCGGTTTGGCAACAGCGGCGGCTCAAACAAAACTTTTGATATGTTGTTGAGGCAGTTGAGGGAATCATTTTCGCTCATGAAAGTAGCAGTCGCCACGCTTCGGTTTGGCGGCGGCGGCGGCGGTTCAAAAAAAACTTTTGATATGCTCTAGAGGAGGTTGAGGGGATAATTTTCGCCAATGGAAGTAGTAGCCGCTGCGCTTCGGTTTGGCGGCGGCGGCTCAAAAAAACTTTTGATATGTTATAGAGGAAGTTGAGGGGATAATTTTCGATCATGGAAGTAGTAGCCGCTGCGCTTCGGTTTGGCGGCGGCAGCGGCTTAAAAAATACTTTTGATATGTTGTAGAGGAAGTTTAGGGGATCATTTTCACCCATGAAAGTAGCAGTCGCCGCGCTTCGGTTTGGCGGCGGCGGCGGCTCAAAAAATACTTTTGATATGTTGTAGAAGAAGTTTTTTTTGCGTTTCAAAGCTTTAAGCGTCACCCCAATTGATATCAGTTGTTTTGAAAGAAGGGACGAAGACTTGCGTCACGTTACCCTTTTAAAAAGTGTTTTTGTTGTGATGTACAATTACGTCCTCATTAAATTGGATTGGAAATTGCCGAAAGGGCAATATTGAAAAACCCGTCCGAAGAAACGGCGCAAAAAATCTTTCCAAGCCATTCAAATAGTGCAAACGCTTTTTAGGGGGAGGAGGGTTTGAGAAAAGCGTGCGCTCTATGCAATCTGAATTTTTTTTCCATGTATTTTTGAGTGTAAGGGGGGAAAGAGGGTTTTAAATTCCTTCTTTTTTAGTGTACGCACTATTTGAATGCCCCCTTAAAATAAGCCCAGAATTTAGAACCAAGCTGGAGCGCTCAGCAGAACCCTCTGACCCATATTCACGAAGAAAAAATATCGTGTGGGTCCAAAAAAGTTCCACCAACCTTCAGGTTTACGTTTTTCACCACTTTTTCGACCGTAACTTCAAAAATTTTCAACCGATTTAGCTTAAATTCAATCACGTAATCAATTTTCTGAATATCTTTCAGAAAAAAAAAGATTTTGAAAATCTGACAAGATTTACTCGATATATGTGGAAAAAACACGTTGGGCCCTAGAAGAGACTCAGTTTTAGGGCCCTGGCTGAGTACCAAAACTCAAATCAAGCTAAAATCAAAAAAGTTTCTTCTGTAAGTTGTGAGGCATGCTAAGGCCTTTCAAGCAAAAAAATATATGAAAATCGGAGAAGATTTCCTTGATTTATGCACGAAAGACGAAAAACCCTTAAACGGCCCATTTTTTGATTTCCTTTCAGGGATAAGAAGTTTTTGAAAATCGCTTGAGTTTTACTCGAATTATCCTGTTGAAGGACGGACGGACGGACATTTTTTAGACCCGTACGAAGAACGAAGTTGTTCGAAAAGGGGTCTATTGCGTTTATCACGACGTTTGAACCCGTCGAATTTCAACCCGGGAGGAAGGGGGGAGCATCGATCATGGTCCTTAGATGACGAATGAACAATACTACAATCTACCTAAGGCCCTAGTAGAGGCCTCAGACACACACGTCCATAGCCAAAAACTTTTTACACAATTTGTTCTGCAACATAGCAAAAAAAAATTTTTTGGTTAGGGCCGACCTTAGGACCGACATGACGCCCACTTGAGCCCTAAGCACAGGCAAAAGTTTCTTTTATAAATTGTCGGCCATGCCTAGATCTTTCAAACAAAAAAAATCCACAATTGGAAAAGATTTACTCGAGTTATGTACAAAAGACCAAAAACTACTTTATTGGACCTAGCTCGGCCTCCCTTGGACCGACAGTGTCTACATTCAATCCAATAAAATATTTTTCGATTATCTTTCAGGGAAAGAAAGTTTTTGAAAATCGGTTGAGTTTTACGCGAATTTTGTAGATTCGGCATCTAAGGACCATGATCGATGCTCCCCCTCAAAACGTCGTGGCAAACGCGATAGACCCATTTTCGAAGAACTTCGAACCTTCGTATGGGTACTATAAAAAAAATCGGACGGATACGTGAACCCACGATTCAGGGCGGTTGTCACTCGCCTCGATCGGTAAAGCCACTGGTCGAAGCTTTCGCGATATCACTCCTAACAATTATCTGAATCACAAAGTGAAAGTACGAACACTAAAAAATGAACCGTGTGAGAATGTTGCTGTCCGTGCTAAACGCAGGGACTGCGATCGGACAATGTGCATTTTCCTTGAACAACCCACCGAAAACAACTTAATCTTCGTGAGACTAATTTGATCAGAAAACAATTTCAGTCACGCTCTAACTCATTCAAAACAAAAATCACCATTAACACCACCCCAAAACAGAAACAAAGAATGGAACATAGTAACAATGCTAAAGTATCGTTTACCCTTAGGACAGAAATCCTTTTTACATTGTTCCATTATTTTTTCCTTTTCGTCCTCAAACAAATGCATTAAATGTTTTAGTACAACCATGAAACCCACATTTTATTGGGGATGATGAATTTTGTAAAGTATATAAAACTAATTCGGTTTTCTAGTACATAGAAATTCTACGAACGACATTGTTGTAGACAACAAAAAATGTAAATCATACATAAAGCTCTGTTAAAGGGGAATTGCGACAAGAGACAACTGAGGAGAGTAAGTGAGATTAAAAATATCAAGCACTCAGTCAACCTTTTTAAGTGGGTTCAAAGGTTTTTTTGAATACTTTCAAATTTAAAGCTGCCCGTCTCTTTTCCACGAGGATAAAGGCGCATCCCATGCTTCATAGAATTTACTTTATTTCGTCCACGAAATATCATAAATACATGATCATCTTATATTTTTACCAGTTTATTTTCTAACCAGCTGTTGGCCCAGCTGGGTTCAATGTATACACAACAAGTTGTGTATGTATTCCGTACAGATATGGTAGATATTCGAATTATTCGAAGTAGAGTGAAACTCCCAACCGAACGACTTTTTTGTTTGAAAGATGTTTTCGGAGGGGATAGATCAGTAAATATTTTTAATTATTTAATACAATCAGGTGCTAATAAAATAATTCATTTTTATTAATTGATTCATTAAATTATTAATTTCATTTCGAGTACTAAAGACATCAAACACCGAGGGGTAGTCACTTCGATTTAACATCATATAAAGGAATGCACTTGGCTTGTAGTAATTACGCCTTCACATCTAGCTATGTGTGTGTCTGTAAATTAAAATCTATGATGTGATACATCATCATCATCATCATCATCATCAAACTTTATAGAACGTTAGTACCTTCCGGTGTGAGGTCTTTCTGTCGCAACCCCAGATTGGTGAACTATCGTCCTCCATGCCCTCCTATCGCCCGCCAAGGAGATGGTTTGTTCGCCCAGAGAAAGTCCCCTAACTAAATCTGATTTAATTGAATCGATAAACCTTCTCCTTGGTCTACCCCTTGGCCTAACACCCGGGACCTGTGCATCCAAGATCCTTTTCGTGTAGCCTGTATACCCACTCTTTGAACGTGCCCGAACCAGCGCAGACGACTGGCCCTTGCCGCCTCTTCCACTGACGAAATCCCTAAATTTTCCCTAATGTCGCCGTTCCTTATGTGATTATCCCACTGCTCCCTCCTATTAACCTTCGCTATATTCCTAAGAACCCTCATATCAGAAACCTCCAGGTCATGATATGAGGGTTCTTAGGAATATAGCGAAGGTTAATAGGAGGGAGCAGTGGGATAATCATATAAGGAACGGCGACATGATGTGATACAAAAAGAAAAATAAAATATGAAATATTTATGAACTATTTGATTGTAAAATCACAGCTGCCAATTGGTGATAATAATCAAAAATTTTAAAGAACCTGTATGTTATCCACAATCTGAACGAAACTATTCGTTTCTCTACAAAATTTGAATTTGAAAGACAGTCTAAAGTACCGAGTATATGTGTGAATTGCAGAAGGAACGCCGGTAAACGAAATAAAGGTGTCCCTACGTGAAAAGTTCAGTGGCTGGTGAATTCATTGGTGAAATGAATTAATACGTATTATAAATGTCAAAACGCGGTCAACAACGCGGTCGTACATTGAACTGAAAGCACCAGATGCAAGCACATTTGACATTTATGTTGGGACACATTTAGAGAATGAATTTCCATATAAAAAAGAGTTCATCGGCGTTCCTTCTCTTCTAATTCAATGGTGAATTGTGACAACTGTGGTTTGAAGAAGACTTAAACACATAAAAAGGGAAAGCAATAATTTGGTTACCTGTAGTATACTTTTTAAGAGTATTTTATGAATTTAATTTGTTGAGTAACATAAGAAGTTGAAGAAATGTGCTCAACTAGCTAGTTTACTGCATTTGAAGTCGTCCAGATTTTGTTAATAGATGCATCCCTCTCACTCCCGCCTCGATCTACCCCATGTTACGATAAAATTGTAGTAGTAAACGTATAGGACCTTAGTACTTCGTACCGGTCCAACAAATACAGGTATATTTATATCTATGAGGGCTCCTAGGTTCAATGAACTTCTGTATGACTTGGCGAAAGTAGTGCTACAGAACTTAGGGGCCATTCATCCATAAAGTCGACGAAAGCGTACGTTCCCTAAATTTCAACATTTTTGCGTACGAGGGGGGCAGGTGAGTCCAAAATACTTATTTTTTGAGTACATACCTAACGGATGTGCGGTAGCAAAGCGCCCATGACTCAAGTCCACATACGAACAAAAAATTAGGAATTTTTTTTTTGTAGACTTCGGAACCATATATTATGTACAGCAAAGTTTTGACTTCCTTCCCTCCCCCTTGCGATTCTACGGAAAATTCTAAGATGAAGTGTCTTTTCACTCATTAAAATCGGTTCAGTGGATCGGGACACATGACCTATAGAAAGCGATCATTTTCAATACAAAAAGTGCATTTTCATAGAAGCCAAAGTTAATGAAAACACGCTAGTTATTACTTACTTAGTTAGGGCTCATTCAAATAGTGCGCACGCAAAAAAACGCTGTTTTTTGACCCCCCCCCCCGTCCCCCCTCGCACGCTTCTGCACGCTTTTGAAAACCCCCCTACTAAAAGTGCGCACGAATTCGTAAA
The DNA here is from genome assembly GCA_029228625.1 of Pseudolycoriella hygida. Lineage (NCBI taxonomy): Eukaryota > Metazoa > Arthropoda > Insecta > Diptera > Sciaridae > Pseudolycoriella > Pseudolycoriella hygida. Next base: position 92,398,377 of record CM055404.1, read on the forward strand.
TTTATGAAAAAAAAATAAAAAATCCTCAGAACCAACCGGAAATCAAATAATCAAACTTTTTCAGTATGTTTTTACAAATGTTTCGAAAATTGATTAGTACATTATTGTAAAATAGATCTACGAGGGTGTTTTTTCCTAGAAACTAGAAACAAAAGTACATTATAATGAGCCTATAGCCAGTACATAGATTATGTTTGAAATGAACAAATGAACTTCTCAGTTTCGAATCGAAATTCGTGATGGATACCAACCAAATCAAACAACTTGAATCAAAGTATAAGTTTGTTTTGGAATGCGATCTAATTCCATATGAGCATATTCCTGACACAATTAAAGAAGTATCGGACGATTTACAAAAAATCAATTCGGTGATTTCTAAGAATAATAATAATGACTTGGTGAACACGTGTGTAAAATTAAAACGTAAGTTGATCGACATTTTAGAGTATTTAAAAACGAAATTAGAAGAGTTTTTAGACATTAAGTTAATTTTAAAACGTGTTGAATGAATTTCTCGTATATTTGAGTACAAATAATTGTTATAATAATGAATGTGAACAAAAATAAACTCTATAAAGATTTACTTTCCGCGTATACAAAAGCGCATTCAGATATTAAATCAAAACAAACAATCCAAGAAAATGTAAATAATATCTTGAACGGTTTAAAGAAAAAACCAGATTTGACGAATTTGATTGAGTGTGAAATATTAAATTTGAATAAAATTAAAGCGAAAAGACAGGTGCGTCTACAAAATTTTTGGATAGGCGTAAGCGAGCGACTACCGGCCCCGGCCGTTACTGAGCAATCGTGTGGCTTATTAAACAAAGAAAATTCTGAAGCGGTTGTTGATATTCAATCCATCGATCGTTCACCTACGATTTCGTCAACATACAAACCACCTCTTCCGGCGCCATCACAAGACAAAATTAAAAGTGATATTTCTGTTTTGCTAAATGATATTGTGGTACTCGAAAATCGCAAAAATTCTGGCCTAATTAACGATGAAACCTTGAAGGAATTAAAATTGAAGAAAACGAAAGTGATTGAGTTGCAGAAAATAATTAAAAGAAAAGAACGTGAAATGGTTCGTCATCGTAATCGTCGCCTCCAAAGAAAGCGCGCCATAGAAAAACTTTCTATCACTAATCCAGACTTGAAAAAGAAATTGAATATTAGAGATGCTATTGGCAGACCACGTATCGAGTCCGACCAACCGTTTTTACTACAGACGATCATTAACTTGGCTTTAAAAGGATCTGCAGCACATGAGAGACGTCGCGATGAAACGATTAGAACTGTAAAAACTCTCGACGATTTGGTGGATAAACGCGAAGTGCAACATATTTACGGTTGTTGCCAAGAAAATAAAATTCGACTGAAGGCAAACGACATGTGAGCACTGTTCCTGTAAAGCTAATCAAATCTACCAATGATTTGCACAGACAACACAGCGATTCAAAATTTGCTATGACAACGATTCATCACATTGAGGGTATAGCATCAATCTTAGGACCGAATGAGGTGACGTTCATAAGTCAAGACGACAAAGCAAAGATTCCGATCGGGCTACCTGCGGTTGCCAAGCAAGCGCCATTGCTGATGCATATGGAGTACAGGTATGGCTCTCTTGAATTCCGCGGTTTTGTCAATTTCGCACCCGACAAAAAATTTTTAATGTTACATGAATCGAATTCGTTTTCAGGGTGAAATTACCGGATCATGATTTTATGATTGCAAGTCGTCACAAATTAACTCCATCAGTATATGGATTTTGTGAAATAAAGCCGAACGGTGGTGGTGATCGTTCCGCTATAAGTTTTTCAGGGCCGACGTACGCAGCTATAAGGTTTTCTTTCTAAACAAATTATTGTAGGTGATAATTTCTCATAAAACTGTCATACAATTTTCCAGATCTTCGAAGTACTCCTCATCCACGGCATTTTCACACGCACGTGATATCGAAAACATATACGATAAGTCCGACTTTATTCAATTTACGCATACAGCATCGAAACCTAAACCAGTTTTCATTGACATCGTTGACGGTAAAGTTAGACCGAAGTGTAGCTCTGGATAATTTTCATAGAAAATTTTCATTTTGAGTAGGTGGTCCCGATGAAAACCCTCGGTACGAGAAAGTCATCCAAATGTACATTCACCACTTCCTCAAGTGCGATTTGGATGCTGAAATCATTTTACCACATGACCATTTTGGCACACACTTGGATGATCAAGGACGAACCATTGACATCGACTTGGAGAAAACAAATTTTTCGTTCGCTGGCACAGCTTTGGCTGAAGTTTGGTCGGAAACGATTATCGATGGAGATGTTACAGTTGCAGAGTAAGTTTCTGAAGAATACTCGAAACATTCTTAATTATTTTCATTTTTAGATACATCGATCCAGCTACTTCTGATATCGATATGTCGTCGATTATTACCAAAGATGTGAATTGGCGTGATCGTCACGTTTTCCAGTCACAATATTTATTGCAAATTATCAAGTGTAACGATTCGAATTGTTGCAAAGAGATGCGAAGTTCGTTGTTCAAATTTATTCCGAACAGCGGCCTACCGGCTCCTATACAGATTCAACAAACAAACAGTGGACTGAATCTGGCAGACGTTAACGATAAATTGAACTTCACTTCCCTTTTTACAACGTTGGCATTCTACAACAATGATGACTTCGAATCGAGAATTCTTTATGATTCGTTTTGTCCGTCTGTTCAGGGAAAATTGTACGATCGGACATGCGGTTGTGGTCGATATTTTAGCTCCATTGCATCCATGAAAAGCCACTTAAAGGTAAATAAATGTTGTAAAAAACTGGTCAAATCGATAAACCCAGTGAACGTTCTAGGAGCACGACCGGGTGAAAAACTAGCAGTGGTTAGATACGGATCCGAAGAGGATGTTGAATGGGTGGACGATACGGATGTAAATGTTGATTGCGAAACGGTTTCGGGACCAGAGTCAAATTCAAATCAGATTTATTCAATTTCAACGGTGCTTCAACGGTGATTTTCGAGCAAAATCTATTTGATCCTTAAAATTTGGTCTATTTGATGATTTATCAATTTCAAGAAACCTCTAACTCTCTGTCTCTCCTAAAAATGTGCAATTCAAAAAAATTTATCAAAAATTGCTATTTTTCGCTCTTTTGGTCATACGTGGTTCCTTCTATCCAAAACCAATAGACTAAAATATACACGATTTCATAGACTTTTAGCATAAAATCACGAATTTTGGAGTCATGAATTTCATCAAAGTTTTGCGAATCGCGGCACCCCTTATGCGATGGGGTATGTCGTGTCCCAATTTACTTTTCAAATATGTCTCACATATTTATTCGGAACGATTATGGCCTTAGCTATCTTCTTCATGAAAATTTTGAGGACATCTAGTGAAGTACGGTAGATTTTTCATAGTCTTTCTGAAAATACTACCAAAATTTGAGCCTCAAGAGGTTCAAGTGCATTTGCGTCCGTATGGTCCCTTCAAATTTCCCATTATCATGATCAGTGTTGTTCTCGAAAGTAGAGGTATTGTACAAAGTATTTAGAAAGTGGAAAGTGTTTCCTTTAATCGAATCTCATTCTCAACCGAAATCCAAAATGTCAGTTTTCTCATTTTTTCAAAATTTGAAAAGTAGCTCCATCAAAACAGATATAACTCATGTACATATCATCCAAATGTCATCAAATTTATTCACGAAACCTATAAGGGATGTCCCTGAAGGAAAATCATATGGATTGATGGATACTATAGATAGAACTATGTTAGTCCACGGGACTTATTGAACGACGTGATATGAGGGCTAAATCGAATTTATATCTGGTTTCCAAAACTGCTTTTCGTCGTTTACTTCTTCACATTTTCAATATCCTTTCTTGAGTGTTAGGTAATTTTCGCGGATAAGTCACTCTGCGCAAACACCCTTATTGGCAATCAAATGCATTTTGCTCGTACCATTAAATTTTTATTTCAAAAAACTGTTTTGTTCAGATTTAAATATATTTATATTCCCAGCAGCTGTCCGGGAATGTAAACATTTCTGGACAGTTACGTACCATTTCAGGACAGAAATGACAAATTTTCGAAACCAAAAGCGACCAAGAAAACTCAACGTATCGGTCGCGTACATGACAAAATATTTTTAGTGATTTTTTTTCATCTGGTTCAGTTTTTTTCTTGTTATCGGGTTTTGGAAAACTGAATCGGGTTGGGTTCGGGTCGGGTTTCAGTTTTTTCGGGTTACCGGGTTATCGGGTTTTTGAAAACTGAATCGGGTCGGGTCGGGTTTCAAAAAAAGGCCGACCCGCTCACCTCTAACCGGGTAGGGCTACTGGAAGCTCCCATAAAAAGCATATTTTGTATGTGTTCGTGTGTGTAATGTGTTCGGTAGCACACTTTGTATAAGTCAAAGATTGGGTGTTCGAGATAGATGTTTGGTGTCAAAGGGAAGGTTGGGTTGGGTGTGTAGCATATCGGGGTGACCGTCAAAATGGTGGACAAGGAGGGAGTTCAAATTTATTTTTGTTAACTTTTTTTGTAGATTTTTTTAATTTTGCGTCAAAGCGAAAGTTGTTCGGTCGGGTGTGTTTATCAGGGTGACCGCCAAAATGTCGGACAAAGGGGCGTCCAATTTTTTCTTACATTTTTTTAATTCGAGATAGATGCCTAGTGTCAAAGGAAAAGTTGTTGGGTTGGGTGTGTAGTGTATCGGGGTGACCGCCAAAATGGCGGAAAATAAGCAGAGGCTAAAAAAAATTTGATATATTGTAGAAAAATTTGTGAAATCATTTTCGGCCATGGAAGTAGTAGCCGCCGCGATTCGGTTTGGCGGAGGCGGTGGATCAAGAACCTTTTAGAAGGGAAATGCGACGCGGGTCCTCATCCCTTCTTCCAAAACAACTGATATTAATTTGAGTGACGTTTAAAGCTTAGGAATACAAAAAATTCTTTTGGAATATTTTCACGTACGATTGCGTTTTATTGTTGAAATGATTACAGGGTGTATGAGTTTGTTATTCTTGCTTAAATCAATTTACTTTTTCTGTGAAACAAATAGTTTTGTAATTTTTTGCGTAGGATTTTAGAATATAAAAACTATTTCGCTGGTTTATTTTTTAGAAAGGGTTTGTAAAAAAACTAGGCCTATAACTTTGTTTGCATACGAAGACCCGGAGTTTTTTCTGATTAGGGACAAGGACAAATTTACGGGCAATTTTTAATGTTTCATGACATATTGTCCCTGTATCAAACACACGAATGAATGTTGCAATATGCCAAAGTATAACAATCGAACAAAATATTTGTTTTCCACAGGATTTTACATTTACTTTTTGCCGTGCAAAATGTACGTATCAGAACAGATGTGGCAAACAGAGTTGATGCTACGAAAGGACTCGAACGTGTATAAGTAAATATTGCCTTAACTCTTAAGTGTCTGAACTCGCGTCTACATTAAATTGTATTGGAAATCGCCGATAGGGCAATATTGAAAAACCCGTCCGAAACAACACCTTAGTCCGACCTAGGGCCCTCAGGAGAGGCCTCGGACAAAAAGTTCCATAGACAAAAATATTTCCCTCGATTTTCTCTACAATATAACAAAAACCCATTTTTTGTTAAGGATCGACCTAGAGCCATAAGGAAATGCCTCGGACATATACTTCCACAGATAAAATTGTTTCCCTCAATTTGCTCTGCTATATAGCAAGATAATTTTTTTTGGTTAGGGCCGACCGACCTTAGGACCGACCTGAGGCCCACTTGAGCCCTAAGCACAGGCACCGGGCCCAACTTTGTTTTTGAATATAATTTGGTACTCGGTTACCTCTCAAATAGAAAAAGAATCAACAAAATCGGTTAGGATTTTCCCGATTTATTTAAACAAACACGTTGGGCTCTAGTAGAAACTCAGTTTCAGGGTCCTGGGTGAGACCAAGGGCTTCTAATCAAAAAAGTTTCTTCCATAAAATGTGAGATATTTCTAGACCTTTCGATTAAACATCATTTTGAAAATCGAAAGAGATTTACTCGAGTTATGTATAAAAAACATGTAGAGCAGAAACTCGTTTTCAAAAAAGTTTCTTCTACTAGTTGTTGAGCTTTCATAGACCTGTCGATTAAAAAAACAAGCATGAAAAAACACGTAGGGACCTAGCAGAGACTGGTTTTTAGTGCCCTAGCTAAGTCCAAGAGCCTAATCTTAAAAAATTTTCTTCTACAAATTGTTGGGCTTTCGTAGACCTGTCGATAAAAAAAATAAACATGAAAATTATAAAAGATTTACTCGAGTTATGTACAATAAACACGTGGTACCCTAGAAGAGACTCGTTTTTAGTGTCCTAGTTAAGTCCAAGAGCTCAAAATCAAAAATGTTTCTTCCACAAATTTCTGAAAATCGGAACTTCGTGCGAGTCTAAAAGCTTGGTCTTATACAGATATTAAAAATTGTTATTGTATTTTATTACCTCAAGCAGCGAAACTAGTAAATAATAATTTAGCAACAAGCCCTTAAGGCAGATTAATGTTGTTATTATAACCTTCAAGAATATTCAAAAAATGTTACAATCGAACATATGGTTTATCTATAACATTTATTATTTCTAATACAAAAGTGTATAAGATTGAGATTTATCGTGATAGGCCAAATTACTGTTTACACGTATGAGTCACACAATAAGCTTTCATGATATAACACTTCTTATCAAATAAATTTTCCAATCACCACTGAACAGTCATCATTTTATACGAAAACTATTTCATAGTACAGCTCGTCCAAAATGAATTTCATACGAAATGTACAAATCTTTTGCTTTAAACAAAAGATTTGTATTTTCTGTATCAGTTTCATTTTGGACGAGCTGTAATAACCGATTTCCAGGGGTGAAGTCCAGTAATTTTATAGTTTTTCGGGTGTGTAAAATTTCGAAAAGTTCTTATAGATTTTTTCGAACTCAGAACCTTCTCAACTTCTCGATTAGTGTAGCATATTATTTTTTCGAAATCGGCAGCTCGACACCATACCTCTTGAATGTGTGGCTTATTTTCTAAAATTGAAAATTTGCGCGATTTCAATCAACGGTGTAATTTGGGTAGAAGGAACAAACGCCCAGTGTATTGTCGTCCGTGGATGATAATATATTCCGTTGGACGATATTATCACCACACTGGAAAATATTAGTATCTTCCGGCGGACGATAATATCATACCAGCGGACGATAACATCATACCAGCGGACGATAATATCATCCACCGGACGATAATATCATCCACCGGACGATAATATCATCCACCGGACGATAACATCATCCACCGGACGATAATATCATCCACCGAATGATAATATCATCCACTGACCGTCAAGAGGAAATTATTATTGATGTGAATTTGTCCTAAAACATATCATTCATTTTTGTGAAAGTTTATCTTTTGAATGTAACGAAATGTAACTAAAACTAAGGAATTTCCCATTTCACAAAATGTTATTAAGACGTAGGTGGGTAACAAAGGGATTTTCCCTTTTACGAAATGTAACGAACACTAATTAACGGACGGTATTATCGTCCGGTGGATGATATTGGAGAGTTTAAGCTGGAGACATATAGAAAAAAAAACGTAAAACTTCGATTAACTTTGTATCGCTTGTTGGAATCCATTAAATGAAATACGTTGTTTGTGACGAAATTTTTTATTCACGCGCCTTGCACTCGACTCTGTTAAGAGTCATCTTCGTGGCTAGAATTAAAAGTTGGAACTTCTAAATTATATAATTCAATAACAGTTGGTTTTTCACAAAATTATTTTCAGGGGAAAAATGTTTTGCTAAATTTTCGTTTATTTTGACTGATAAGCTGATACTCTCTTATCTGTCATGGACCTGCTGAATCTCGTGGAGGGTTTACATGTCGGCGTTTCATTTCTCGTTTTCTCGGTGTGATGTGCTCGGCATCTTTTTCTAAAATTTACAGCTCGGTATTCATGAATCACTATCTGATTAGTTTCATGTATTTTCAACAAACCTCTATGCCTTACTTTCTTCAGAACCGATTTTTCATTAAAGTCAAACTCGTGCGGCGGTGTTGTATTTGTCACGTGATTAACTAGAGCTGTTGCGTGCGGTTTTTTTTGCTCTATTTTGCACGTCATATTGTTGTTGCTTATACCTGTTACGGAGATTGTTAATTGTCTCACCTATGTAGAATTTCTGGTATAGTTTGCACAGTATCTTGTAGACTACTAGTGACTCTAGATCAATTGGTAAAGTGTCCTTCATGTTGCTGAACATTTGTCCGACTTTTTCAGGTGGACGCGGTGCAACGACTAGTCCTGGAGCAACTCTCTTCAGTTGCTTCGATATGTGTTCTGTCAAGCCCGGTACATACGTGAGGCCAGCATACTACTTTCGTTCATTGTTTCCACTCGATGTCTACTACTGTCTACTCATGTTGTCTACTTCCCTGAGAACATTGTTGACCGTTGAGTTTGCACACGGCTCAAATGTATAATATCGTTGTTTCGTTGATGAACGGGTTGATTTTCATTCGCCGGGACACATGGGCTGAAGCAAGTACCTCACTGATCAGTTGGCTTACGATTTTTGTTGGAAAACTGTTTTTTGCCAAATTGATTTAATTTTCTTAATATTTTCTTTGTGGAATGATGAGTGGCTTAAACTTAAGATCCTTCGAATGAGCGATTTGGCTGAGTTTTTATCATTCTCATAGGATGTTTCGAGTAGAAGTTCAGTAATCGATTAGAGGCAATTGGCTTGTGGAACCAATTCGTGATCATTTTTCCTCCTCTATTGAACACAGTGAGGTCAAGGAATTCAATTGCCTTTTCTCCTTCACTTTCTTCCACGGTCGTGAAGTTTATGTTCGGGTCCATCGAATTGAGCTTTTCTTCCAAGATTTTCACTTCATTTTTTGGCACTGCGGTTAAGTGGTCGTCTGCGTATGTGTACCAGAAATCTGGTTTGCAATTTGTGTCTTTTAGAGAATGATCTATTCTGTGTTCAACTTCTCGTTCTACGAGAATCAGTGAAAGATATGATCCCATGAACATCCCTTTGTTCTGGCGATAATATTTTCCATCGTACAGAAAAAAGTTTGCATCTTTGAGACATATATGCCAAGAAATTCTCCTTGCTTGGTGTGTGTTCTTCTATTAGGTGAAAGTCTCTTTCAATTATTTCCAGCGCCAGATCCACCGAAATCGTACCAAAACAATTTGCCACACAAAATTAATCGAATTAAACTATCGAATCCAATTGAATTACAAATTCAAGCAAACGTAAAACTTATGCGTATAAAAAGTTTTTGTAAAAATCACCAAAAATTAGCTGATTAAAATTAGCGGTCGCTACACTAGCCTCTAACTCTTAAGGCAGATTATATTTAACTATAATCTATAAATTTACAGAATTTAGATAAACAAAAATTCAACACAATTTTTTATGCAAGAAAACTGTTTTTATATCATTCTCAATTAATTTTGTAGGTTTTTGAAATTGCAATGCAAAATAACGTTGTAATTTTGAAAAACCTACAAAATTAATTGAAAAGTTGTAGAGATTGTTGAGGATAATTTTATGAGATACCGAGAAAATGGCTGCTAGCAATATTCTGAACCTTGATAGTTGGTTTCTTCGCCAAGTTATATAAATCAATGAGAAGAATTGGTGACACGAAGTGTTTCGAAGGTAGCTAAGGTGACACGACGTGTTTCAAAGGTAGCCGAAGGTGACACGTAGTGTTCCGAAGGTGAGACGAAGTGTTCCGAAGGTGGCCGAAAGTGAGACGAAGTGTTCCAGAACCAACCGAAGGTAACACAAAGTGTTCCGAAACTGACGGAAGGTGACTTTAAGTGTTCCGAAGGTAGCCGAAGCTGACACGAAGTGTTCCGGAAGTAGCCGAAGGTGACACAAAGTGTTCCGAAGCTGACGGAAGGTGACTCTAAGTGTTTCGAAGGTAGACGAAGCTGACTTGAAGTGTTCCAAGGTAGCGGAAGGTGACACGAATTGTTCCGAAGGTGACACGAAGTTTTCCAAAGGTAGGCGAAGGGGACAACTCAGTGACGAACATTTTTTCCGAAGAAAAACTTTGTTTAAGAAATTTTTGTTTTGAAGAATTTTTTTTCAAAGAAAACTTTTTTACTATAGACGAATGGGCCAATTACATCTGGGCGAATGTGACTTTTTTCTGCAAATTCGCTAGATGTGATTGGCACATTCGCCTATAAAAAGCAGGTGTATTCAGTGGTATAGGACGTATATCGGCACATTTATATTTAAACTTTTGAGATGTGCACTCACTGTGTTTCCCAGGATTATGGCATTTTTACCCAAAACCCTGAAACACGTGTTCTCTAAAATTTTATTCTCTACAACTTTGCCTTTGGAAGCAACTTTCTACCGCTCATAGATTCGGGTCATCCTGCCCAATTATGGATGTGGCCATATACCAATATTGGGCCATATTTTCCCAAAACCCTGAAACACGTGTTTGCTTAAATTTAATTCTCCACAACTTTGCCTTCGACAGTAAATCTCCATATTCCATAGTTGAGGAAATGTAGACGAAAAACTGTTTTCGTATATGGCCAAGAAAGTCAATTTCGTCCATTCCATTGGTCCCAGTGCCCAGACCCCCGACCCGATTCCCACAAAAAATTTTTCCCAGTTTTTTGACATCAAATGCTTTCATTTGACACCAAAATGAGGAATTTCCGTGCTATACTTGATGAGATATTTGCGAAAAAGTTTCATCGACCCTCGAAAATTTCATATCCGACCTCCACTTCTTCAACCATATCTCCAGAACTATTTGGCCGATTTTGCTCATCTTCGAACTTGAATCAAAATTTAAGCTGATCGGTTGAGCCGTTTGGAAAAAAATTGGAGACGAACGGACATTTTTTTTATTGCTGATTCGTCATCTCTAGACGATAATAGATGCATCCCCCCAACTCCCACCTCGATCTATCCCATGTTACAATAAAATTGTTTGTAGCAAAATTAGAGGACCTTTGTACTTCGTACAGGTCCAATAAATGACAAATTATTATAATGCTGCACAAATGGTGTCCGTAATTGTATATTGGAGAATTTAGCAGTTAGTAAGACATGTAAGAGATTAAAAATAAATTATGTACCAACACCATCAAGCGATGGTTCGTGAGCCTTTAAAACGAAGCCTCATAAAGTCTTAGCATATGATTCGACTTCAATTTTTCTGTTTCCGTATCATTAACATGTTTGAATAAATCAGATAAACAGTTTAATTTATCCTTATTTACTTTTTTGAATCTTAAACAAAATTTAATAAGTCATAAGCATCAAAATCATAATCATGAAAATTTTTGATTCTCATTTTTATAAAAATTCAAAATCATTTTTTTTGTGAGCATCACGAAAAATGATTTTACCAAATCATGAATTTAAAAAAAATGAGCATCAATTTTCTTCAAAATCATGATTTTTTTTGAGCATCAGCTTTAGACAAAACTCTGAGTTTGCGAAAATCAAATCACGAAAATCCGAGCTCTGGTCTGGAAGCTACGATTTTTTGAGGGGGTGACCTTATCATTAAATTTCCTTGCCCATTACATGGGACTTAAAATACCACTTAACATCAAATTTGAGAAACACCCTAATGAATACTTTTGCCATTTTTATGTATATTTTTCTTCTAACAAACTGTCAAATTAACTACAGGAAAATTGTTGTCTAAGTTTCAGTTTCTCTCTCGACAAACAACCTCGGGCATGCTCCCAGTTATAAATTCTTGACAGAAATTTGACAAAACCACAAATTTTCAACCCGACGTCACGCTTCTCATAACCCCCCTCCACCACCACCCGAATTCGTCCGGTTTCCCCATACCTCCTCCCCCCTAACGATCGGACGTCATTTATGAATGGCCAATAATGTTTAATGAATGATTGTCTTAATATTGTCGCCAAATAACGCGGAAGTTTGGACGCTGGTGTGTTAACGGTTGAGACAATTGGTCTAAAAGGATGACCCTCTTTATGGAACTTGATTTGTCCGTACAATCGTTTAGCGTTGGTAGCGATGCGCCCGTGACGCAAGTCCCCATAAGTACAAAAAATTCGGAAATTTTTTTTTCGTAGACTTCGGAACAATATATACAGCTAAGTTTTGACTCCCCCCCCCCTGCGACGTACCCCCCGGAAAATATTTTTTCCTGGATTCCACGGAAAATTCTAAGGCGAAGTGTCTTTTCACTCATTAAAATCGGTTTAGTGGATCCGAAGATACGACCTTTAGAAAATGATCATTTCTTATACAAAAAGTGCTGTTTCATAGAAGCCAAAGTTAATGCAAACATCCTACGTTGGTTAGTTAGTGGATTAGTTAGTTCCAGAGCCATTTGTATGAAAACCGACTTTTTTGCCTTGTGCTCGAAAACGGCTCGATAACTTTTCTTGAAATTTTGCAGGGACCTTCGGGTGGGCATTCTACGCCATATGAGATTTTAAAAATGGGGGGTACCGGCCTCGTTTGGGCATCAGGGCTCTTAGAAGGCGCCAAAAAAAGCCCATATGTATGTGTTTGTGTGTGTAGTGTGTATGATAGCATATTTTGTATGAGGCAATGGTTGTGTGTTCGAGATAGAGGTTTGGTGTCAAAGGAAAAGTTGTTGGGTTGGGTGTGTAGTGTATCAGGGTGACCGCCAAACTGGCGGAAAATAGGCGGGGACTCAAAAAAAAACTTTCGATATGTTGTGCAGAAAGTTGAGGGGATCATTTTCGCCCATTTCGGCGCGCTTCGGTTCGGCGGAGGCGGCGGAGCAAAAAAAAAATTTTGATATGTTGTAGAGGAAGTTGAGGTAGTAGCCGCCACGCTTCGATTCGGCGACGGCGGCTGCTCAAAAAAAAAAATTGATATGTTTTAGAGGCAGTTAAGGGGATCATTTTCGCCCATGGAAGTAGTAGCCGCCGTGCTTCGGCTCGGCGGTGGCGGCGGCTCAAAAAAAAACTTTTGATATGTTGTAGAGGAAGTTGAGGGGATCATTTTCGCCCATGAAAGTAGTAGCCGCCGCGTTTCGGTTCGACGGCGGCTCAAAAAAAAACTTTTGATATGTTGTAGAGGAAGTTGAGGGGATCGTTTTCGAACATAAAAGTAGTAGCCACCACGGTTTGGTTCGGCGGCGGCGGCGGCTCAAGAAAAACTTTTGATATGTTGTAGAGGAGGTTGAGTGGATCATTTCCGCCAATGGAAGCAGTAGCCGCCGCGCTTCTGTTCGGCGGCAGCGGCGGCTCAAAATAATGCAAAACATTACAATCACAACAAAAACCCTTTTTAAAAGGGAAACGTGACGCAAGTCCTCGTCCCTTCTTCCAAAACAACTGATATCAATTTGGGTAACGCTTGCAGTTTCGTAACGCACAAAATTGTTTTGAAATATTTTCACTTTTGATTAAAAAAATGCGTCACAAATGCCGGACCCGCCAATGTAATAATTTTTCTACGCTTTCAGTTTTCATACGCAGAAAGACATGGAATGAGTATAGTACATAGAAATGACGGCTCTTTGAGACAAGCGTTAGGAACGTTAAAAGACAGACCGGTCAACCTACATAGATCAGGCATATACCGCATACAATGCTCGTGCTGCGGACGGCTTTACATTGGGATGACGATCCGCAAGTTGTTCGAACGTTTCAATGAACACATAAAATCCGCAAAATGGAAAACGAAAACTGCTGTAAGACGACACATTTTTATGACGAACCATGTGATCAACATAAGTGAGTTAAAGCTTTTGCAACCCATAAATCACATGTGGAAAATTGAATATTACGAAGCCATCCACATACACAGACATAAACATGAAAATCTACTTAATGAAGACAATGGGAACATAACGTCACCGCTACTACATTTATTCACGATTGAAAGAAAATACGACGAGAACATTATCGAAATAGAAGAAGACACACCTAACACCAGCGTAAACGAAGAATTTTTTGACTGCGAGTAGAAATTGCTATTTGTTTTACACACGATCCTAACTCCTTCTAAGGGAATTAGTATAATTAGTTGACGAACTGATATGTTATCAGCGACACATGTATGTGTAAGTCCTTTGTTTTTTGTTTCTTGTCTTCTAAAGAAGGTATTGTCCTAGAGCGACATTTTATAGAGGGAAAATTCAGTTAAAATAAATACCCAGATGATGGTTGTTTAACAACCGAAACCTAAGTCGGTAAAAAATTATTAAAATAAATTGGTGCAATTGAAAAAATAGAGCGTTTATTTTTAACTCAACTTTTAATATAACTTCCTGTACAAAAATACGCCATACATCCCAAAAAGTCAAATTTTTGCATTGTGAAATTTAAAAGAACAGAAAAACTATAACACTGGGGGGTCCGGCTTTTGTGACGCACTTTTTAATAAAAAGTGAAAATATTTCAAAAGAATTTTGTTCCGAAACTGCAAGCGTCACCCAAATTGATATCAGTTGTTTTGGAAGAAGGGACGAGGTCTTGCGTTACGTTTCCCTTTCGAAAAGGGTTTTTGTTGTGATAAGTTTTTAGCGAAAAATTATGTTTCTTATCAATGATGTCATCTTTAAAAAGTGTCGTAATTAGTGAATTAGTCTGGCAAACAGATTTGGGATCAAAGTTGAATTTTTCAAACTGTGCGATGTCATCTAGAAGATTACTCACTTCGGCTCGATTTTGCAAACTTAGCCCTTATGTTACAGGCTGTTTACATGACCTCAATTGTATTCGACTATTAATAGCCAAATATTTCTCCATTACTTTACTGGGCATCTTCAGTGGCTGAAATAAACAGTAACAAAATTTGTAGTTTTATGAAAACACAAACAATGAAAAAGTGGAACCTCATACACTAAGCAAATTTACGAATTTCATTTATTCGGTATCATTTTGGTTTTGATCAAACTAAGTTATTCTGAGTATTTTTTAGTGGAGATTGACACAGTACAGTTACGCTACGCCGACCGTTGCTGGTACTAATAGTAGACCGGGACCTATAATAGAATATTAATTACAAACCAAAGACTGCGTGTACAAACGCTCCTCTACTTCGTGCTGAAACGTTTACTTTTTATCGCTTCGTGTTCAGGTAAAATACTTGATAATTGATGATAACATTTTGTTGAGCCGTGCTGCGCTATTATACTATACCCGTATACGTATTTAACAATAAACATCACAAGATTTGATTTAAAAAAAATGACTGGTTTAGAGCTAAGATAAAATTGAATTTGAAAACAACAATATCTTTCTACATTTCATCGTTGATTTTATTCGAGTTGACTTTATTAGAGACATAACTACGCACAACGCATTCATCCAAGCTGCATTACTTGTGACATAAGTATCGCATACAAAAGCCTCTTTAAAGGTAAAGTGTGACGCAGTCCGTAAGTCCGCTCCCAAAATTAATGACACCGCTTTCAAAATGAATGATATCATGGTGATGTCAGAAATGACTTACGGATAGACTCTGTCTATTTTCTTGACCGTGAGAGCATAAAATTTATTGTGGTGGGATCTTTCCTAGATTTTTCGGTCCAACTTGTTTTTAAAAAACTAAATATGTACCAGGGCCTATTTTTGAGAAAATTTGTGAAATTTTGAGAAAATTTTCTCAAATTTGCTTAAAATTTCTAAAAAATTTTCTGAAAATTAAAACATTTTTGAAGCATAATTGATGTTTTTTATTCAAAAAATTGTTCAAACGACCGGTTTTAGGTGTTTTAGGGCATCCTAAGGGCTGAATTTTTAGCCACTTCTTCATGCTTGGTTTCTTGTTGTTTTTTTCATCTGCACGACCTCTAATATGGTTCAGAATACACTTTACGTCGATTCTTATTACACTCATTTTAACTTGTTTGAACCTATTTTTCCTTAAAATAAAATTCTGGAAAATTTGAGAAATTTTGAGAAAATGCGAGAAAATTTGAATAAATTTTCTCAAAAATAGGCCCTGATATGTACTGAGACGTTTCGCATTTTTATTGTTGTTGCATATTTATCAGTCTGTTGAGCTTATCTACAATGTTATCTTATGTTTGAATTTTAAAAAACTAGTTACAATTAAACTTCGAATTATATATTTCTGGGACTTGCGGGATGCGTTCACTTTTTTCACATGTTTTCAAATACTAATATTCACACAATGAGCAGAAATTCTGAAGGAAAATTCGAAATTTGTAATCAAAAGCTTTTACTTAAAAAATCAAAAATCAGACGTCATTATTTTGTACGAGGGGGTAGGAAAGAGGGGTCGGAAAATTGTCAAAACAACCGGACGTCATTTATGAATGGCCCCTAACGTACGATACTACTGAAGGGAAAAAAACATTAGACATCACAGCTGGAGTACCACAGGGAT
This sequence comes from Pseudolycoriella hygida, assembly GCA_029228625.1. NCBI lineage: Eukaryota > Metazoa > Arthropoda > Insecta > Diptera > Sciaridae > Pseudolycoriella > Pseudolycoriella hygida. Next base: position 92,414,792 of record CM055404.1, read on the forward strand.
CCATATTAGGACCAACACTGTGGAATATAATATATGACACAGCACTGCGGCTGAAACTGCGAAGATGCGCTAAGACGATTGCTTTTACCGACGACTTGATCCTCACGGTGCGGTGTCGGGAACGTCGAAGAGCGAGGTGGAAGTAGTTACGATGGAGACGCTAGAAACTGTCGAAAACTGGATGACAACCGCAATACTGAAGCTGGCCCACCAGAAAACCGAGATCATGCTAGTGAGTAGCTGCAAAAAAACTGAGCGGATCGTAATGACCATTGATGGGGAAGAAATCACATCCACTCGCCGATTAAAATACCTTGGAGTTATGCTACACGTGCAAAAAGGCAATGAAAGCAACTGCGGCACCGGCCAGAATAATGCCAAACGGTTTTGAACCGCGCAGCAGCAAAAGGAGGCTCCTAGCGGCCATTCCGGCTCTGTCAGCAGCCCAGTTACCGTTGTTTCTAATTAATCGTTACGGTTCTGCAATAATTGCTACGTCGCATTTTTGTTCCGCTGAGACTTGCCAACTAAGTTATTGTGTCATGTCAGATTTGGATCACTTCCATTCTTGACCCCTCTTAGATTTAAGCGCCTGTTTAAAGACTGGGCATCTCGCTCCACCAGTCACGTGATCGTTTTCTGACGTGCACAGCAGGCATTTGGGAGGGTTCGTGCAATCTCTTGCCAGGCGATTTTCTCCACCACATCTCCTGCACAGGTTGGATCTATCCTCTACCTTACATTTTCTTGCCTGGTGTCCAAAGTCCATACACTTGAAGCACTATTCTGACTTCTGGGTTACCCTTATTGGGCATACGGTCCAGTCCACCTTTATCTTGCTGATTTTCAGAATCTTAATCGCTGCGTCCACTGTGAGTTTTATTTTCGCCGTTTGGAGTTCGTCTCTCGCTTTCCTCATGCGTATCGTCATTTATATTACCTTTTCGTGATCTCGTCCATATATCTACCATATACCTAAAGTCATAAAAAGTTCAAAAAATGCCAAATTGTTTTATTTGTGATAATTATGAGTTACAATGAAGAAATTTATAATTTGCTCATTTGGCTCTAGGATTTATTTACCCCGGATAAACTGACCCGGACTAAATTATCCCGGACAAAATTACACCGGACAAAATATCCCTGTAACTAAACAGATAAAATAACGCGGATCAGAGGTTGTATGTAATGTTTTAAGGGGCTCTGCACCCTCACCTCCGCGCCTGCGGCGGCGGCGGGCTTGTTTACGCAGGCGGCGTTACGTGCAAATCGCGCTAGGGACTCTGCCCCTTAGACCCCGCAAGGGGTGATATTCCCCCTTGATCCCCTTTGCGATGGCTGCCGCCACTCGACCCTGCTTTTTATTTTTCCATCATGTTCACGGCCTACGGCGCAGCTTTCTGTATAAATTCTGGATAATAAAGAATGTCCTGGTGAAATTAGTTATTATGTCCGGGGATATTTTATCCGGGTTATTTTGTCCGGGCTAATTTTGTCCAAGAGGTTATTTTGTCCGTGGTAAATAAATCCGAACGCTGCTCATTTATCTCTTTTTCAGATGTTTTGCTATTCCCAATTAACCAAATTCTTCCGCGGAAGTCGTTCGGACATTGAACAAAAGAAGTATTTGAATGCCTTCATTGCTCTTCTTCCGAAAGAATTTCCGCGGAAGAATTTGGTTAAATGAACGGTGTTCTGCACCATCTTTGTCATTCTATTGTTACCACAATGAAAACACTCAGTTACTGCAGAACACCGTTCAATTGGGATTGTTATAACAATGAAAAAAGTGATGAAACGTGTGAATGTGTAGAATGTGCATTGCGATGTATCGAAAATTGAACAGGTATACGAAAATTACTGAATTTCGAAATGAGTTGGTTGTTTCTTTTACATAATTTTCATTACACGACATAGTTAGTCTCACATAGTGAAAAGTGGTTTTCTTTTTTTTTTTTGTTTCAAATTTACCAGTGCTTCATAACGGCACGTGTGGAATGATCATAAAAAAATTAAAAAAGTTATCTCTATTTCCGTTTTCTTATTTTTTAGCGGTAAATCCTTTATTATTTGCGATCAATACTTTATTTTTGCAGTCATTTCTTATTTTATCGTTATTAAATGTATATTTTTTTCTTGCGAAAGTAACAATTTTCGTATTTGGCCCACATTTGCAGTTTGAACGTCGGTGGCGTTTGGACGTTCTTCCGCTCTAATTCCATTCCTCAGTTTAGTATGTTTACCGTTAGGGCCGTAGGTACAAGCCAAAAGTGGTATAAACGATATACTAGGCACCTTCATTCTTCAAATTTAGAAAATATGTGCCTGACCTAAATACTGAAAGTACTTCGAATATACAATGAAAACTTTTGGCGTTGCCACAGATGATTCCAAGAAATTCTCATTCTAATAATATTAATTCATTATTTGTCCTATTAGTGTATTAGTGTTGCACAAAATTTTTCGCTCGTTTCACTCTGTGAACACACTTTTTCTATTAAGGTTGAAGTATAGTAGTGACTAATTTTGCTTGGAGTGCAGAAACAGCTCCATTTGACACTGGCTATGGTCCTGTCCTTTATGTATCTTTTTGTTCCCCATTGACGGAATAAAAGTCGACGCCGATACATACAAGGGTGGATGCAGGGGTATAAAATGTTATAGGGCTCAAAGACAAAACTCATTGGTCTGGTGCACCTGCACATTCATGGCAATTTCTAATAGAAAGACTATTATAGATGGAACGAATTATATTCACACATGCAATTTGTCATATTCGCTCTGAAATAATTTCGGGTCTGTCTTATGTACGAATGTTCATAAAAAAATCACCAAGCCTGAGCATATAATTCTGACGAAGCAGTTGCAAAAATTTTGCAATTAGTGTGGCAACATACACCCCAACTTTTCAGCTTTTTTAAATATATATTTAGTGAAATTTCTTGACAACTTCTGGTGAGCTTCTCTCTTTGAGGAAAAAATACTTCAGAGTTAAGGGTGAAATGAGTGAATGAGCAATTTTTCCTATGCCAGCACTTCTAGATTCTGTTGTGCGTTGAAAAGGTGTAGATTTAGGTCATTTGTACGTAACTCGAGTAAATCTTCTCCGATTTTCAATTTTTTTTAATCGAAAGGTCTAGGAGTATCCGACAATTTATGGAAGAAAATTTTTTGAGTCTAAGTCCAGGGCCCTAAAACTGAGTATCTGCTAAGGCCAACATAAATCGAATAAATCTCATCCGATTTTTGTAAATCTTTTTTTTAAGATAAACGGTTTTGGAATCGAATTTGGGCAAAATCAGTCAAGACGTTTCGAAGTTACGTTCAAAAAAGTGGTCAAGAACATGGTTTTTTGAAGGTTAGCGAAAATTTTTGCCTCTGTGTTTTGAATAAAAAATATGAACATTAGAAAATCACGAAAGTTAAATTAGTAAAAATGGTTTTTCGTGAATATTCCATTAATTATTAGATGCAGTGTTGTAGAGAAAAAAGACGAATTTTGGAGAGGTTTTTACACCGTTTCTTCAGACGGTTTTGCAATACTGCCATTTCGATAATTTCTAATCTAATTTAAAGTGGACGTAATTTCATACACTTAAGAGTTAAGGAAATATTTACTTAGATTCGTACGAGTCTTTTTGTAACATCTATTCTGATGCGTAAGGGTTCCTTGCATATATTTTGTGTGAAGCAATTTTTTGGCCTTTTTGTACAAGCTCAGTTTCATTCAATTGATGCAAACATGTGTACTCAAGTTGGACGAAATTTAAGTCGGCACCTTTAGTTATTGTAAGAAAACGTAGGCACTTGGTTAAGTTTCATGTGGTCATTCCTTTGAAAAATGTTTGTAAAGCATACTTCACAAATACGTGAAATGAGTAAATATAGGATGCAATCCTCAAATATTGAATTCTCCGTGAAGTTGCTCTATTTTTCGGACAGTCGTGAGCGCAGAAAATTAGGTCACTGTACATATCTAAGCTGAAACAATATTTAAGCATTTCTTATATCAATACGGTTCATCCGAAACCCTTGAAAAACAACTGATTGATGAGTTTACTCTGACATCATTGCATACATTAAAATGTTTAGCGCACATATGAGGCGGTAAAAAATGTCAATATAAAATCTTACACAGTTGTGGAACAATTGTATTGTAATGGCATAGATCTGTAAGTCATACCAATCACATGCAGAATACAACGTCAATGCCTAAATTAGAAACAATGCGAATGAAAGAAGTAACATTTTCATCGTAAACTGCTTTTTTACATGATTTGATGTATTATACGATCAGAGCCTCAGCGAAATTGCCATGTCAAGCAAGCAATAGCAATAAAACTCATATTTCCATTTGTATGCGTTACCAAGAAAGCGTACAGCAAATGTTATACACGCTTATCCATTTCATTTGAACATTTGTATAAAATTACATATATTTCCAACCGTTTTTGCCATCGAATTTTTTCTTGATCCGGTGTGGAATATCATTTACTATTATCTATATTAAAAAAATGCTCTGATAATACAATATGTTATGGCATATTTCGTAGGACGAGAAAGATATAAATTTGTAGTTTTTATACTTTTCGGTTATCATGCCCGCAGCGGTAGCGGCGGGTGTGACGCAGTCCCCAGACCCCAAAAAAGAAGTCGACAAACTCAAAAAACACCATACAAAAACTTTTGGGATAAGGAACGCGAACTTTTGATTTTTTCCCCCTGCCCCCCTTCCCCTCCAAATACTTTTAAAAAAAAAAGAAGTCGCAGCAGCTCTCTAACGAGCCCAGACTGATCAAAATTGCTTGGAAATTGGCTGAGATATCGAGGTTTGAAAATGTCATTTTTCTATGGACTTTCGATTTTTCTATTGTTCTCATTATAATGAATTTTCGCTTGGTATAGACACAATAAAAATCTCTTTAATCGAAGTTTTCTTGCATTTATTTTCATTGCATTCGGTCGGTTATACAATAATGACCATTTTCAGGGCTAAAACACAGGAAATTAACATAAACTTAGAGAAATTTAGATAAATGATTCCCGAGGAATTAACTTACAATTTTTTATCACAAGAAACTACAAATAATTTCAGTGATCATACACTGAGTCTTTTTTTGTTTACAAATTATTTCAAGTTCTTTGGCTTTGCGCGTTGTTAAATGTAGGTGTCAAGACGTCAGCTGTCATTGCTGATTAAGTTTGCCAGTGTTGACTGATGGAGTGGTGCATTCCTTTGTTTTTTGATCACAGTTTTTTGAATCAAATTTTAGAACAGTGATGTTACATGTGCCGAGTCTTTTTTGTAATTGACTGCATCATGTTCATTAATGATAATCTGATTTGCTTCGTGGATCTTTAACGTGCGCCTAGATTTAACTTTTTTCGTCACTTTTTTGTTGCAGAAGTCAAATTGATGCCCCGTTTCAACTGTGTGCCTCACTAAAGCGGTTGTTTTGTCACTGATGACCTTTTTTTAAATCCTTTTTGTGTCCCTCCTCGATTCTGTCGTCAAGCGTATAAGTTGTCTCACCGTCGTACCATTTTTCACAGGATGGTTTCGATAGACCAGCAATACAACAACAGTTTTATAAATTATTATGAAAACTTTTTTTCAGATCTGTCGGTTTCTATCCATCTATCATCTAACCGTCTCAAAACTGTTTTGTAACAAAAAAGTTAAATTTCAGTGATCAGTACAAAATGAAATTGGAACTTTTTGGTGATTCACGGTTACAGAACAGCTTCTCCACCTAGGTTATTTTATAACGCGGCAATAACTCGTCCTCAACGGTTATCGCAACGTTACTCAAAGGTTATGGTTTTCAGAATTGCTGTTTGGAAAAGGCAGCCGAAGGTGACACGAATAGTTCCGAAGGACGCCGAAGGTCACACGAGCTGTTCCGAAGGTGTCACGAAGTGTTCCGAAAGTTGCCGAAGGTGACACTAAGTGTTCCGAAGGTGGCCGAAACTGACGCGAAGTGTTCCGTAGGTAGCCGAAGGTAGCCGAAGGTGACACGAAGTGTTCCGAAGGTAGCGGAGGGTGACATGAAGTGTTCGGAAGGTAGCCGATGGTGACACGAAGTGTTATGAAGGTAGTCGAAGGGAATAACTCAGTGGTGAAAATTTTTTTGTAGAAAAAATTTTTTGGAGAAAAATTTTTTTCCAAAGAAAATTTTTTTTGGAGACAAATTTTCTTCGAAGAAAAATTTGTTGAAGAAAATTTTTTTCAAAAAATAGAAATTTTTTCACGTGAATTTTAGTTTTAACAACTGAAAACTTCCAAAACCACTGATATCGCATACAAAAACCTCTTTAATGGTAAAATGTGACTGCATGCGATTTTTCAGTCAGTTTGTGATTTTTTGTGATCAAAATCAAAATATAAAAAAACTAACGCATTATTTTCATATGTCGTAGAAGAACGAATGTCTTAGAAAAATGAAATTTATCGTACAAAAATATTAAAAAGATTCAGTTGAATGGTTAATTAACGATAAAATAATGATTAATAAATTATGAGGTTTTTCAAAAAAGGCTTCTATAACGAACTTTCTCTATAACGAACAATATTGAATTCCTTCAGAGTTCGTTGCAGTAAAATTTTATTGAATGACATTACTATAATTCATAATTAAATACTACATCTTTTGAGTTGCTATACATCCCGGGGGAAGCCCGGTTAACCACGCTTGTATACTTATATTTAAGGTGACCTTTTATCTTATTTATGAACATAACTTATCATTTCATTACACGGTAGTTAGCTTTCATACCGATAAATTAGTGTAAAGCATACACATGTATGCATTCGCAATTAATCTAACAATAAGTATATTTTATGGGAGAAAGATTCATCGATACCTTAACCTCACACTAAACATTCTTGGATTTTAGCGTGAGCGATATGCTGCATAAATATACATACAAATTGCTACTAAATGTATCAGTAATTTGTATATTATACCCTCACGAAGCCTAAGAAAATTCATGTAGCTGTATTATAAGTATACGACTGAGCTCAATCATATTCTTCCTGTGAGTATACATAAAACTTGCAAAAATATATGCAGCATATTACTAACGTTAAAATCCACTCTACAGATACATCTCTTAAACTTTCAAAGTCAATATGAGCAGCAAAAGACAAAGAGATTTGATTAGCTAGGAAATGTAGACGTGCCAAATTTATTGAACAAAGCCTGTGGGGCAATTACTCTTCTTTACATATCGCAGACGCTTAAGTCAAGTCATATCATGGGCGCGTGGTAGCAATGCGTCCGTGACGCAGGTCCACATACGAACAAAAAATTACGGCTAATTTTTTTAGTAGACTGCGGAACCATATAAGATAACAATTGCAGGCATACGAACACATTATGATGTAAGTTTATGACGTACTCCAACTCTGTGCTTTAAAAGTCCTTAATTGTTTGCAGTACATGGGGAACTATCGAAGTGTAACTCTTACGCGGGTTTTTTTCTCTTTACAGCGCTGTTGTTGTAGGCACCTATGAAACAGTTAGACGAGATAAGAGGAGGGCTTAGGGACCATCCATAAAGTGACCATTTTTAGACCACTCCTCCCCCTAAGAAAGTACGTACTTTATGGATGGCCCCTTAGGATAACAATGGGATAATAGCATTGCTCCTTTTAAGTAGAGTTCTAATTCAATTGTTGGTGCTTCTATAGACATTTCGTGGTTTGATGGGATACGTGCAGAAGCCTGTGGTATTGCTAGTGCCAAAAACATCTTATACAATCGGGTTTTACATAACGCAAAAAATGCACAAGCTTATGACTCTCTCTCAGTGAGATAACTTATTTGAAAGTTAATAGAAGGCTTTGAAATCAGTCGGAGTTAGTCATGTCGTAAATTTATGAAGTTTTATGTGTAAATAAAATTAAGAGATTTGGAATGCTTCCCTGGGTTTTCCGAGATATTCGCTGAATAAGTCTTTCAGCGATACTGGCCGGTTTTTTCATGAAAGTGGACTTCATTCATTCTCCGGAGTATAAACCGTTGGATTTAAACCTTTGTTTTCCAACATGGAATTGGCTGATAAAGTGAGCTCAGTATTCGTTATTCGTTGGGTGCATCAAGTTCGTTAAATATTTCTTAGCGCTAAGGGAGTTCATTACAGTTACGAGTTTTATTTTTTCCTCAACATCTTGAGATTTGTTTGTTTTGCTAAATAATCCAGTATCTTTTTCAAGAATGTCTGCCAGGGAGTTGCGGGAAACGTTAACTATTGTCACAATTTTTTATGGATTATAAATCGGTGTGATTTTTTACCAGCGTTTCTCTTTTCAAACAACGAAATTAGATCGTTAGCAATTTTCAGGGAAATTGTATATACTTTTTGTAATTAAGACCACTTTTCGTCCTATCTAGGCACGAGTACTTAGGGTCAATGAAAAGTGAAAAGAAGATTTTAGTAACAATCAACTCATTCCATAACCTAAACACGTGTGGGATGAATTGGATCGTTACTAAATGTAAAAACATGAAACACTAAAAAGTCAAAACATTTCATGAACATTATAAATTTCGAAAATTGCCCATTTAATTCTGCCCCAGAAAAGAAAATAAATTCGTAAGTGTAATTCAAAAAAAAAAATGGCAACAATGAGCTATTACGTACGCGCGCTATTAGACTTTGTGTATGTTTTTCCTGTTCTGTATCTTTAATTCGCGAAAAACGTTCTCAATCCCGGCAAAGGATCATATTTCAAATATTAGTAAACAAAAATGGAATTTTTCGAACAGCTGTTTTGTCATAGTTGCCAACACCGTTTTAGCACCAAGTGATGTATACTATTTTTCGCGCAGACGGGCAAAACGCCAGATTCCGAACAAAAACACTGGACAAATTTTGCATGAACATTTTATATCATGATCATAGCAAGTGTACGATTGATTTTTTCACATTAATCATTTATTTTTTGTTCCTGTAAACATAAACAAAAATAAGTAGTAAAGAAAGGTTCCCGTTAAAAAATTTGAAGTGATAAAAATTCACCAATATCTTTTTGCATACAACATTTCATGAAATGAGTTTGAAATGACTTCTGAATGCATTACTTCGCTTGTAGGGTTCTCAATTCAAAGCGATGTGTTTGTGAAGTAAAAAAAAACAATTGTTCATTGGTTCAGTTTTTCAGTGGTCAGCAATGATAAATATTACCTTGAGTATAATGTTTTCATTTTTCTGTCAGCAGTGAAAGGTGGGAAGAAAAGACTTTTCTTCCCACCTGTCGTTTTCACTCCTGGTCTAAAAAGTGATGTTCAAATGTAAGCCTACAACGCGCCTTTTCGGATGCAAATTTGGTGAGGAAATATGGCGTTTTTTGTCCGTCTACGCGAAAATTATTTATGATCACTTTTTGTCGTTGTTATTTCCTAAGATGTCAATTATTTCCCTACTTTATTTAACACTTGTCAATTGTTTTGTTACGTGTTTGCTCGGAATCTTACTTTGATCTAAATCAGCACTTTGAGCTCCTTGTTTTGTAATATACTATTTTCTTACATTTTTTGTCACTTTAAATCTTTTCTACGACCGCCTTAGTCAGGCAAATTCCTGGATCCGCCCCTGCGTCGAACGTCATGAATATTTTTCTGACAGACATCCGTGAAAATAATCTATGGTACAATGCTCACAGAGTGAAAAGAATGAAAAAGCTGATAGACAGACTTTTTATAAACTCCCATGGCAATAGACCACAAAGTAGTCAACATATGCCTTGGAGTACAATCTTTCACGTTTTTTGAAACCATTGCGCTACGAGAAAAACTCTCGACCGCGATTTCAACAACGGATTAAAGGCCGCTACCTTACTTCAATCATTTAAGGAAAGACAATCTAACGAAACAAAACAAAACATGCTGATTTCGGCGTATCACGCCCTCACATACCAAACAAAGTATGTGATTTCATCAGTACACCTATGTCTTGCAGGACTATGTGTATATCAGCGCAGACACAGAACAAATACAAATTTTGAACTTTCAGCGCTCGCTTTTATACATTGAAAAACTTTTGTTTTGTTTCGTTAGATTGTCTTTCCTTAAACGACTATGGAACAAGATATGCTAGATTTATTAAAGCGAGAAAATCTCAAATTGTGGGGAATAAATAAAACTCGTAACTGTAAGGCAATTAGAAAGTTGCTTCCAAAGGAAAATTACATTTACAAGAAAGAAGTTTCAGTATATTTTGGAGAAACTACGTTTTTTCTGTTTGTGATATGGTGCAGGTGACTAACGGTAGACTAACGGAAACAATGATCTCAGATGTCATCCGACGTACATCAGTATGGCCTTTAACATTACTTTGGGTAATTTCTGTGGATCTTTTAAATTCTTATTGTTCTAAAAGAACATAAAACATTGAATTGTTTGGACATTTTTATTATTTAGACACATTCGAGTCTTTTGCAACATCTATTCTGTTTGAGACATCCATTCTGATACGTACGGGTCTCTGCTTATGTTTTATTTTTATGTTTATCATTGTAGTTTATAAAATTGTTTTTGTAACTTGCACAAAGGCTTGCCATTTCTCTCCGCCAGCCTATTTGCTAAGGAGAGGCATTGAATCGACAAAGGTGCACCAAGTGTGAAGTGCACACAGATGCACTAAGGTGCACTAAGATACATTAAGACGCACTAAGGTGCAGTGAGGCGTACTAAGGTGCAGTGAGGCGTACTAAGGTGCACCAAGGTTCAGTAAGGTGCAGAAAGTGCACCCAGGCGGAGTGAAAGACATGGAGGTGTAGTGAAAGGCAGTGAGGTGTAGTGAGGTGCACTGAGGTGTTGTGTAAATTTTAAATAATTTTGCCATAATCAAAACAAAAACATACTACGCGGACCCGTACAAGCCCCGACACGAAAAGCAAGACTATATTTATATTTTGTTACGTCTCTTTTCCTTTTGAAGATGCATTGCATCATTGAAAAATCTGTCCGAATAGTATAACCAAACAAAATACTGAAAACAATACTAAAACAAGACCCGTACGTATCAGAATCGATATGACAAGGATACATGGGTAGTGATACATCATAATTCTTATTGTAAAACTTTAAAAATGAGCAAAAAGTACAATGTTCTTTTAGGACTATAAGAATTTGTACGACCAACAGGAATTACCCAAGGTAATGTCAAAGGCCCTCCCGAAGTACGTTATTGGGCTTCTCACACCCACTATTTCATGGTCAAAAATCTTTTGATTGAGACATTTTTCGGAAAATATCAGTTAATTTCTCTAAATTCAACTTTTCAGGAAAATTCAAATTTTTAAGGAAACTGAAATTCGAATCGGCGGCGTTTTTTCTTCTCTCATTAACTACTGTTACACGTCGTGTGATTTCAGTATAAATCGAATAGCACATCTTATATGAAGCGATATTTACCTCATAAAAAAATATAGTAATGTATAAACTTGAACCTGCCGCAAAAAATATTGAAAAAATCGAAAAATTAACTTATGGCCGATCTAAGGACTCATGCCTCCAAAATTTCAAAAAAAAAATACCTCATACCTTAAAACGAAAATGTTTCGATCAACTTGTCTAAGCAAAAGAAACATCTAACTAAGTTAACCCCCAACAGTCAAGTTTCACCGAAGGTAAACGTTTAAATTAAGAAAAGGTTTCATCTTATAGAAAATATCTAAGAAAAAATTGAATATTTTTAACCACTTTTTCGACTGATTTGCTGATTGAAGACAAACATTTTGAAAATCAGTCAAGTTTTATTCGAATAACGGGTTTTTCACTAAACACTAATTATTATAAAATATTTAAAGAGAAGTTTTTGCGTTCCGAAGCTGTAGGCGTCCACCCAACTGATATCAGTTGTTTTGAAAGAAGAGACAAGGACTTGCGTCACGTTTCCCTTTTAAAAATTGTTTTTGTTATGATCTTTTTTCGTAAGCAGTGTTATCATCATCATTATCTTGGTGGAAAAAATTTCACGAAATTGCTCTTATAAGTTCTATACAGCGTTTCGCATAAATACTACACAATTGTTGAATTGCGTAACAAGATATCGTGATAAAATTGTCCACACACTTATATCAATTTTCTATTGATTAATATTTTCTGATTAATATTTATTTATTTATTTGCTTTCCCCGTTTTCTGCTTTGTTTGGATACATTGAATATTGATTGTAGACACAGCCTATTTCATACGAAATGACTATTTGCGCCGGGAGGGGCTATTAATCTTTACTATTTGGCCCAGGGAGGGAAAGCCCAGAATTTAGAAAAGACCTAGAGCACTTAGGAGAGGCCCCTGGCCCTTACTTCCGTGGACGAAAAAGTTTGCCTCTTTTTTCTCTACAACACTGCAGGTCGCGTAGCGTGAGTTTGGCTCATACTAAGGACAGTACAGACCGAACCACTCAACGTATTTTCACTAATTAAATTTTTTGAATTTCTGATGTCCACATCTTTCATTCAAAACCTTAACGAGCGATTTCCGTTCTAATTTTGCAGAGATATAAGGGAAAAAGTTCCACCAACCTTCAAAAAACAACGTTTTTAACCACTTTTTCGACCGTAACCTCGAAAGTTTTCGACCGATTTTGCCCAAATTTAATATCGTAACAAATGTTTTCATTATCTTTCAGGAAAGAATAGCTTTTGAAAATCGGATAAGAATCACCCGATTTATGTAGCAAAGACACGTTGGGCCCTAGTAGAGATTCTGTTTTAAAGCCCTGGCTGAGTCCTAAAGGTCAAAAAAAGTTTCTTCCATAAATTTTCAGGCATGCCCAGACCTTTCAAACAAATAACAAATTTTAAAAATCGGAAAGGATTTGCTCGAGTTATGTACAAAAGACCAAAAACTACTCAAGAAGAAGAACACTCAAGATACACGAAGTCAACCAGATCATTTTGAACGAACACAACGCAGTGAACTTCAAAGCGGATGCAAAACGACGTAAAAAAGGCCTTCCGAAAGTACATGTTAATCTGCATTTTTTCTACAACATAGCGAAAAACAATTTTTTTGTTTAGGTTTACGACTTAGGGTCCTCAGGAGGGGCCTCGGATACAAAACTAATTCCTTATATTTTCTCTACAACATAGTGAAAAACCATTTTTTCGTCTAGGGCAGACCTCAGGACCGACCTGGGGCCATAAGGAAATTCCTCGGATACATACTTCCAAAGACAAAAATGTTTATTCAATTTGCTCTACAACATGGCAAAAAAAATTTTTTTGCTTAGGGTCGACCTTAGGACAGAAGTGAGGCCTACTTCAGCCCCAAGCACATGCACCAGGTCCAAATTTATTTTTGAGTATAATTCGGTACTCGATTACCTCTCAAATAGAAAAGGAATCAACAAAATCAGTTGGGATTTGTCCAACTTATGTAAGCGAACACGTTGGGCCTTAGTAGAAACTCAGTTTTAGGGTCCTGACTGAGTCCAAGGGTTTCTAATCAAAAAATTTTCTTCCATTAAACAGGAGACAGTCCTAGACTTTTCGATAAAAAAACTGCAAATCGGAAGATATTTACTCGAGTTATGAAAAAAACATGAAGAGCGCTAGCAGAAACTAGTTTTTAGTGCCCTAGCTATATCCTAGGGCCCTAGTCTCAAAAAATTTTCTTCTACTAATAGTTGGGCTTTCATAGACCTGACGATTAAAAAAACAATTATGACAATCGGAAAAGATTTACTCGAGTTATGTACAAAAAAACACGTATGGCCCTAGCAGAGACTCGGTTTTAGTGCCCCAGCTAAGTCCAAGGACTCGAATTCAAGAAAAGTTCTTCCATAAATTGCCAGCTATGCCCAGATCTTTGAAACAAAAACAAGTTTATGACAATTGGAAAAGATTTACTCGAGTTATGTACAAAAACCACGTATGGCCCTAGCATAGACTCGGTTTTAGTGCCCTACACTAAGTCCAAGGACTCAAATTTAAAAAAGTTTCTTCCATAAATTGTCGACCATCTTTCAAACAAAAGAAAATTTATGAAAATCGGAAAAGATTTACTCGAGTTATGTACAAAAGACCAAAAACCAATTGAACAGCCCTAGACTTGGCAGTGCCCAGATTCAATCCCATAAAATATATTTCCATTACCTTTCAGGAAAAAAAAGCTTTTGAAAATCGGTTGAGTTTTATTCAAGTTATCGCTGTGACAGACAGACGGACGGACATCGTTTTTATTGTTCATTCGTCATCTAAGCACCAGGATCGATGCTCCCCACCGGGGGTGGCAGTCTTTTGTTTTTATTTGTGCAAGTAAGACTCAACGTGAAGTTAGCTGCAGTTGCAACCGAAGCTAACTTCATAGCAAACAAAATCAGCTGATTATTGAAACTTTTAATGAAGTCAGCTGATTTTTGTTAATTTATTAATGAAATCAGCTGATTTTGTTTACAATGAAGTTAGCTTCACGTTGAGTGTTACTTGCACAAAAAAACACAAAGGACTGCCACCCCCCCCGCTCCCCACCCACTCCCAGGTCGAAATTGGGGTGGTTACAAACGTCGTGGTAAACGCATAAGACCCCTTTTCGAAGAAATTCGTTCTTCGTGCGGGTCTAAAAACTCACTGGCTATCAAAACAGGGAAGCTTTTCCTTTAACGAAATGTCACAAAAACTAGGTGGCTAACAAAACTAGGGAGGCACGTCATCTGTACGCGCCTCTTTTGAAATTTAGACATTGCAAAATTGGTTCGAAACCTTGAAAATTTCCGTTAACTGCAGGATGTGAATCATAAGATTGTGCAACGTTTCGTTTTGACTCTTTCAACCGAAAAACCGGTTTTACATGAGAAAATTACAGACGAATTCGTGAAATTGTAATTCTAACCAATCAATAATATTATAAATTGTTGTCTCAAAACTATATCAGATGGAATATTATTTCATGCTACAAAAACTGTAAAATAGTATCTCGGTTTGAGGTGTACTAGTAAATGGTTCGAGACAAAGTTGGGAATCTAGACGACACCAAGAACTGAGACAACTCGTATTAATGTATTACTCGTATGTAACTCGACAATGTATTAAGCGGCTAAAAGTTCGTGCTCTACTGTAAAGTAGACATTACAGAAGACTACTGAGTAGTGTGATATATAAAAGTAAATAAACTATCATTTATTGCCTTTCTCATACGATTTAAAGTATAAATAAAGTATAAAAACTCATAATTCGACCCCGGTACAAATAGTGAAAAAAGCATCCACCTATTTCATGGTATTCAACACAAATGCTCTTCTTATCAGTATTATTGACAACATTGACATTATATTGGACACACAAACATTTGAAGCACTTTTTTTCTTCCATTCTTCTATTTGAATGAAAAAATCGTTATTTTTGGAATATTTGATTGTTAGGTAGATGATGATGTTCAAGAAGTAATTGTTTGTTATTCTAGGAGGTAACTAACTACTTGCGGAATTTGATGGGAACTTACCTATGTGGATAGGTTATAGGGCGGATCGTTTCGAAAAAAATTTATTCAATTTCGACATAATTTTTAGTAGCCGTCATAGTAACACGAAAATTTTGTAGTGACAAAACTTTTGATAAAAAATGCAATAATTTAATTGGGAAGTTACTTGCTAAGATGTCGAAGGCTTATATGCTAAGTCACAACGCAATCAGGTCGCTACCTTAGCGCCGGAGGCGGATATTTTTTGAATTGTAGTACAGAGCCTGTTTCAGAGAATTAATTTCACTGAATTTCTCGAATTTAGCTGTTCTCTATTTCACTAATTTTGAATTCCAGAAATTTAATGTTTAGGAAAATTGAGAAAAATTTGATTTTTGAAGAAAAGAGAAATTAATGTGCATAGAGTAGGCTATATCTTGTATGGTTTTTGTATGCTCTTTTCAAGAAGCACATCTGATAGCAAGGGTAATCAGAATTTCAATAAGAAAGCGATGGTACGGTAACGTTCAGAGGATGGGTAATAGCAAGCTCCTAAAGAGGGTATTCAATGCGTAGGTCCCGGGCGTGCGCCCTAGGGACAGACGCGCCAACTTTAATTTGAGCCATCGGGCGCAATAAAATTTTCAGCACATTAGAGGTGTGCACGCCGCCGGCGATTTTACTTTCGTCGCGCCGAAATTTTTCAAGAAGTGATAAAAAAACGAGCGACTATTCAAGAAACATTTAAAATTTCCCCGACTTTAAAGACATGTGAAATGCTCTTAACTTACCATATTATCCACTAGATGGTAGTGATGTAATGAAGTAACACGTAACATGAGTCAGCATTGAAAACTTATATGTGTATGTACTGACAGTACTGACGTTAACGTCTTTTCAAACAAAAGGACGTTTCAATTTGAGCGTGACTTGCGGAAGTCTTTTTGATATTTATAAACCAAGAAGTTTTAAGAAATTCATACGAACTCTACAAATTTTTACCTGTATTTTGGTAAGTATTAGTTCGGAAGTAGGTAGACGCTAAACTATTGACTAAAGCTGTCTACGAAAAGATATTTTTCGGCATTTATTCACTTTGACTTTTGCTGTTTACAGCGCAAATGGCTAAGGCTAGGTCGAAGTCTAAATGAGTTGATGATGACCTGATCGACGTGCAAGTTTCCGAGCTTATAATCAAGTTGACGAAATCATCCTCAAAGTCAATTGCATGGTCGTATTTTGGAAGGTTACATTTTTCCTCTGACGATCGTAATGTCTGTTTGTAATGTCAATACGGATCCGTATTGGCTTCACAAAAATCCTCCAAAAAAGTCTATTTCCGGCTAGGAAACTAGTTGTGCAGATTATCCCACATCCTAGAGAAAAATAAGATCATTCAAACAAGAAAATTTTTACTGAGATTGGACGTATGGTAGTGGAGTTATGAAGATGTGAATATCAGTTTGAAAAGTACTTTTGAAAGTTGTTTATTTTGATCTATTTTTTATTGTATGTACATTGGGCAATTCCATGCAATGAAATTTGTATATGACCTGGGAACCATGTCAATCTCGTAAAGTGTACAAAGATGCAAGAGTTGTGATGTAAGAAAACATTTTTCAAGAAAAACCATATCTATAAGTCTCTCATACAGAAACAAATTGTCAGACGAACGGTTTAACCGGAAAACGTGGTTCCCAGGTCAGGAACTTTTTCATTTTCAACTTTTGAGTGGAATGACCAATTATCAAAATTGATTATTTTAAGATGCTTCCTAGGAAATTTGATGGAATTCCAAACATATTTTGTGGAATTTCAACCTCGCGAAAATGACAGAAAATTGTGCTGAGTTTATGGTGAAACTGGAATCAAATTCAACAAAATGGTAAAAAATTTTATGAAATTGGGCATTCTACTGTGGACACTACCAAAACCCTGTCCCTTTTGGACTTAAAATGGTTTTTCAGAAAGGTTGATGTAAATGTCAGCAATTGTGATGATTTTTGGCTAATTTGATTTTTATAAGCCAATAAAATTATGTCAGTTAAACAGTTAGTTAAACAGATTGATCATTTTCATTAAAAAATTTTCAGTGAAATACTATGACTCTGTAGAAAATTAAATTGTTACCTGCACCTCCCCAAATTTCATCATATTACCTATTTCCTATTACTCTTCGAGAACTAGGAAAAAGGATGAAATTTGATATGCGTTGGTCGCGTGCTCGTTAGAAATATCTCATCAAACTCTAGGAAACACCGCTACCAGAAGCGCTACAAGAAAAGGCGAATTTTACCGAAAATTTCTTCAAGTATCATATAAAAATGGTCCAATTTCATTGATTGGGGGTTCGTTGGAAAGATCTCATAAAACACTAGGAAATAGGATGAAATTTAAGGAAATTTTACATCAATGACACAGAACATTTGTAAAAAAATCGCTAAAAACGCTAAAATTGACCAAAATACCAACGAAACGTGGTAAAATCTCACCAAATGAAGGCTCTTAAGAAAAGTTTTGTCAAGTTCTATAAAACTAAATGAAATTTGATATCAACGAAAAACAGAAAAGCCAAAAGATCACTAAAAATTCTAAGAATGACAATGAATATCCTCAAAATTAATTTAGTTTTTGTCCAATTTCATCAAATTATAGTTTTTTGGAAGAATCTCGTCAAGAACTATCAAACTGAATAAAGTTTGAGACGATTGAAATTCATAAAAAAGAAAATACTCACAAAACAGTGCTAAAAATTAAAAAAAACGCTATTTTGTTTGAAAGAACTTACATTCATATACTGGTGTGCTCATTAAAATTATAATTTATAAAAATAATAATTTAGAGAACAAAAGTGTTTACCAGATAACACTAAAAATTTAATAGCTGCCTGCTGAAGATAAATCGCATTTTCAGTTGCGTTTATATCCAGATGACATGACAGATAAAATAGAATAAATAGAATACGCGTCTGTGGGAGTTCTTTTTTATGCAATCGGGCGACTATGTCCCTCCTCTTCGTCTTGGGATACAAGCTTCCCCCTCGAGGATAAAGAAATTTCCAGACAGATGCTAAATCTTCTATTAAAAAAGGTATTTTGGAATTAAAGGTGGATGGATTTTGATTATAAAGAAAATATCTTAAAGTGCATGTAAATCTGGTGTATTCAGTAGACACGCTCTGTGTATTGCTTATTTTAAAAAGTCAGTACAACTCTATAAAATTGAAGGGAATATCATATATAAGCAATTAAAATTAGGGTTCAATTTATTACTTCTAATATTTATGCAACTTGTCGTAGTGTGGCTCTAGTAGAGCCGCTCTACTTTAAGGATTTTCGATCAAATAGTTTTGCTTTTTTGGATGAAACGATAAATGCAACTTTTTCAAGTCACTGTTAAGCGACTTAATTTTATAGCTTGCAAATTATAACAAAATACGAAAATACAAACGGAAAGTTAGTTTTTTAAATCATTTCCCGCAACTCCCTGTGCAACATAACATAATTCCAAGAAGATGTAGTGAGCAGAAGCTAATTTCGAGAAAATTTTTCAAGAAAATCGAGAAAATTTCAAGAAAATCGATAAAATTTTAAGAAAATCGAGAAATTTTCAAGAAAAATGACAAGACGCTAGAATTTAAAATATTCCTACATGATTGAGAAACTTTACCAAATTGAGGAATCAAAATGTAATTGTAGAACTGCTTTTTGGATTTTTTGGTCTTAATTGTTGTACGACAGAAGCGATTTCGTCTAAGCTTTCTTGTACGTCGGAAGATATTTGCGTGGCATTTCCTGTAAAGAAGGAGAGGTTTTTGCTGGGTCTGATGTTCTCCTCTACTATACGACTGCTGCGTCTGGTACTTTCTCACTTATATTGTGAGGCATAGAAAAAAATTCATTAGGTGAATCTGTCATCATTTATTTATCACTCCAATTAATTACTGGGTGGAGCACAATAAATATATATATCCTTGCACAATGCTGACAACCGATCGATCGGTGTCATTAATTAAAAGGACATTGCGAACTAACACTGGAGACTGGAATCTCAGCTTGCAGTATTTCCTCCAGTTTATAGAAGAAATCGTTTCCTATGCGCCCTAAAATGTCGCTTGGATTTAGGGCAGATTTCATATTTATTACAAATAACTAATTTCTTCAAGTGCCACTTTTTAATCTTCCAGTTCTACAATTACATTTTGCTTCCTCAATTTTAGTAAATTTTCATGATTTCGCAATTTGAGATTTCTTGAGAATTTCCATATTTTCTTGAAATTTTCTCGATTTTCTTGAAGTTTTTTTCTCGATTTTATTGAAATTTTCCCGATTTTCTATCGAAAATATCTCGAAAATGGTATAATTCTACTCTAATTTCATTTTTGCTCTCAAGTTAGTCTTTTTTCAAGAGCTATAAATTCAAGAAAGTTCCGAGAAAATCAAGGAAATTTCAAGAAAATCGAGAAAATTCACGAAATTCGAGAAAACATTTTCTCGAAAATAGGATCTATTAGTGAGTTGTCACACCAAGTGCAGTAAAGGGCACCAAGGTACATTGTGGAGCACCAAGGTGCAGTGAGGGGCATCGAGCATGTTTAGGATTCAAATTGAAGTTTTTTTAATTTTGCACTTTATTTCATTTCAAATGTTAAGCATGTTAGTTGAAATTCACATACAAAACCTGTTCTATGAACAATGAAACAAGCTATTCTGTAAAAAGTGCAAAATTAAAAAAACGCGTGATTTGTATCACTTATCAATCCGAGATTTATCGGCGAGGGATAGAATTTTTCTATAAGGAATGGATAAGATAAAATTAAAATATCATCCAGCGCCACAAGTTGATTGTGCTGAATTAATTTATGTTTCAAGTCTGTTTCAAGTGCTTAAAAGATTTTATTATTTAGTTCGTACTTCGTTCTTCGTACGGGTAAAAAAAGTCCGGTCGTCCGTCTTCATTTTTTTTTCTAAACGGCCCAACACATCACCCTCATTTTCCACTAAAAGGTACATGAGTCCCATGATTCAAGTTATGATGATTCAAGCATGAAGAGATGAATCGGCTAAGTACTAAGATATGGTCGACGAAGTGTCTAAAAACGTGGATTTTCGAGGGTCGGGATAAAGCCACTTCTAGAATTGGGAGGGATGACCATTATCTCTAGAACTAGAGTGTTAGAAAGTTGCTTATAAAGGCAAAATTGCAGAGAATAAAATTTTAGAGAAGACGTGTTTCAGGATTTTAGGAAAAAATTGCTCAATCCTGGTATATGACCACTTCTAGTATTGGGAGGGCAGTAAGAAAGTTGGCCCAATCCTGTGTTATGACAACTTCTAGAATTGGGAGGAATGACTTGTATCTCTAGAACTATGGCAACTAGAAAGTTCCTAAGGCAAAGTTGCAGATAATAAAACTTTATAAAACATGTGTTTCCAGCCGTGGAGAAAGTGTGCGAACCTGTTCGCGGGAAATTTCGGTTCGCGGGAAATTAGGTCTTTTTTATAATTTACAGAACGGGAAATGAGTAGTGAACGGGAAATAATGGGAAATGACTAGAAACGGGAAATAATGGGTAATGGCTAAGAACGGGAAGTGACTAGCGAACGGGAAATAGTGCGAAATGGCTCAGAACGCGAAGTAACTAGTTAACAGGAAAAAATTGGAAATAATCATTTAACGGGAAGTAATGGGAAATTACTATGAAAGGGAAATGACTAGTGAACGGGAAATAATGGAAATTACTATGAACGGGAAATGACCAGTGAACTGGAAATTATGCGAAATGACTATTGAACGGAAAGTAATGGGAAATGACTATGAACGGGAAGAAATGAGAAATGAGAAATGAGAAATGACTATCAACGGTAAATAATGGGAAATTACTATGAATGGGAAATAATGGAAAATGACTATGAACGGGAAATGAGAAGTAAAGGGGAAATGACTGGTGAACGGGAAATAATGGGAAATGACTAGTGAACAAGAAATAATGGGAAATGACTATTGAAGGGAATATAATAAGAAATGACCAAGAAACGGGAAATAATGGGAAATGAATATTGAACGGGAAATAATGGGCGGTCGGCGGGAAATTATTAAGAACGGTAAGTGGGCAGGAAATTATTAGGAACGGCAAGAGACAAGTCAACGAGAAATTACTAAGAACGGGAATAAATGGGAAATGAAAATGTCTAGTATTCGAAAATGTTAACAGATCGGGAATTAATATAACACGAAAAAATGTTGATATTGAGAAAGCAAAATTTTTCGCTCGCTCCGCTTGTGATTTTTACTTTCTTTCCAAGAAATATTCACTCGGCTGAAATCAAACCCACAAAAATTGTTTCGCTCGCAATCTTTACTTTCTTGATAAGAAATCCGACCCACAAAAATATTTTCGTTCGATCCGCTGATTCTTACTTTCTTTCTAAGAAATATTCACTCAGCTGAAATCAGACCCACAAAAATCTTTTCGCTCGCTCCGCTCGCGATTTTTGTTTTGTTTCTTAATATTCGAAAACATCTTTCCTGAACCAAATATCCGAAACCCAATTTTACAGCAATTGCTACAGTAATGTTTATAAACCTAAAATTGTTTTTATGAATGAAAATATAGCGGAAAATCTATGTTAACATGGCGTAAAATCGGTGTCAGTACGGCGGGAAATCAGTGTTGCCAAGGCGGGACATAATTGAGAAAAATGTCGGTTTGCGGGAAGTTCCGGATTAGTTCCCACTGGGGAGAAAACATTTTTTCCATGCTTGTGTGTTTCAGGGTTATAGGGAAAAATGGCCCGGTCCAGGGATATGACCACATCTAGAATTTGGAGGGATGACTCATATCTCTAGAACTATGTCAGTTCGAAAGTTGCTTCCGAAGGCAAAGTTGTAGAGAATAAAATTTTCGAGAACACGTGTTTCAGACTTTTGTGGGCAGATGGCTCAATAATGGGATATGACCACTTCTAGAATTGAGAGGAATGACTCGTATATTCACGCAGTGCTTTCCTAGGATGTTAAATAATACGTTAGTACTCACCTTCGGCTCGGGATGCAAACCTCCCCCTCGAAGATAAAAAAATTTCCCCGCAGGTGCATAATCTACTATTAATTTTGTCCTGCTTATGAATGTGTTATTCTCAATGCCCACCCATGCCCGAGCCTGATCCTATATTTCTAATTTAAAGCCCGCTCCGAAAAAATTGATAAAAGGGTAAGAGACTTGGCGGGACGGATAAAAACTCTAGTACTAACGTCTGTACATTTCTCCGGTTCACTACCTGGAAGAAAATTGAGACTTTCCTTCCTACGTATGCTTTTTGAAAATCAATTACATAACGGTACAAAGTTGTTTTGCTTCAGCAAAATGAAAATGAAAATTATTCTGTATTAGGGAAGGAAATAATTATCTATTTTATCTCGTTTGTATATGAAACGCATTGTGTGGGATGGGATGGTTAAGTAGTGAACGTGCTTGCCTTCCACGCAGAAAACTCTGCTTCGATCCCCAGGATGTATATGATTTTTCCAATGACGTACTATTAATACGTATAGATTGGCAGTCTTTGATAAAAAATTAACACGATTTGAAGCAAAGGTGAAATGCGAAATAGTTAGTAGTGTTGGTAAATTACGTAAAATTTAGGTGAATTACGTATTTTCAGCAGAACAAATAAGCGTGAATTGTGTATGTGTTGGTGTGCGATATGCATACTTTACACAAACTACGTATTTTCATTTTGCTTCAGCTGATGGTTACACAAACCCAGTCTTTTATGTCATTGGATCTTTCTGTAACAATCAGTAACATCACTAAGTTCACCCAAGCTTCATAAATTGGGTAGTTATTGGATTTGTGGCCCAGTAACGCAACGGTACACAAAGAATCATATGTGACTCACATACGTAGCAGTGTTTGTACACAGAACAGTCGATAGCTTGTATAACATAGATGGCACTCAATTTCCAATACTCAAAACGAATACGCAAACGATGGCAACCCAAGAGCAACTCACAGTTGGGTTTGTGTGGGTCATCACATCGGATGCCGAACCTGTTGGGCAACCAATCTCCCGGCAAACTGCACGGTATTTACGCGGACGGCAAAATTTAAAAGTGTCTGATATAGAAATGTGTTAGATTATATAATTTATATTTATTCGAACTTCAGTGTGCCTAGAAAACTAAATTTTATGAACAATATTCATTCTTTTAAGTCGTTTAATACAGATTAGTCTATTACAAAATTGCTCAGTGTTTTTTATCTGCCATTGTGAATCCTCTGAATCTATAAAAATGAAGAAACAACTACTAAACACTTTTAGTCCGCTCGACATTTGAATATTAATTAAAACTTGAATAATTTGACACAAGATGGCGTTATAAAAATCTATTGTTTGTGTGCTGATTTTACGCATATACCGCACGTAATTACGCATATATCGACGAAATTCGATTGTATCGCAGTGAAAAATTCAAAATTGAACGCGTTAAAAGCGTTTATTGCGTCTATTGTTGTGATAAAAGAAGCCAAACCTGTCATTCGACCTCTTGGTCTTCAGCCATCAGAATATAAGTTAAATAATTGTAAATATAAGATGTAAATCCATACGCCATCGATAAAGAATTTTTTGTTTTTTTCATCTCGAATGCAATCTATTATTGGACACATCTTGAGACATGCTCTTTACTTTAGTTCACAAGATACTCAGTACAGTCATGCGGTTGTCTACTGTAAACATATTGCACACTTGGTATACATGTGATACCTTAGCTGCAACGAGCCCGAAGTAAAATCAATGTATTAATGTACATTACTTACTACATCAATGTACATTACTTACTACATCAATGTACATTATTCACGGTGAAATCAAAGTTCGATACTAGTAAATTATCCTCGGTTTCACAAAATACTGGATAATTAAAAAAGATTGAGATTAGTAATTGTTGGACCTTAGTTAGGTTATTATAAATATGAGCTGAGTGAAAAAAATAAAATAGTCAATCCTCTATAGAGTCGAAACGATTTAAAATATAGTTCAACTCAGGCAAGGGGAACTGAACTTGTTCCTTGAAAATTTTAACTTTGGTTGTCAATTTGGGAGATATTGAAATAAATTACAGGGGTTTTACCTGTTTTAGTTAAAGTAAAATTTTTTAGTAAGTTTTTCACCCTCAACTTTTTATAAAACCTTTTAATTTGCTGACATTTTACAAATGGTTGTGGAAAAAACACTGACTCCAAAAACAGCACGATAATACCAAAAGAGCAAGAAAAGATATCGATTCCCAAATGATGATGGCGAAAATAAAAAGATGTTTCTAAATTCTCTTATCTCTGATATCGTTAATATATAACGCTCCACATGCACATATTTCGATAAGACAAAATTAAAATACCAAATGAACTCGTGTAATGAAAAAAATTAACTTTAATTGAATACGAGAAAGGTCGAACACTCAATGGCACAGAAAAGTGTTTAAAAGTATTTGTCATGCCAAGACAATGGGTGAGTAATAAACAATTTCACGGAGCAACTGATACTGGTGAGCAAATAGATGAAATATTTCACATTTTTATAAACATTGATGACTCAGGCGGCATATTAGGCTCTGAAATAAAATAAATTCGACTTGAACACTCAACTGCGAGTGGAGTTCAATGGAAAAAGCATAAACTATAACCTTATATACTCGCGACGCGGGCGCGGGTACATTACATCCATATTATGTGTATAATAGTTCTGAAGTCTCATTTTGCGTGGGCGTTTGACTGATATGCAACGGGTGGGGTCAGACTTTGTTTTTCCGCAAAAATTAACTTAGAAGAAAAAAAAATCCACTTCTCACACATTATAATAATCGACCCGCATTGTTCGCGAAATCTAAATCAGCTACATGACATCGTTTTACTTTATTTCCAAGTATTGCGAAAAATTGTGATTATCGAAATTTCACACTTTAGGTCGTCACTTGAATGAAATGATGCAAAGTAACGAAACTAACAAGTTGAAAAGTTAATGAAAAATGTGTTATGGTGTTGCACTTTGACGTTTCTTTGATTTTGCTTCCCTTTTGTTTTCATAAAAATGTAAAAAGAAAAATGAATCTGAACATACCGCAACTAGAGCCGCCAATCGATCTTTCGTCATGATTCCGTCAGTGAACACTTGCAATTACCTAAATGGAATTCTTTGCAAAAAATCACAAACACACCGCACCCACCACAAGTATATAATTTTCACACTGGGCCTCTTCTTTTTTGCTTTTCACAGTGTGGTGGTTTTTATGATCACAGTTTGCGTTTTGCTATCGATTTTATTTGGTCACTTTCACCGTTCAATTCACTTGTTTTGTTTCCATTTGTGTTTTGACGAATAACACAATATTCAGGCGAAATTTTCGTATCCAAATGACGAATTGAAACTCCCGAATCACCTCTGAAATTTGACAAAATTTCTGTCGATGACTCGCTTTTACAAGACAAGAGCGACGGCGAAAAACACTACCAAGGAACTACACACATCCAAAAAATCGATGGTTCACGCGACGTTCTGCAGTCTAATGTTGGAACGATATGCGCAAGTTTCTATGTGACGTCAGACGACGGGATGGTTTTGGTTGCATCAATTGAGGAAAAGTGTACTTCCCAAGAAGTTGAACAAATGTAATGAAAAAACGTGCTTCCACCAGCTCAAGCAATTAAAAAAAATATTCTTCACTCAGGCACACTCACATCAATGCTGTAAATGACGAATTATCTTCGCTACCATCAACAACTCACAAATTTACAATGTAATTAAATACTCTTGGATGATTTTGTTTCATTCATATTTGATATAGATTTACATTGAAATTTGTGACTTTTACGTAGTAGTAGATCGTTGCGCATGACAGTTTGCAGCGAATATTGCATATAAGCATGAGGATGTCACTATTCATGCTTTGACGGCGAAAAAGACCGTTGTTTTTGTTGTCTTGTGGAAGATGTTTATCGGTTTGGTCTTCGCGCCTTTTTCGTTTTGTTTTGAAACATTTGTGACAGCGCTGTTTGGTGTCGTCAATAAATCTTGAAGTGTTTCTCTTCTAAACTTCGTAAAAATTAAATTCGAATTAGACAAAAAATTGCAACTGGCAATTCGTGTTGGTGAATGTTGTTGCGTCATTAAAAAAAAGGTATAATTCGTGGATAATTTTAAGATGCTGTTACATGATTGAATTTGGGCAAAATCAGTCGAAAACGTTCGAAGCTACAGTCAAAAAAGTGGTCAAAAACGTGGTTTTCTGAAGATAGAGGAACTTCTTAGACCGGTGTTATGCGTTTACCACGATGTTTGTAACCATTCCAATTTCGATCCGGGTATCATATGGTCCTTAGATGACGAATCAGCAATAAAAAAAATGTCCGTCCGTCCGTCTGTCACCGCGATAACTTGAGTAAAACTTGACCGAGTCAAATTTCGACCTGGGAGGGGGGAGGGAGTACCGATCATGCTCCTTGGTTGACGAATCAGTAATAAAAAGTGTCCGTCTGTCTGTCAACACGATAACTCGAGTAAAGTTGAACCGAATTTCGAAAACTTTTTTCCCGAAAGGCAATCGAAAAATCTTTTATGAGATTGAATCTGGGCACTGTCGTCCCAAGGGCCAATGAGCCAGATTTGCATAAATTTTTATTTTGTCGAAAGGTCTGGGTATGCCTGACAATTAATTCAAGAAACATTTTCAATTTTGAGCTTTTGGACTCAGCCAGGGCCCTAAAACTGAATCTCTACCAGGGCCCAACGTGTTTTCGAGTAAATCTTATCCGATTTTCGAATTCTTTTTTTTTCCTGAAAGATAATATAAAAATTGATTAATGGATTCAATTTGGGCAAAATCGGTTGAAAAATTTCGAAGTTACTGGGAGGTGCGGGAAATTAATGAAAAAACAAGATTTTTCCTAAATTTTTAATGTTTTCTTAGTCTGTTGTACGATTTATAAATTTTTGGGAATAAGTGTTGAAAACTTCAGTAGTTGGTATTCGCTTTTATATTGTTTATAAAATTTATTGAACCACTAATTTCATTATCTCTAGTAAACTGTAAAGTTTACAATCTCGTGCTTTTTTATTGGATATACAATTTTAGCCGATTCGCAGTTTTGCCAATACAAAAAAACATTGAAAATAGAGGTAATCTTAGAATTAGCTGAATTTTGGGAGCAAATAGTTTTAAAACTACCCGACCGAATTAAAACGTTGGTTTTGAATGTATCTTCATTAGAAGCTCGTGATGTTCTAAGGCAGTTTTGAAGATACGAAGGGAATATTTACAAAACAGCATAGAATGTGTAGTGTTTTTCTGTTTGGTTTTTTCAGTTTTCTCAAATCTGATGATGTTTGATTGATATTCTCTAAATGATAATAATAACTTTAAATGTATTTTGACATAATAACATTTATTGAATGCATATTTAAAGTCGTTCGACTTTTTTTGTATATACATAGGTAAAACTTACATAGTTGCTAATTATATTAGACTAAATATTAGGGAGAAAATAAGAGAGAACTAATATGCTCAAAGCTAATGCTATGATTCTAAATAAAAAAAAATGGAAGATAATATGAACAAGACCTTCAAAGTCTCTATTTGTAAAAACTTTCCTTTTTTTCGCGAAACGTCCCTAAATTATGTTCTTGAGTGTGTTAGCCCAGTTAGCGCAATAGATCGCATTTTATCAATTTTTCTACATTACGACTGTATTTTTCAACAAACCATCCTATATTCGTCGCTATTTTGGCGCCATTCTGTAGTTCTTGCCGTTGGTGATCCTCACATTTCTTCAATTTTAATGCAGTTAGTTATCGTCTTGACTAGAGCTCTCCAATCAACCACTTTTTTGTATAAAATTTTCGTTGACTTTCTCATTTTTTTGTAGCACACGTTTGTCGAATTTCGACCCTGGAGTAGAAGTGGAGCAATAATAAGGGGAATAAATGGAATAAATTGTAATAATTTGTTTATTTTACGTCAACTAATACAGTCGACGGCAATAGTTACAACAGTATTATAAAAGTAAATATCACAGAGGCCTAGCTAGTCGAATGTTTAATAAAAGCAAGATATAATTAGGTATATGAATATTGTTTGCAATTTATAGGATAATTGTTAGAATTAGAAATTAATCACAAAATGTAAGAAAAATTGATTGTCAATATTTATGAAGAAATTAATTGAGCATAAGGTATATACTAGGTCAAAATTCGTAAATAAATAAATAAATAAAATAAATAGCTTTTAGGACACAAATAGGACATAGGACTTAATTTAAAATTTTAACCAATCTCCAAATAGTTCGTCCAGAAGTTTAATCAGTGCTGAACGAAAAAGAGTGCGAGGAATAAAAAGAATAAATTGTACTAAATGGAATAAATTGTAATAAATGGAATAAATAGAATAAATGGAAAATCATGTCACTTTTCCGAATCCGTAAAAATACTTAAATAGACTTACTTGATTTTGATAATACTACATGCGACAACTTATAATAAAATGACTAAAAGCACAATATTGCACTTTTGAGAACTTACAAAATTTTTTGCTGTAAAATGGAAGAAAAAATTTATTCCATTTATTCCAAGTTCAGCTCAATTTATTTTTTTTAATCTTACGAGGGCTCAAGCAACCTGTAAGTTCTGCTAATCATAATTTTGGAATTAGTTATGAAATTTTGAAGACTACAATCACAATATTTCGGTGAAATTAAAAAAAAATTGAAATAAATGGAATAAAGTAAGTGCGTCACCCCTTGATCTAGGCATGGCCGACAATTTATTGAAGAAACTTTTGCCTGTGCTTAGGGCTCAAATGGGCCTCATGTCGGCTCAAGGGTCGGCGCTAACAAAAAAAAAATTTTTACTATGTTGCAGAGCAAATTAAGGGAAACATTTTTGTCTACAGAAGTATGTGTCTGAGGCCTCTACATAGGGCCCTAGGTCGACCCTCAGGTCGGCCCTAGACAAAAAAATGGTTTTTTGCTATGTTGTGGAGAAAATTGAGACAAATATTTTTGTGTATGGAAGTATTTGTACGAGGCCTCTCCTGAAGGCCCTAGTTCGGACTAGCCGACCTTAGCCCAAAAAATGGTTTTTTGCCATATTGTACAGAAAATTGAGGTAGCAAAGACCCCATCACAATAAATTGAGGTAAACATTTCCGTCTGATTGGGGATGAATTTTGTGCTTTCAGAAGAGTTTTTTACACCGTTGCTTCGGACAGATCTTTCAATATTGCCCTATCGGCAATTTCCAATACAATTTAATGTGGAGTTA
Organism: Pseudolycoriella hygida; assembly: GCA_029228625.1. NCBI lineage: Eukaryota > Metazoa > Arthropoda > Insecta > Diptera > Sciaridae > Pseudolycoriella > Pseudolycoriella hygida. Next base: position 92,444,520 of record CM055404.1, read on the forward strand.
AGGCAATATTTACTTAAATACGTTCGAGTCTTTTTATAACATCAGCTCTGTTTGCCTCATTTATTCTCATACGTACAGGTCCCATCAAATGTTCAATATTGCTCTTTTGGCAATTTCATATAAGTGTACATGCAATATATTTATAATACGCTTACAGCAATTAACGCTACAAAAGTGACAGTTTTATTAAATTCAAAGTAGCTAGAAATGTCATATTACCATCCAAACATTACACATACGCAATTGGGATATTCATTGACAGTTCTTCATTTGTCAAATCTTGAAATTTCGAATCGTCAGTGCAGAAGGTGCAGAAACAGTGTTTTCCAACCGGTAAAACAATTTTAAAAGTAATACAATTTTGATTAGTTCTTGTTCTGTGATTGATTGTTCAGTTGTTAATCTTTTCTTAACAGAATAATGGGTGTAATACAGCAAAAATTCACAAATTTCACCGATTCCTTACGGAGTATTGACAAGAAATAAAACCTCATTATTTAATTTGTGGTCATCATACAAATATTCCAATTTCTTTACATATGTGACATCTTAGTCCCCTGTTTTATTTTACACAAACACATTTGCCTTTGAAAGATGTCAACGACCCAAACCATCAAAACGTACATTTTTTGTTAGTCGTGTCTCGTCATTTTTTCTGACATTTGTCGTTCGGTAAATTTATTTCGACATGCGGTTAGATGAAAAATTTGTGTTTTAAGTTTTTTATTAAATACAAATATTGGACAATACATATGTTGAAAAATGAAATTACGAATAATGTTGTCAGATGCTACTTTTGATATTTCGGCTAGCAATGTTTACATACGACATTAATGTTTTTGGTTTCGTGTATGCTTTTAGTTAGTAAGAAATTTTATAGGAATGATCTGTTTATTCGAGGAAGAATGATTCAAGGTTGTTGCAATCGACGCTCAAGATTGAGAAATGTCCTAAAAAAATTTTGAATTTAAAATACGCGCCATAAAGTTCACAGCAGTGGAACATAGTGGAACATAAGAATTCTAGTTCATCAAGAGTTTTTTAATTAATGCGGTAATTATACAATCTGCGATTGCGATTAATCGCGGCATCCACGCGCGAAAAATCGCAAATGTCGTTATAGTTTCTGCGAATAAAGTCATTTCTTGCAACTGTTTAAATGAATCAAAAATCAGAAAATGTATAGCAATTTTCACCGAATTGAATTGTGTTAATATGTGTGTTAATATAACGTTTGATATGTTTCCAAGATAATTATTTTCACAGTACATCCGCGATGTGAGGTTATGATATGCGCGAATAAATAAATCGCTTGAACATTCTGCGATATGTTCCACATTCCAATTCTGACATATCACTGCTACAAAAAATATTCGAGCGAATATTTTAGTTTTTTTGTAATAATTAAATACATTTACGCTAATTCATCAATATTTTCATTGAAACACAAAGTAGCAATCATTTATCATTGTTATGATGCTACGGGACAAAGCAAATACCATTCTATTATGCATAATTTTTTGATTTTTTTTTCGGATAAAAAATCGCAATCGCAGATTGTATAATTACCGCATAAATCGATGAAAATTGTTCCTTTCTTAATGTTTAAAGCTGTAGATACGTTCGAGTCTTTTTGCAACATCTCTGTTTGTAACATCTATTCTGGTACGTACGGGTCCCTGAAACGAAAAATTAACCAACTCTCGGGTCGAAATTCGACTGGTTACAAACTTCGATTTCAACGCAAAATCAAATCGGGCCTCCACAAAGAAATCCGAAGCCAGAGGGAATCCGCCTCTCCTTCTCTCACCGATCCTGCCTATTCAGAATGTATTTAATAGTATTTAAAATTTCAAATGATTACAAATTGTCATGCTCTTTTGAAATAGTATATTACAGAGGAACACTGTTATGAGTAATATTACAGGTGTATGCACACTTGTAATATTACTCATAAACAGTGTTCCTCTGTATGTACTATGTTTTACCGCGTAACCCACAAGGTAAGTTGAAATCTACAAAACATCTTATTTCATAAAAATCAATTCAAGTTTCAAATTTTGTTATGTTCACTCTACGAACGAATCAAAGTTGCCGCGTGCCGATTCATTCATGTTTCTATGAAATGACTTTAGTTGTCGGTTAAATTTTTGTTTAGTATCGAGATTTAATTCAAGTTTTTCATCTTTATTGAGAACTTATAGGCGGCTTTAGGGAACACATGTTTTGCCGAGAATTGAGTAATGTCATAGGCAGGACAATCGTTTCCGTAAAATACCACAAATTTAAGAAATTTGAGAATCACAAACTTTTACTATATCAAAACAAACACGTCGTATAAGATTTACCGACTACTCTGACTACACGTACGTTATGAACCATTTACCTATCGCATCGCATCGCACACTCATCAACTTACCGAGTGGGTACACGTTAAAATACTTTAAAGCACTTTAGTATGTGCAAAAAACATTGGAATGGATTCATAAGATAACCAAGCTAACTTGTCAAGATTTCAAAAACTAAATGGAATTACACACGACAACGTATAAAATTTCAAAAATACCGCCTTTTCAAGAAGTTTACACAGCTGTTTAGCTTACATGGAAGGAATGGAAGATGTGGAAATTGAAAATTATATAATATTTGTTATGTCAAAATTCAACAAATATTGTCAACACAGCAAAAACAACAAAATGATCAAAACTATTTTGACTTGATGAATTTAATTATTGAAAATGTACCACAAGCTGATTTTTATTGCACTTTCAACAATTATTAGCGCATTGACTTTGTCAGCAGATAATTCTCATGGTAAGGACTATACGAAATTGTTCAGTTAATTGATTGCCGCGTCACATTTTTGTTTTATTGAAGAAAGAAAGCAATGTGTCAAAATTATCACAGTGTATTGCTTTCTTTTGTTGTGAAGTTGTTTTCCATTGTGTTGCAAATAATTAATATTATGATCATTTTATCTATATAAAATAATCTGCCTTGACAGCCCATAAGGGATTAGAGGCCGGATCATTATTGACCAGTTTCGCTGTTTGTGGTTCTACTTCCTGAGATCCTTGTATCTTGCTTATGTAATAACAGCAGAAACCCCTTTAGATAAAACAGATGCTCACTCATCATGGACAGGTCTTTGGTTTCCGGAAAACCCTGACCAAATATCGAAAGATCAAACTGTAGTTGATGATGAAACCCTACAAATGGCAGAATCAAGGTCCAATGAAGATTGGAAAGGGCTCTGGTTCCCTGGTCCTCCTGGACAAAGTATTCCTACCACTTTTGGAAATGTTAATGACAGTCAGTTACCTGCAATGGGTATTTCCGAATTAAATTGTGATGATGGAAGGGTAAAAAATATTGTAAATTGATATTTTCGTTGTGCAACTTGCTCATTTTTACCTGTTTAGACTAATTTGGCATTGGACTATGATCCACGTAACATAAGTCACCATTCCAGACATTTATGCACCGACGAAAAAAGACTTTTCGCTCCTAGCTATGATACCAAGCCAAAGTTGCTGGATTATACTATTCCACCTGAATATACCGTGAGTTGTTTCCTTAGATTTATTTATTTATTTAACCAATGACTTTAAAAAATAGTTTGTTACAATTTGTTAACTTCGTTAACTAATTTTCTCATCGCCAACAAAAATAAATTACTCTTCATCATCAAAAACAAAAAAAGAAAAGAAATCGATTCGACTTAGTCGATCACTGAGCGGTCACCGATACCTATCTTAAATATTAACCTTTAGATTCTCTACCCATGCACGAGCTTCCGGTGTTAATTTATGGAGATCCTCTAAATTTCCATTGAAACTGTGTATTCGCCAGGTTTCGATTATGTGTGTCATCGTTTGAATTTCCCCACATTCGCACAGAGCAGAATCTTTGAATTTCCACCTGTGCAGAGAGTAGGCACAACATCCGGGTCCGGTTCTAAAACAGTTTACTCTCAGCCATGTACGCCGCGATAGATCTGTGCCATGCCATCTAATTCAACTGAAGGGTCAGCGACAAGGTCTTTGTTCTGTACCGTTGCATCGTGCCACCATTGTTGCCATCGGCTTTTCAGATCAGGTAGTACAGCGGCGTTATGGTAAAACACCCAGAATGGTTTTCTTGACTTAAGCCGTAGGGTGTTTGGTGCAGATGAGAAATCGTCATGGATCGGTAAATCGTCATTTATTTCGATTTTCCGACATTCTTTCAATGCGATTTCTTCCCTTCGAATGTGTGATGGTGCGATGTTACTTATAACATAAAGCCAGGGAATTGGTCTTGAATCTACAGCTCCGCAGATGATTCTCAGCGCTACGTTCCTTAGATTATAGATTATTATATTAAGAAGACTCCGAAATCTCTCCCATCGTCGAAATTTGTCTTTAGTCTGATGACTAGGGCTTTTATTCGTTCAAGGTGTTAAAGGAAAGACGCCAGAAATAAAGGAAAACTTGCCGAAGATTGGCTCTGTGTCGAAATTTAGACAGTTTGCTTGTAATTCGGATAACTTTTTTCGGAATCAACTGCTATCAGATCCCTATTAAAACATACATACAGAGAGAGAATCATAAGCTTGTGCAGCTTTTTTATTTCTCTTTTATCTCTATTTTCACACATTTTCTTGTATTTTGTGCATGCAAGACTCGGTTTTTCGATGAAACGAGTTAAAACGAAACGTTGCACAATCTTATGATTCTCCTCCTCTATATGCAAGGGACCCGTGCACATCAGAATAGATGTGGCAAACAGAATTGATGTTGCAAAAAGACTCGAGCCCTCGAGCGTATAAGTAAAAAATTGTTCATACATAGAAACGAGGATAGCAACTTGTAATAAAACTTTAATCGGACGGCCGATGTGTAATTGTGTTCGTCAAAACAAAAAGTTCGGTCATCATTAAAAAAGATCCGGATAGGCAGTCTTAGATCTACACGCGACTGAACATGACCTAGCATTGGTCGAAATATATTTCGCAGTGAGTTATATTTCAAATTTTAAGCGAATTGTTGAATATAACAAAACGTTATGTGTTTTCAAAAAAGGGTAGTGATTCCGAGCCGATAATAACGTATCCAAATAAATACTGTCTTACTTGCAAATACGACCACATTAAATTGGATTGAAAATTGCTGAAATGGAAATATTAAAACCTCGTACGAAGCAACGGTGTAAAAACCCTTGTAAAAATCTCTTCAAATATCAATGAAACCCTCAAAATTGCTATGACAACGCTCCAGGCAAAAATTTTCAGATCAAATGTAAACGTTGTAATACGAAATCAATTCTTTTCTATAGCTTAATTTGTCTATAACAAATTGCACTTCCTTTTTCGTAATCAGTGCTTTTCCACATTTGTACTCTAGATTGTAGCTTGCTTAGCTATAGCAACTCAGGCGAAATATTTTACAATCTAGTTTTTCAACTTAATAATAGCATTTAATGGAAAAATTAAAACATGAACATTCGTGTTCATTTTTTCAATTGTCTGCCACTTAACGGGCTTAAAATTACTGGCCGGGCCTAGGGAACTTACTTTCGCTACGCTTAACCTTCCACCTCGTCTCATCGGGTTTGATCCATTATCTAATTGACATCATTATTTAAGTTCTTAGAACTGGAATAGGCCACAATCTATTCGAACACTCGCTATTACGTTTCTTCAAAACATAGAAAAGACCGATTTCTTTTTTTTTTTTTTAATTACGAGTTCACACGAGTGGAGATAGTTTTTGAAAAGATAAGTCAAAGAGAACTTTCCATAAAAAATTAACTAAAGGCATGAACAAACAACAGGAAAATGTGCTGTCGTAGGCGGTTAAACAATGAACCTATGAAAATCTTAAAAGTTAATTCGGGTTCTTGCTCCACTCTGGCAAAAGACCCTTCAGAAGAATCCCCTAATTCTCCTCGATAAAATACAATGGAGGTTAAAATTTTTGAGGTGAAACGATGTTCGAAAATAATTTTTTTTAGAAATAGTAGAGTGTCAGGCGGGAACTCAGCATTGGTCAAGGGGAGTACATAGCTAAAATTCATTTATATTCATGTCTGGAATTATGTATCTGCCACAAGTATCAAGAGCGCTTTCTGACGTTGTTGGCAAAGTTTTTACTAATGGCTTTAATAATGTATGATACTGCACCCCACCGCACCTAGCTGCATCTCACTGCACCTAGCTGCACCGCACTGCACCTAGCTGCACCTAGCTGCACCGCACTGCACCTAGCTGCACCTCACTGCACTGGAGATTTCAATTCACAAAAAGAAAAGCAACCGTAAGGTTTGTGGTAACTACAGGGGTGTTGGCTGTTGAGCGTGGTTGGTAAGGTGTACGCGATTGTACTTGTAGAGTGTTAGGAACTTAGTGGAAGGTGTACTGTATGAGATTCAGAGGGGCAGGCTATTGATAAGATTTATGCTTCATCGATCTGGAAAATGCATTCGACCGGGTACCAAGGCGAAAGTTGCTCAAAGTTCTTAGCGAGTACGGTATCAATGGGACTTTGCTGGGAGCCATTAAAATTATTCATTCGAGGTTGCGGTAAGAATTGATGGAGAAATCATCGAGTCTTCTTAGATAAATAGGGTAATTCGTCAGGGTTACTGTCTCTCTCCACTTCTGTTCATAATTTTCATGGACGAAATCATCAAGCAGGACAAATTGCAGAAAAATGTTAAAGTGGAAGACTTAATTATGAAAATCCTGGCCCTTGATACTGTTGGCAGATAATGTCAGCGATCTACAGGGTGGTGTGGACTCAGTGAATGTGAGGAGTACGGGATGAAGATAAGTGTAGAGAAAGCTAAGGATAGGAAAGGTGAGGAAAGGAGGAAAATGGGAAACGCGTTAGCCAGTCAGTTGAGTTAGCATGTTTTTAACAGAAAGGAATTTAGTAGTAAAGGTAGCTACCCACGGATACATTCAGGCCAACGAGTTTTTGTGGTAGTGACATTTGGGTGGACTGCGGATATTTCTGGAGTTTTCGGATATGAGGTTTCTCAGGAATATAGAAAAGGTCAATTTGGAGTGAATAGTATGATAATCATATCAGGAACGACGTTATTGGGGGAAATTCTATGTTTCTTCGGTGGAAGAGGTGGTAACGGTCAGCCGTCTGCGCTGGTTCGGGCACGTGCAAAGGGTGGTTAATGAAAGGCTACCGACGCACAGGTTCTGTGTTCTAGGCCGAAGGCCGGGTACCAGCGCTAGTAATTCATACAATGGGCTGTCCCGTTCAATTCCCACTTTTAGATGTTTAGTGAAGTGACTGATAATGAAATTTAGAGTTTTGTCAGTAAACTAGAACCCCCCCCCCCCCCCCCGCCTAGTTCTAAAGTTTCCTTTCGTAATTCAAATCCGTAAAAGTGGGTCATTTCATCATTATTACTGAAGTTATCAAGGAACTGCCTAACCGCCCTCAGCCATGTTTGCAATCTTCTAATTTTTCAAAAAGGGCTTCACATAAATTCAATAGACCCAAAAAATATTCAATATACCATTGCATTGGGCGTACCAGCACTCGGATGCAACTTCGACGTAGACCTAAACGCTCAGGTAATTCGATGTTCAATGCACCATACACGCTTCCATCTTGTTTTCAAAGTACATGTTAATTCATAAATTTGAGGCAATATCAACCCTCTTCTGCGTCAAAGTTTCGGCAACTTTCGTGTTGTAAACAGACGCCTAATCCTGATATTGGTTCACTATTTAAACTTCTTACATCGGTGACAAGTAACGTTGACAACGAAAACAGCTCTTCCCATTGAATAATTGCCAAGAAACCAGGAAATACTGGTGAGTGTATAGTCTCTTTGTTTGTCGGTCGAGTATAAGTGGTTTCTCCCTTCAAAGTTTTCCTACTTCCGACAGAGGTAAAAGCCTGCGTCCTTATGAGCCGCCATATTAGCTGCGAAGTACGATCTCATCAAAACTTGTAGTATTTCGATATTTTTCAATAATATATTCACGCTACAATAAACCAACCAAAAATGCTGGTACCAAAAAACTAAGATTAATGGAAGGTTCCAAACACTGAATAATTCCAAATTTAATTTCTTAAACATAACCAACGACTCGTACGTACCAGAATAGATGTGTCAAACAGAACAGATGTTACAAAAAGACTCGAAGGTATCTAAATATAGAAATATATACAGTCATCCCTTTATAAGCTTGTGCCACTTTCTGCTAAAGCTGATTTACCAGCTGGTTCTCTTATCATAGATACTATAATTGAAAAGTCTAAGAAATTGGCAACAGTGTACCGTAGAACCATTTTTCTGTGTGTGACTGAGAATGTCATTCAAGACCATCCCTATAGTTATTTATGAAGCTTATTTCTTCTATTCGCTTTTTCTAAAACTGTTTTCAAATCATAATTTTTTGAGTTGCTAATGAACATAAGTATCAAATGATATATTCGTTGTGACTTTACGACTGAATCAAGGATTTACTAAAAAAAACCATGGATTTACCTAAATGACATATTATTGATGAAAAAAATTGGCTGAAAAAAGAACGTTTTGAAGCCAAATTAAACATTTTAGAAATTCATATCAATCATGTGTGTGCCTCTTTGTTTCGAATGTCAACAAGTACTTGCAATACTTTCCGTACAATTTGATTTGAGTAAAGCTTTGAAATTAAAGTGTGTGGAATAACAATGATACTTAGTTGTATTTTTTATTAATTTAGAACGTGAAGTTCAAAGTGAATCCAAATTTGGTCAGAAGCAAAAATCAGTTAAAGACGCATTCATCGAAAACCAGGCTAGAACACATGAACAACTGCCGAAGTGAATATGTTCGACTTCTGTAGTGAATTGGCTATGTAGAAATTTTCATTGATTTTGTCAATGAATGTGTTACGACGATCGATTTAATTTAATTTAATTCTTTAAGTCTTGTTAGTGATTTTTCCTTTACGCGCGTATGCAAAATTTTTCACTAAAACCACTAAGAAGACTTAAAGAATTAAATTAAATCGATCGAAGTAACACATTCATTGACAAAAACAATGAAAATTTCTACATAGCCAATTCACTACACAAGTCGACCATATTTACTTCGGCTATTATTCATGCGTTCTAGCCTGGTTTTGGATAAATGCGTCTTTAACTGATTATTGCTTATCGCCAAAGCATTCAGTTTGATTAAAATCACTTAAACTTCACGTTCTAAATTAATAAAAAATATAACTAAGTATCATTGTTATTCCACACACTTAAATTTCAAATCTTTACTCAAATCAAATTGTACGGAAAGTATTGCACCCACTTGTTAACATTCGAAACAAAGGCACACACATGATTGATATGAATTTCTAAAATGTTTAATTTGGCTTCAAAACGTTCTTTTTTCAGCCGATTGTTTTCAGCAATAATTTGTCATTTAGGTAAATCCATGGTTTTTTTTAGTAAATCCTTGATTCAGTCATAAAGTCATAAGGAATATGTTCTTATGATACTTATGTTCATTAACAACTCAAAAAAATTTGATTTGAAAACAATTTTAGAAAAAGCGAATAGAAGAAATTTGCTTCATAAATAACTATAGGGATGGTCTTGAATGACATTCTCAGTCACACACAGAAAAATGGTTCTACTGTTGCCAATTTCTTAGATTTTTCAATTATAGTATCTATGTATAAGAGAACCAGCTGGTAAATCAGCTTTAGCAGAAAGTGGCACAAGCTTATAAACGGATGACTGAAACTATAAGAATTTTAAAGATCCATAGAAATTGCCCAAGGTAATGTCAAAGGCCCTATCGAAGTACGTCGTACGAAGTTTGATGGCCGAAATGTTCCTTGCACCATATCAAAAAGAGTACCAACGTAGTTTCTTCAAGATCTAATGGTAGCAAATCGGTTAAATCATGGGCGGTCGTTACGGAGAATAATTTCCAGCTATGTGGGGAACACACAAACTCGTAATTAATTCAGAGAACTTGTTGTTGTGTAAACCCAACTATGGGTTAGAGTAAGAAATGTTTCATACAAAACTTCAACAGATGGCAGCTGTAAACATTTCCTTTACACTTTGCTAGTTCAATCAATACCTCTAACCGAGACTGGATCTCTCGGGATATGGCCACTTCTAGAATTGGGAGGGATGACCCATATTTCTAGAACTATGAGAGTTGGAAAGTTGCTTCCAACGGCAGACTTGTAGAGATTGCGTTTTAAAATTTCTGTAGTAACTTTTATATCTTAGTTTTCCGGGCGCTGTATTCAGTCAGATATGCGGAAGAAGATTAAATTAGGTTAGAATCATTAACGAAGGATTGGACAATGTAATCACCGAGTGGTGGATAAACAAAAAAAAACCAGGCTCGGTCGGAGCGAAAACTAAAACAAACTAACTTGAAAACAAAAAAAAAAACTAAATGAAATTAAAAAACTAAAAAAAAAAAAAAACTAAGAAAATTTCCACAGATGTCCCCCATATTTTTTGCGGTAAGTCTGCTTTCTTCTCTTTTGTTTAAATATGTCAGTTTTTTTAAGTTATATTTTAGTATAGAAATGTAACTGAAATAACTTCTTGGAGCAAAATGCATATAAAAGTGTTTTGAATCAAGTTGACACAGGCTCAAATCCTGTGGGTAAAGGAAGACTCTTCGGAAAGACAATGAGCTAAGCTCTTAAGGCAAATACCTTGGCATTATACTTGACAGTAAGCTCAATAGTTGCGAAGACCAAAGCTTTTGTGGCGGCAAGTGCAGAATAGGTTGTGGACTCCGAATTTTCGGTTTAGCCATGGATTGGTATTTGATATCAAACCCAATCTTTAGCATGCCGAGGAATCGGATGAAAACCACTACTCGACTTTGTTATGAACTTTCAAGTTGACATTCCGGATACAGAAGCCTGGTCAAGCGGATGGACGACATACCTAACTGGAAGGAATGAAATCAGATTTACTGATGGATCGAAATTAGCCGGAGGCTCCGGAGAGGCTTTTCAACGTGAAGGCCGACGAACTGACCAGAGTCGGCTCTTCAAAGCAAACTTGTGGACCATAGCCGACAATCCCTATTACTCAGTCACTTTTCGATACAGTGTTAAAGAATTGGGTCCAGGCTCAGCACGCCGAGCGCTGTGAAGCGTTTGACGAAATGCTTCATCTCAAAGCCTAATATAGGATGGTCCAAAGAACTTATCAGGATCCAGAGGAATCGCATCAGCTGAGCTGTTGGTGCGATTACCCGACACTGCGGCTTGAACATGCACCTTTGAAAAATGAGCTCTCAAAAACCTCAAAAAATAGCCCAAAATACCACTTTTTCGACCATATCTCCGGACCTAGCCGGTCGATTTTGCTTCAAGTTCGAAGAAACCGCAAATTTGAACATCTTTCAGGAAAAAAGTTCATCGAAATCGGAGTTGATTAACTCAAGTTATGCTCTTAACGGACAGAAGGACGTTTTTATTGCTAATTTCGCCCTAGACATCCTCAAATTGTTTCCCTCGAAGCTCGAAATCGAAATTTTACAAACGGCGCAGTAAACCTAATACTTCGAACGGTGCTAAACATCTTTTGCCACTTTCATATATAGACCTGAGGACCGCATAGTTACTCGAAACATCAACTGATGTGTTTGTGAGAAACATGTATCGAAAAATCTGAAAATTTGTTTTTTACGAGGGGCACCCTAAAAGTTTCGGGAATCGGCTATATCGGCTCGTGTAAACTTTTCGCCAATTTACACAAAAATTAAATTGGTCTTTCCTCATTTAAAAATGATGATCAAAATGAAAATCGATCGTAGCAGTCAAAAGATACAACAATTCCAAAAAGTCATTGCAGAGAAAAAATGGATTTATCACGTGAAAATTTTAGAGCCATGATTTTCTACGACTTTAAGTCTGGCTTGACTCCCAAATTGTGTATTGATCGTTTGCAAAAAGCATTTGGAGATGAGGCCCCATCCAAGACCACTGTTTATCGGTGGTTCGCTGAGTTTGAATCGGGACGCACTTACCTCAGTGACGACTTTCGTGAAGGTCGACCTTCCACAGCCATCACCGATGGAAACATTGACCATGTCCGGAACATGATTGAAGCCGATCGACATGTGACCTATGCTGAGATAGCTGCATCCCTTGGGATCGGGAAAAGTCAAATACAAACAATTTTACACGAACATTTACGCACACGGAAGCTTTGTTCTCGGTGGATCCCATACAAATTGATAGACGACCAAAATGGTGCCGAGATTCTCTCAAAAAATTCGACAATGGGGCTTCTGATTCAGTATATAGCATCCTAACAGGTGACGACAGTTGGATTTACAGCTATGATCCCCAAACAAAACAGCAATCCACCGTTTGGGTGTTTCAAAATGAAGATTTACCAACAAAGGTAATTCGCGCTCGAAGCGTCGCTACTTTCTTCAGGAAATGTGGTCATGTGGCTACTGTACCACTTGAGGATCGTAAAACAATCAATTCAGAGTGGTATACTACGATTTGTTTGCCAAAAGTATTTGAAGAACTACGTGGAAAGAGTCGAAATCGCAAGATCGTCCTCCACCATGATAATGCAAGCTCCCACACAAGTGCTCTGACCACGACGTTCTTGGAGAAGGAAAAAATCAATTTGATGCTGCATCCACCCTACAGTTTCGACTTGGCACCGTGCGACTTTTATTTGTTTCCGAGTGTCAAGAATAAGTTGCGTGGGAAGCGATTTTTATCTGCGGAAGCTGCTGTCGAGGCATATGAACAAGAAGTGGCCCAAATCCCAACTTTCGAATGGACTCGATGTTTCGAAAACTGGTTTTTAAGGATGAAAAAGTGTATAGATTGTAATGGTGATTATTTTGAGAAGCAATAAAATCGTTTTATAGCCGATTCCCGAAACTTTTAGGGTGCCCCTCGTATGATAGATGTTTGTCAAAAAATGCCACCATATTAACCACAAACATTGTAATGTATTCCCCAAATATAATTAGAAAAAAGGTATGATTGAACCCGGTACTGAGTCAATCATGACACTTCGTTCAGTATACTTTTTTAACACAACACTTCTGTAATTTATAAAAACAGAAAAATACCGAAAAACCATATAAAAATACTTGCAGTCATGATCATGTAAAAATAAAATAAAAAAAAACTAATCAAACAAAAAAAATCAGAAACGAAGAAAAGCTAAAAAAAAACTATGTGAAAAAAAACAGGTTCGAACGAAATTAGCGTTTATCCACCCCTCGGTAATCACCTAAACAGATTGTTCTTGATCGAATTTTGCATTCGATTTGAGGCTATGCTGCACAACGAGTGTGAAATTGCTTCCAACTTCTTCATTACTAAAGTAGCGAAGACAAACACCATTCTTGGTAATGACAGGTTTTTAGTAATATAATGAAAATCTTCGAATTAGAAATTTGCCTCAAATACAGCGAACCGTATATAAAAACGGACATGTCGAATTTTAAACAATGGAATTTCATTGTTCAAAATTTGACTTGTCCCTTATATTCGATTCGCTGTAGAAAATTGTTTTTTTATTTTTTTTTTTCGATAAATTACGTTTTTCTACATATGTCGTATAACAAAGTCTTACGAAAAACGTAATTTATCGAAAAAAAAATTATAAAAATTTTTTTTATTTGAGGCAAATTTCTAATTCGAAGATTTTCTTAAGACAAAAATTGTTCTACGACATTATGTCGTAGAACAATTTTTGTCTGAGAAAAACTTAATTTATCAAAAAAAAATCGGTAGAATTTCTAATTTAGTGATAGTAAAACCGACTTACCAATACCAACTCTGAAAATGTTTTTGTTTATGAAATTCTTCCATTTTAGTAATGAGGTAAATGCACCAGTAATAGGCCATATTTCAATGCAAAATTTGAACGGTAACTAGTGAAACTATGGTTTGGCCGGAGGCTACAACATGCCCGATAACTGGTGCATTTGCCCCACTAAATTCTAAGAAATTAAATTAACCTCAAGTAGGTACTACCAAATTGAAGTTGAGTATTTTCATATAAACTTTTTGAATTGTATTTACAAGTATTCAATTCACAGGAATTAAATAGTTGAGAATCTAAATATTTTTTTGTAAAAATTAAATTAATAACTTTCACGGAAAAGTGAATGCTACACATTTTTAAGCTCGTACGAAGTACGAGTCCTATGCCTTTACCACTACGTTTGAACCCATCGATTTGAGGGGGAGCATCGATCATGTAACCTAGGTGCCGAATCTGCATAAAAAATGTTGTCCATCCGTCCGTCTGTAAACACGATAACTCGAGCAAATGTTGACTGATTTTCAAAATTTTTCCCCCTGAAACATAGTACCGAAAGTGGGTTTAGGCTCGCAGATGAGCATTTTTAGACGAAGGGCCATTGAGCTAGGGTGAGTGGTTTTGGGTCTTTCTTACATAACTCGAGTAAATCTCTTCCGACTTTCAAAAATACTTTTTTATTCGAAGAGTCTGGGAAATCTCCTTACTACTAGAAGAACTTTCGAAGTTACGGTCGAATCAGAAACGTAGTTTTTTTTAAGACAGTGAAACTTTTTTACTTATATCCTGCTAAATTAACACTTCAATAGCTCTTCAAAGTTTTGAATGAGAGATATGGAACTTAGAAAACAACGAAAATTAAGTTAGTGAAGGTCTGGTGCGTGTTTTTCGTGCATAATCCTTTAATGATGAGTGAGTGAGCTGAGTTCTATAATCAACCCTAGCCCAAAAAAAGTTTTGAGTGAATTTTTTTTTTAGTTTTAGGCTTTTTTGCCCTTTCGGCAATTTCCAATCCAATTTAATGTGGACGTAATTTCAAGTTAAGTCTTCGCTCGGGTCTTCTTGCAACATCTGTTCTGTTTGCTATATTTCTAATGATGATTTACTTGCATTTGTGAATTTTTGCATGTATTTTTCCGTGGAGAAATTGACAAAGTCAGTAAACAAAATGTTTTCACTTTTCCGTGCCTGTACTTCAAAATCGAATAGTCTAATTTTTATTTAGTTACAAATAAATTTTAATCACAACGATTTAAATTTGAAAATAGTTGGAAGGTAAGCAGAGCAAAAATTCCTTGTTGTACAAATACGGCGACGCATTGAAATCTAAAGTAAAGCGGCCAACTCTTTTTAAATGAAAAAGAGTACTTTGCAACTAAAAAAGAGCACATGAAAAAGCTGAACAATAGCTGAGCAATATCCTAAGAACCATAACCTCCTTCAAATAAAGTAGCCGAAAGATATATCTAAACGGCCCATAAATGGCGTCTTATATTAGGGAGTCGTAAAATTGGACAAAAAAATTTAAAAAAAAAATACCTGGAAAATAAATTATATTTCATGCCTGATTTCTATAAAACATGATTTCAAGGCAGTTTGGACTGGAAAAATGTATTTTCAGCTTAATTACATTTTTCAGCCGAAATTACATTTTTTAGTAGCATTAAATTCATTTATTGATGAATTGTAGCGAAATTTAATTATTTTGATGAATTTTAATTTGAAGAAATTAATTAATTAAGAGCAGGCCCTGATCTATACAATGTTAGAAACATTAAAGTATTTTTGTTTTGTTGAAAAATTGCCAAGAATTACGGTATTCGTAGTTGATCAAAACAGTATACGAGAGCTGCAGCCCGAGCCGAAGACGAATTGTTCAAATTGTGTGATTTTCGGACGAATCTTAAGATCTTAAATTTTTTATTCTAGCTAAATTTCGATAAAAATAACCTAGGGAAAACATATATTGGTAAGAAGGAGTTCATTAAGTACAGATGTTGAAAAAAGAGTACAAAAAAGATCAAGAAAGTGCATAGATCGAAAAAAGAGTACTGTACTCTGAAAATAAGTACGGTTGGCCGCTTTATCTATAAGCACAATTTTTATCTCACGTTTCCGCGCTCCATCATATCCCTTTACTAGTTTCTCGAAAAAAGCTCCTTCGATTCATTGAGGAGCTTCGTGATGCGTCAAGACGGAACTCGATGCACCAAGGTTTAACGCAGCGAACCAAGGGGAATCGTAGTGCATCAAGATGCACGGAGATGGAACTAGGTTCACTGAGTAGCTGTTTTATATTCAACACATATGCAAGGAACCCGTACGCATCAGAATAGAAGTGGCAAAAAGATTTGAACCTTTCTAAGTAAATGTTGCTTTAACTCTTAAGTGCATACAATTACGTCGACATTAAATTGGATTAGCAATTGCCGAAAGGGCAATATTGAAAAATCCGTCCGAAGCAATGGTGCTAAAATCTCTTCAAACCCCTAAAATAAATACAAAATATAAAAAAAAATGGAAAAAATTTGAAAAAAATTGCACTAGGCCCGATGTTAGAAACGCATAGAGCACTTAGGGGCCTCTGATCCATACGTTCATGAACAAAAATGAACAAATTGTTTTTTTTTTCTCTGCAACACTGCACAAAAAACCTCATCATCATGCTCGGAGCGGTAGCGGAGAGTGTGACGCAGTCCCCACACCCCCCAAAAAAAACGTCCACAAACCCAAAAACCTCCATACAAAAACCTTTGGGACAAGACACCATGTATAGGCGAAGTTTTGAGCTTTTTCCCCTCGCCCCCCCTCCCCTCCAAATTATTAAAAAGAAAACTACGTCGCAGCAGCTTTCCAACAAGCCCTCACTCATCAAAACCGGTTGAAAATTGGCTGAGATGTGGAGGTTTGAAGTGGAGTTTTCCATACATCTTACCAAAATCCATTGTTCTCATTATAATGACAACTTTTTTTCTGATCTGTCGGTTTCTATATATCTATGTTCTATCTATGTTCTATTAACAATTTTCGATCCCGAGAACTAGACAGCCGATTTGCATCAAATTTTCAGGGAACGTCAGAATCGGTCCAAAATGAAAAATTTCATATGCCGCTTTTCCGGGAAAACTCTGGAAAAGTCGGAAAGTGTGGAAAAGTGGTCAATTTTCATGGTTTTTCACGTAGTTTCGGAGTTTTCGAATTTTAGCTCCGGAGGGACAATACCTAGAGAGTTGGTTTGTTCCGAGCGATTATAGAGTTTGATCAGGAGAATTTTTTGGGATCATAAGAAAATGGCTGCCGGGTGTCAAAAAGGCGCCATCTTGAATTTTTTGCTATCTTCTGAATTAGAATAGCTAGAGAGTTGGTTCATTCGGGAAAGTTCGATAGATGACTTGGGCATCATTTTGATGAATAGAAAGCGGGGTCGCCGAGGCGCGGAAGTTGGCCAAAATTGAGGCGAAAGTTTTCGCCAAAAAATTTTTTTCGTCGGAATCGATAGATATTGATTTGCGCATAATTTTGATGAATAGAAAGTGGGGTCGCCGAGGCGCAGAAGTGGGCCAAAATTGAGGCGAAAGTTTTCGCCAAAAAATTTGTTTCGTCGGAATCGATAGATATTGACTTGCGCATCATTTTGATGAATAGAAAGTGGGGTCGCCGAGGCGACAAAGTTGGCCAAAATTGAGGCGAAAATTTTCGCCAAAAAATTTTTTTCGTCGGAATCGATAGA
>CM055404.1:92468334-92479953 GCA_029228625.1 Pseudolycoriella hygida
TTGCATTGCTTTTTTGGGTTAAAAAAAGCAATGCAAAAGGGTTTAGTTCTTCGGAACTCTTCAAGCAGGTCGGACGGAGATAGATTCACATGCGAATCTACTTTTGCATTGCCTTTTTTTTGTTTCATATAAGGCAATGCAAAACGACTTTTTGACTTAGTTCCTCGGAACTCTTCAAGCAGGTCTGACGTAGATAGATTCGCATGCGAATCTTCTTTTGCATTGCCTTTTTTTGAATCATATAAGGCAATGCAAAACGACTTTTTGCTTTAGTTCCTTGGAACTCTTCAAGCAGGTCGGACGTAGATAGATTCGCATGGGAACGCCAGCACTTTGAACTAAAACGGTAATTTCATACGAAAACGGAAACGATAACGTTAAGTGACATTGGAAGAGATCAGAGAAATGGTAATTTTAGGTAATGTTAGACATATGTTTTCAGCTATTATATTCTGATGTCGAGCTCAGATTCAGAACTTAATTAAATTAAGTTTTGAATGACGGTGCAAAATAAAGTTGAGCAGATTATGTGTTTCATTTTGCAATGTATTATATTTGTTATTTCAAACATGTTCATTCAGATATAAATGGAGTTCGGGAGGCTCACATTCAAAGTATTGGCTGACTTCACTGCCATATAAACAAGTATGGCAATTAGTCAAGATCGTTGCCACTTTGAAATATGTCGCTAATCTTTGATTTTGAACCTTCAGATTTTTTTTATAATCAACGAAAGCAAATAATGCAATTATTTTAGCGAAGCCCCATTCGACCGAAACCCGAAGCTTGCTCATGAGTTTGTTGGCTTGTTGCTTTTGTCGATCCAATCTTCCTTTGAAAGGTGTTATTATGTGTTTTGAAAGTGGATAAGCAGAATCTGCATAGAGGAATGGTGGATTCGACCATCCATTGAAAGCACATTTTAATTTTTCTCGTAAGCGACTCCTAGCCAACATGTAACTATCGTGACGTCTGCCAACAACATAGCCAAAGATGTCCATTATTAGTCCGTTTGGAAGCACAACCGACTGAAAATTGATCGAATGTACGCGCTTGTGACCGTTGTAAAACTGAAAATGAAAGACCAATTAAAGTGTGAACCGCACGGTTTCATTCATTTATTACATTTCTTTGGTTTCGAGTCGGCCGACATATCGGTCTCACTGTGCCATCTATAAATCCAAAACATCTTCTGTATGGTGATCCTTTCAACCATATACTTTCGCAAAGTTGATCGATACCGTCACGCGACAGATGAGCTTGATTTAAATTGTTTAGAACATGGCCCTCCTTCAAAATATGTCGTGCCATATAATTAAACACTCCACTCAATACAGTTCTTCCTCTCGGAAAGTATTTCATCATATCAACGTATCTATGGAATAAATTATGTTGCAAAGTGACGCATGCTTGAAACCCTTTAGTACGAATGACAAAAGGTACCTGTTCGGATAGCTTAGTCTTTTAAGCAAAATACATAATGCCTCCTCGCCAGATATCTTCACCCTCGACTTCAAAAATATTATTTGTGGTATATTGAGCAACTTCACTAACTGCCGGATATCTTCCTTA
Source organism: Pseudolycoriella hygida (assembly GCA_029228625.1). NCBI lineage: Eukaryota > Metazoa > Arthropoda > Insecta > Diptera > Sciaridae > Pseudolycoriella > Pseudolycoriella hygida. The sequence goes on from CM055404.1 coordinate 92,469,907, forward strand.
TAGAATGCATATTGACGTGTCGGTCAATTAAGAAAAAAAATATAAGATTTAAGCAAATTTTGTCGTACTACTGAACAATTCGTTCAGAGCGTTCGTCGTCTAGAACAATCATATAACGTTTAAAACATTTTTTGTATACTAGAACGAAATGGACTTACGAAGAGAAGAAATTCGGATTCGAGAAATAGAAGCGTCAAATAAAAACGAGGAATTAAAAATCCTACGGATAAGAACGGAGGCTGAGTTGGAAGAAAGAAAACAAATGAGCAATTTAATGTTTGAATTTGTGTCTAAAAATTTAAAAAAAAATTCTGAATAAATTCAGAAACAATCAACAGAAAAAATGTTTTCTTCTTTTTTCCAACAATTTACGAATTTGCTTTCATATCAACTTGGTTTAAATTTGGTTTCTGAAAATCAAGTCTCTGATTTCTCTCACAATGTCACTTAACGTTATGGTTTCCGTTTTCGTATGAAATTACCGGTTTTGTTCAAAGTGCTGGCGTTCTCCATAACTATCACCGGAAACTATCCTTTTATTGTTCAAACCATATTTTCGTTTAGTACGTGAACTTACTATTTTCTGTACAACGCCAAATTTTTTTCTATTACCTTTTTTCTATAAAATGTATTTTCGTGTACAAGTGGTACTTTTTGTGTACAAAAAAAAATCGAAGCTGCGGGACAATGATATACACAAAAGTGGCACACAGCTTAAACAAAGTTTTACCCGAAATTGGTGCCCAAAAAATATGGCTGGGTATTTGTATTCTAACTTAGCGATACAAATGATTAGCTTCGATACAGAAATTGTCTCTTCTCAGGATTGTATTTTTTTTACACTCTATTTGAAGTTTTATGACCCAGCAAGAGTTATCCGTTGAGAGGCGCCTACGAAACTATGACGGTTTAAAATTTACCAACTGTTGCTGTTACTAGCCTCTTCCTTTTCATCCGAAAATTTCAGGGCTCCAAACAATTTCCTCACGGCGAAAAATGCTTGCTGAATCGGTCCAATGGTCTTGGAGATATTCCCAAATGAAGTTTTCTCTGTTATTTTGTTGACTATAACTTGCATAATCCTTGACAAATTTCTATGATTTTTTTTATTCCCTTGAGAGAAAGTCAGGGTCTTACAAAAGAAATTCACGCAGTATGTCATTTCTGTTCACTATGAAGAAGAACAGAAATTCAAGAAAAGAGGCACCGCGCTAACTGGAGAAGTTCTTAACCGATTTTCGAAAATCTTTTTTTATTCCATGAAGAATCTCAGTCTCAGTATTTAATTAATGTTTTGTTGATATAAAGTCAAAAATCTCAGAGATATTCCCAAAAAAGTGGTTTGAGTGATTTTCTCCTTGCCAACACGATAACTCTTTCAAATCTCATCGGATTTTGAAAATTTTTGTTTTGTATAACGAAGAATTAAATTCCTCAAGTTAAGTTCGTGAACGGGTGAAATTGAATCAAGAATCTGGAAGTTATTCTCAAAAATGTAGCAGCCGTAGAAAAATTATATTCTATGGGTGCATAGTACCAAACCGAGAATTGTTTTCACATTTTTGACCATTTGATTGCAAGCCAGTGGAAGGCTATGGGTTCGTGTCCCATCCGTGAACCAAAATTTTCTTCTCAGATTTAATTTCATTCCATACGAATATTACAATTTCTAATAATTATTGTACCAGTTTTAGTTACTTTAACTAACCATTAGTCTAAAATTTTGAAGAATTGTTAACGGCTTTTTTGAATGTTCTCAAAAAACGATTTACCTTGCCAACACGATAACTCTTCTAAATCTCAATTAATTATGTAGTCGGAATAGCTCAGAAGACAATTTCTTCCATAAAATTCCGATATATTTCGTCTTCAATTTAAAGACATCATCAGAGCTGTAACAATGCACATTTGTTGATAATAAATTACAAAAATACATTAAATCGATAACAAATTTCTTACCTGAAAACTCTCTACAACATCTAAAAAGGTGAGTATTGGCACTTTATTGCATAAAAATGCTTCGTCAATAATTAAATATAAAATTTTTTTTAAATTAACTACGACCAAGAACATAACAACAAATCCTAACTTTCAAATCAACCCTAAACAAAACTTTGACGTGCTTTAAGCTATCTGCTATAGGATAACGATTCGATTACTCTGTACGCGCGAAAATTTAAATTATTTTGTTATACCGTCGACAAATAAGCGGACTCTTTTTGTTTATTGATACATGAGGGATTCTTTCTTATGTGAATCATTTCTAGGACAAGCCGTTTCTTCTTGTTGTACTCAAAATCGAGAATTTCCACATCATCCCAATTCGGTGTGTGATCAAGAATGACGGCATGTTCTGTGATGGCACTGTGGTCAACATTTTTTTTCCTAACATTATACTTATGTTGGTACATCCTTTTCTTCAATTTCTGCATCGTCTGGCCAATATAAACTAGGCCGCATGAACAAGTAACTTTGTAGACAACATTGGATTTCTGAACGTTTTATGATGTTATCCCCTTTTCCTACTAAATTGAAATTTTCATTGGAAATCGACCGCAAATTTTCAAATAAACCCCTTGTATACGGAATCGCTATAGTTTGCTTGTCATGTTGCAACTCATGTACTGCAAGTTGATTGTTATTCGTTGAACAGCCTGAATCAGCTTCTAAGTCTTCTAAATCTTGACGAATTTTGAAAATTTTTGTTTTGTGTGAAATGAAGAAAAAAATTGAAACAAGAATCCAGAAGTTATTCCCTTGACTCAAAGTGAGGGTAATACAAAATAAGTTCACACTGTATGTCATTTCTGTTAACTATGATGAAAAACGGAAATTCAAGAGAAGAGGTGCCACACTAACTGGAGAAGTTCTTAACAAATGAAATTTAATTTTTGAAATCCAGAAAATCAGTCAAGGGACCTGACCCACCCAAAAGGTGGGACCTAGTACTATATATACCATATTAATACAGATGGTGGGATATTGCAGTGAACGATCGGATAATTTTCCCGCTCAATTCAAGTGATTTTTTCTCCTACCTAATCATCAAGAGAAACTTTCCTTACGGAAATTGATTTGTTCGAAGACAATACAATTTAATTGATATGTAATGATTTACTTTCGGGTGGGTAGTCTGTAAAACATTATACATTGGACCCTGCTATACAATTCATTACTTCGGAAACAACTCTGTGATTTCGCATACTTGCTCTTGCTTTTTTGAGCAACTCACTTTGGAAACTGTTATTTTGACGAGAATAGTTGCATACCTCGCCTTTGGCACGGATATTTATTTATTTATTCATTTAGCGGGCGGGAGGGAATTTCAAATTATGCCCGTGCTCGAAAGGGAATGGGCCGGGCAGGGCACAAATTTAACGGGCATGATATGAGCAATTACAGACCTATTTCTCTATTGTCGACACTTTCAAAGCTCTTAGAAAGAGTTCTCTATGAGCAATTATATACAAAGTTGGAGTCTACACGTTTCTTTAAGATGAAACAGTATGGGTTTTTGAAGAAGTCGAACACGTTAGCCTGTTGTTTAGATCTGTGCTCTGAAGTCGCTAGCGACATGGATAAGCGGCTCATAGTTGGGTGTCTTTTTGTTGATTTTAGGAAAGCTTATGACTCCGTGAACCATCTAATCCTATTGGATAAACTACGAAACCTTAGCCTCGGTGGAGCCGCTTTTGAGCTGATCAGGGATTATCTGAGCAGCAGGAAACAATTTGTTAGTGTGACCGGAGCAACTAGCTCTTTAAGGGAGGTCGTTTGCGGAGTTCCACAAGGATCAACTCTATCGTCTCTTTTGTTTGTTATATTCTCTCACGATTTGTTTGCGATGGGCTTTAAGGGTAAACTATATTTATACGCAGATGATACTGCGTTCAAATACTCGGCGGGTACAAAGACGGATCTGAAATGCGCTATGCAACGTGACTTGAATCTTTTAAGTGAGTGGTCAACTGAGAATATGATGTCGGTAAACAACGCGAAGACAAACTACATAATATTTAAAGAGGATGGGTCGGAAGGTTTTGTGTTGAATGTAGGGGAAGAAGTTGTAAAAAGAGTTAATGAAGTGAAATATTTGGGCCTGAAAATGAATCGATATTTAACGTGGAATGACCAAGTGAATGGAATTAGCAAGAAAGTTTCTCCGTTGATTGGCGTCTTGCGACGCCTCAAGCACTTTGTTCCCAGGACTGTTCTGTTCAATCTGTACTTTTCGTACGTACATTCTCGTTTGAGTTACCTCAACCCGATTTGGAACAGTGCTCCCCGTTACGCGCTGAACAAATTGCTTCTTCTGCAAAAAAAAGCACTGCGCAATATTTACGGGCTGAAAGGCAGAGGATCTGCTAGGCTATGTTTCAATGCCACGATCTTGCCAATTGAATATTACAATGCGATGCAGACTGCAACGTTGGTGTATATGTTGAAGAATGATCTTATTAAAAACGACTTTGCTATTCATGATCACTATACTCGAGGAAGTAACCTTCTTTACCCTTCCTTTTTTCGATCTCGCTCCGGTCAATGTACCGTAGTAAACCGTGGCTTTCGTTTCTTTAACAACCTTCCACAAAATATACGAGATATTAAAGGACTGGCGACGTTTAAGTACCGTTTGAAGTTATTTCTATTGAACCTGTTCAGGTCTTCAGGTGAATATAATTTTACCTGGTGAGACGTGTGTACACGCTATTGCTGCCCTACGTCTGTCAAATTCATTTTTTAGTTTAATTTGTTTAATGTTTTTTTTTTTGTTTTTTTTTTTCTATACATTTTGATTTATTGATTTACTAAAAAATAGAAAAAAGGAGAAAGGAAAGAAAGAGAGAAGAAGAAAAATTTTTTTTTTTGTTTTTTTTTTTCTCTTTCTATTTTCATTAATATAATTTGATTTACTTTTTGATTAAAAAAATATATAACGTCAAGATTCAATATATTTACTGCTATAGATTGATAACAGGAACATGTACAGGCTAACAGCCTATAATGTTATTTTTTTTCTAGTTAAATAATAATAAAAAAAAATGCTTTGGGGCGAGCAATTTTGTTTAAATTTTGAGGTAGGGCGGGCACGGGCACAAATTTAACGGCGACATGCCCGACTTAAAGTTTAAGTAACCAATTTCACATAGAGAGGACAAACGTAGAGCGGGCACGGGCAGCAAAAAAGTGGTGCCCGCTCATCTCTATCTCTCATTACAAAATTGTTCATGTAATGAAGTATTTTCAAAGGGTCCGATGTAATGTACTATTTCTTCGATAAATTATACGGCCTAATACATCTGTCAAATATTTTTTTTTTTTTTAAATCAGAAGAGATTTGCTCGATTTATACAAAAAACCCAAAACTACTTCAGTGGCACGAGCGGACCTAGCTTCGCGGTTCTTTGATTTCGACTATCTTTCAGGGAAACAAATATTAAAAATCAGACAAGTTTTAGGGGCCGTTTATAAATTACGTAACGCAAAAATTGACATGTTTTGGACCCCCCCCTCCTCCTAACGCTAAAAGAGTCAAAATTTACCTATTTTTTTTCTAACCGTAACGTTTGCCTCTTACCCTCCCCCCCTCTCCGTCTTGCGTTACGTAATTTATCAACGGCCCCTTACTCATAGCATAAAATGTATTGATCGTTTGATTTAATTTATTTATCTTTCAGGCTTTGCACAAATGTATGAACGAAGAAATCGAATACAACGACGTTATACCGACGTTGTAAGTTGTGTTTACCCTATTTACCTAAAATATTGAACATTATGAAAATACATTTTACAGTGGAAGCCACCGTAAGTTATGGCCGGTGTATGGTGAATACGTGTATGTTCCTCCCCAAAGATGGATTCATAGTTTGGAGCATGGAGCAATTGTGTTACTATATCATCCATGCGTTAACCTAAATCAAGTAAAAAGGACTTATCATATACCAGCTACAAAGAACATGAAAAGAAAATAATTTTTCAGCTTGATATTGTAAGGAGTCTCATAAAGAAATGCCTTTATCGTCACGTGATTACCGCCTACGATCTACTCGATCCGGAACGACCTTTCGCTCTGGTAGCATGGGGAAGAAGTTTGGAATTTTCAGTCGCTGATCAAGTGGTTATTGTAGGTTTCATTCGTTTATATGGGCTACAAGGTCCCGAGAGAGTCTTTAGCGACGGACAATATAATCAAGCTTTAATTGAGCAATCGAATATCGTGACAACACCTGACGACAGTGTGTTGTGTCAAAATGTCTAAGTGAACGTTGTAGTTGTGATTGGTTAGAATGAACGTGTTAGGTTAAGTAGTTAATATTAAATTGTTAGACAAAGACTTAGTCTTATAAAAAACTTTGAAACTCTTTGAAGTCACTAGAACTTGTTAGTCTTGCTGGGCAGCCTAGTCAAAAGCAATTTTTTAGAATTTTTCTTTTTTGGATGTTAATGAGGCGCCATAAAACGTTCTCCGTTTCATTTCGTCCACTGTGGTTTTAAAAACACAAGAATAGATCCGTGCGCTAGTCAGAAAACCTCAGCGCTAACGATGGTTTCCTCAAACAGTATACGATTAAAGATTCTCATTCTAACCTTCCGTGGAGTGCGTTTCGCCTGGCGCTTCAACTAACATAAAAAATGTAGTTTTTTGGGTACACTTTCGTTTAAAAAATTGTTAGCAATAGAAATATGTGCCTCATTTTCTATAAAAAAATAAAAAAATTGTTTTAAAATATGTAAGATCTTTTTCATAATTACGCACGTTTAGCTAAAACGATGCGACCGATGCAACACATTTTTTTCTGGCGTTTCGGATTTCTTAAATGTAATTTTTGACCATAATGTTTTTGAATTATGAACGAAAATCACAAGTTTATCAACTATCATTAGATAGATACGCAATTAACCAAATTCTTCCAAGGAAAGTTGTTCGGAAAGAAGCTTTTGAAAGCCTTATTATTCTTTGTCCGAACTAATTTCCGCGGAAAAATTCGTTAATTGGGAGGATATAGAGTAAGTATCGTGATTTGGAACGACAGGCGATTTTCAACCATGATCACCAAAGACTCCTTGCAAATAAAGACGAATTTTAAATTGGAACGTTCAAAATCCTGGAGTTCCAAATCAAAATTTTCATAGTTTGGATACATTTTTATTTTTTATCATTCTCGACTAAATGGCCGATGTAAATTTAAAAAGCAGTGTAGCATCGGACATTTATTGGTAAACCAAGTATGTGAAACTCTGTAGGTTACGAATGAATTTTGGAAATATTATTAAACTGTATTTAGTCCAAAATGCACAAATTTTAAAGAGGTCGGAAATGGACAAAAATTTTGATGCGTTTTAAAAAGTGCATCGTAAATGGAGTAAAAAAACTCATAGTATCAACCCAACCGGAAAAAGTGCATTGAAAAAGGAGTTATGTTGATATTGTGAATGCTATTATGGATTTATTAGTCAAGGTTATTGTAAATAACGAAAATAAATGTCCTGTGTCACAGTGAATGAAATCACCATGGAAACATGAATGAAAGTCTTTCAAATATTTGTGATTATCACTCATGGTCTCATATGTAAGCGGGAATAATTGAAAAATGTTGTAACACACACAACAAATGGATGAGAATAACTTTTTTAGATTTTCTGTCCATTTTTAATTCGCGATTTGTCGAATTAAAAAAAATTGTTTCAAAACAAAATATTTTGACATTCAGTCCAAAGCATACTTTCCAATGTGGTGTAGTTGAGAACGAATCAATGAATCACTTGATGAGTGATTTTTTAAATTTGTTTTCCCTTAAATTCTCTTGTTTTTCCATATTTAGTCGAGAATGATACAAAATTTTAAATCCAACTTGTACTACATATGTCCAATTATAGTGCTTGATTGGAGAAAAGTCCGCCCTGGGACTTTTCTCCAACCTCGCACTTTATTGTCCATAGTACGAGTTGCATTAATAACTATAGAAACCATGATACAACATCAAAGTTTAAAATTTTTCTTTCACATGTTGAAACTAGGGCCCATCTCTTGAGTCAGGTCAATTAAAGGAGAATGCGATTTCATTATTTCTTTCAACGTTTTATATACTGCATTCAAATATTTTGGAACTAGATTTGCACCTAAGCCGTCTTGGCTCAAAATAGTCAACAAATCTAATCGTAATTCGAAACGAATAAAGTGATTGAATATTGATAATTATTACTAATTATAAACGTCTAATGTCTGCCTGTTTATCTGTCTATGTGTCTATCTATTTATGCGTCTATCTATAAGTCTGTCTGTCACGATCCCGTTATTTTTTCGTTTAATTGGCGAAGCAAAAAAAAAAAAATACTTTTTGATATGTTGTTGGGGATGGTGCAAAACGTGGAGAAAACATGTTCCGGGGTTAGATATTGTTCTGAAATAAGGGAGTTATGGGTCAATAAAGGGTCGAAATTGAAAATCGGCCAAAAGTCAGTCAAGATGACGTCTTAGAGATTTGGTCGGGGAAGCAAAGTCTTAGAGTTTTTGATGGGCTACAACTTTGTAGAAGAAAGTTTTTTGATCCGACTTCATGCGGAGGAGGTAGGCAGCAAAAACTGTTAAAAATTTGGGGTTTCCTCACTTTGTTGTTGGACAAAGTAGAGATACATTTTGAGTGCCAATCGATAGTGGAGGTTTGTGGCATTAAATTTGCTGAACAATGTTGGGTGGAAAAGTTTCATACTACCGAGCTATAGGTCTTTCTTTGGCGATTTTGTCCAGAGCTGGAGCACTTATTAACCAATATCTCGGCCGGTAGTTGCCGGAATGAGGCCAGTGAGGTGTCAAATGAAAGGTTTCGGCAGTGTGAAGGTAGCGGAATTGGGTTGAAGGAAATCGGTTGAGCGGTTTGGTGTCCAGGGTCGGTCAAAGGAGGCAAAAATGGACAAAAATTTGCTCCGCTGCCCGAAAATTACTGAAAAATTAATTTTTGATATGTTGTTGGGTATGGTGCAAAACGTCGAGAAAACATGTTCCGGGCTTAGATATTCTGAAATAAGGGAGTTATGGGTAAAGAACGGGTCATAATTGAAAATCGGCTAAAAGTCAGTCAAGATGTCGTCTTAGAGATTTGGTCGGGGAAGTGTCAGAGTAGGATGCGTAGCAAGTGCAACGCTGAATACGGGGAACGTTGAATACGGGGTAAGTGGAATACGGTGAACGTTGAATATGGGGGAAGTGGAATTCCGGGGGAAGTGGAATACGGGGAACGTTGCATACGGTGAACGTGGAATACGGGGAACTTGTAATACGCTGAACGTTGCATACGGGGGAAGTGGAATACGGGGAACGTTGCATAGGGGGAAAGTTTAATACGGGGAACTTTGCGTACGGTGAACGTTGCATACGGGGAACGTAGCATACGGTGAACGTTGCATATGGTGAACGTTGCATACGGTGAACGTGGAATACAGAGAAAGTGGAATACGGGGAACTTGGAATACGGGGAACTTTGCGTACGGTGAACGTGGAACAGGAAGGAAGTGGAATACGGGGAACTTAGAATACGGGGAAGTTGGAATACGGGGAAAGTTGAATACGGGGAACGTTGCATACGGTGAACGTGGAATACGGAAGGGGTGGAATTAGGGGGAAGTGGAATAAGGGGAACTTGCAATACGATGCACGTTGATTACGGTGAACGTTGCGTAGGGGGAAAGTTTAATACGGGGAACTTTGCGTACGGTGAACGTTGCATACGGGGAACGTAGCATACGGTGAACGTTGCATACGGGGAACGTAGCATACGGTGAACGTTGCATACGGTGAACGTTGCATATGGTGAACGTTGCATATGGTGAACGTTGCATACGGTGAACGTGGAATACAGGGAAAATGGAATACGGGGAACTTGGAATACGGGGAAAGTTGAATACGGGGAACGTTGCATACGGTGAACGTGGAACAGGGGGGAAGTAGAATCGGGGAACTTGGAATACGGGGAAAGTTGAATACGGTGACCTTTGCATACGGTGAACGTGGAATACAGGGGAAGTGGAATACGGTGGAAGTGGAAAACG